>CM055875.1:2867500-3400000 GCA_029582165.1 Portulaca oleracea
GGTTTCTATCTATGCTAGACGCTGGCAAGGGGGTACTTTGCTGCTACTTGCGTGAATTTTGTTTTGTGTGTGAATTTGTTGGCTGTCGAAGTGTTGCTACTACTGTTGCATCCAAGAGCTGGACTGATATTGCAATATATTGTAAATTGTTGCTGAAATTCGCTGCTTGATGTCCATATTTTACAGTATTGATAGTATCATTTACATGGAGTTTCGACATTCACTGTGGGAATCAACACCATTGATGGTGTTTAAAGAAGCTTAAAAGATTGAGTCTTTAACTGAGTTTCTTGCATAGAATTTCTTATTAGTGAAGCTAATAACCCTCTGGCTTGAAATTCTGCTCAAGCTCTTTGAACTTGTGAGATGGTTGTTGTGCGGAACTTCCTTGTTTGAAATTTTGATTTACTCATATACTAGTGGGTATAGTGGCTGGTAATTACATTGCAATATCCGTTTCGATAAAGTGGGTGTCTATTCTGTTATGTTGGGTGGTATAGTTCAAAGCATGGGGGATGTGAAGAATATCTAATTTGTACGTAACATTACTGTCCTGATCCCCCCCCCCCCCCCATGACGCACTCATGCTGTTCGAGATGTATATCTAGTTAAATGGGTGAATTGCGACTGAAATTAAATGACTGTTGCACTGAACGATTAGTGAATGAATGTGGTCTGTTTTGCATAATTAATTCAAACTCGCCTTATGATAGTATGCCTTAAGCATGGGGGGTTGTTTCGTGCTTAAATTCCTACATCAAATTCCCCCCACCTGCAACATGTCTAATATGATATTCATAGATTTTTGTGGATGTTTAAACAAGCTATTATGATGAGATATTCGATACTTGATTCTAATTGTGTAGAGCAACAATGTCGATCAAGTATGTAGGGAATTCTGACTTGGTTCACTTTGCTTTTGGTTACTTGAAATTCTGTCTTTTTGTATGTAGATGGCAAGGACAACACTTGGCTCTCAACCACCTAGCGATGATAGCAACAGGAGAGGGAGAAAGCGCAAAGCAACAGCTGCTGAGAAAGGGAAACAGACTGCCACCACCTCAAGAACAACACGACAAAGCAATCCTCACGGTTTTGGAGGGGAGGCCAAAGAGCGGTATGACATCCTTTGCAAACGCACTTTCATCCCCACTCGCTATCCCGATGACGCCTTCTTGCGCAATGTGGGAATGTACGACGATGTGAGGACTCTTCTAAGTGCCGGTCATCTCCTTCTGGTGGCCCAAACTCCGGAACTCTCTTTCCGCGAGATCACCCTCGAGTTCCTCAGCACTGTCGAGGTACGCCTTACTGGTCCGATGGTCAAATTTCATTCCAATTGTTAGGGAGGCAGCGGAGCCTAACCATATCACAATTCGCTAGACTCTTTGGCTTTCCCGAGCGAACCTTTAGACCTTCTGACCCTATTGACCCGGGTTGGGATGGGGTTGCCTTCTTTAAATCCATATCCGGGGTAGAGAACTGGAACCCACACAGTACACCTTCCTTCCATATAAAAAACCCAGTCCTAAAATACACCCATCGCGTGCTCTCTTGTGGTATTTTTGCTAGGGCGGGTAGTTCGAATAAAGCAACCAAATCTGACATGTATATGCTCCACGCCATGCTCAATTCTGACTCCCGCGCCGACCCCGCTGCTATGTTAGCACAACACCTCGCCCGTATACCTAGAACCAATGCCGGCATAGCTGTAGGTGGGCTTATTACCCGTATCGCTCGTGAATATGGTTTCCGCCCCAACCCCAAGGCCGAGGATGTAGTTCCAGGAAACATGTTGATAAATGCAAAACAATGTAAATCCTTTAGCATGTGTACCCTACCCCCCTCTGGCGAATGTCTTTGGATCTACCCCAACAACCTCAAAGTTGCCCTGCCGCACGATCATGTCACCGTCCAAGATCGAGAAAACCTTTTGTGGGAACCCAGCTCCTCCAATCAGGAACCTACGCAAAATCCTCCTTCTGATGCTCCATCTAGTTCCAATCAACCTCCACTGGACGAAGCTGATGTAGTGATGAAAGGCTTCGAAACCGAGTTGGGGAGGCTGAATGACCGATTCGATACTCTCCAAGAATCCGTCACCCTCGCCATCGAGCGTCAAGACAATCAGTACAACAACCTGCGAGGTATGCTCCAAACTCTCATTGATTACCTCCTCCCGACCCCTCCCCCATCTCCTGAAGATGATGAGTAGATGTCCCGTCCCCCTTCTGTGTTTCCATTCTGTCTTTTGCATTGGGGACAATGCATTGTTTAAAGCATGGGGGGGTACTTCTATAAAAGTCCGCGTCTTGAGTCTTTATTTTCGATAGATCATTTTAGTTCTTCTTTCTTTTTTTTCCCTTGTTTTTAGTTCTTCCTTTCTTAGCTTTGCATGACAAAACAAAAAAAAATCCAAAAAAAATTGAAAAATCAGAAAACATAAAAAAAAAGGAGTAGGATAGGTTAGCGAACAATAACCCCTCCTATGACGATTTGTAAGCTATTCTCTCTTTCTTTTTGACTTTGCTTGACCTTATGTGCTCTGGATATGGTTTTCGGTTTCAAAAAGATAGGTTAAGTTGTCCTATGTTTTGAGATATGCGTGATCGAAAAAGGTATATGACTACTTTGATTGATCTAGTGGTGTAAATAGGCGTGTCGCAAATCTTTGGGCTAGGTTTGGTTGAATGAGCCTTATCCCGTGAGTCCACATGGCCAAATGTATAGACTGATCATCTTTATCGGTCTCTTTATTCTTTGAGTGACTCCACCATAGTTGCACCTCTAGAGTTTGGGTTGTATCTTGTACGAAGCTACGTCGTTGCATTTGCATAAAGTGATGAAGTGACAGAGGCATTCATTTGTGTATTATTGAAACTACATAGCCTAATAGCCACCTTAACATTGTTTATATCCCTCTTTAGCCTCTTCTAGCTTTTATCTACCTCTTTTATATTTGAACCCTTGTATTACAAGCCATGGCCTGATTCGATTTCCTACCCTTTTGCCTTGCTTGGAGTTTGAGTGTTCATCGTATCATATCGAGAGTGTGGATTGGAAGGGTTGATGATGGATTGTGTTGAAAACTAGAAAGATGGGTGTCGATTGGGCATGTGTTTTGATTTGGGAAAATGTTGGATCGAAAGTTCATTGGGATGCTTTATGTTTTCCAATTAAATAGTATTCTCTTGATGTATCTTGAAACCGGAGATCGCTTATGTGCTGAATTATTATTATTCTTTTACTTCCCCCTAGTCACCTGTGTAAAAGAAATAAATGAAAAAAAAAAGAAAAAAAAAGAAAAGAAAGATAGATGATTAGATGGGGGAACTTTATGTTACATGCGATTTCCGACATTAATAGAGAAGTATTTTTGATGAAGATCATTTCGAACAAATATGGGTTGTGATTTGTTCATAATTGAGAAATGAGGGAGAAAATGAGTAGCTTGCCCATCTTTGGCAAGTAAGTGAGTTGAGAAATATGTTAACTCCAAGCTTGGCTCTTAACTCCACAGTCCTAAAATATTTACCACTCTTTTCCCTTAACCTGAGCCCCATTACAACCTAAAAATGTCCTCTTGATTGTCACTTGCAAACTGCACAATAGCGGTGGGTAGCGAGATACTTATCAGATTCCGGTAGGTTGTTTCTTTGGTCTGAGTATTGAGTGTTAGCCTTGCTGAATGAGCGCATCTGAGAGTTGGAGTGTTTCCACAATATCCAAAGTGAGGTTTTGCTCATTCGACCGGCCTACGTTCATAACCAACCGCGGTTATTTGCATTATCTGAGATTAGTTGGTGGTTGTTTACCTCCTAGAAAGTGCATGTCTTGTGAACATGGAACGACCTCATTCTTCTTGATCTGAACTGATTTGATTCATATCCGGATCACATTTCGTTGTGCTCGGTTGAAATGATGTGACTAGATTAGTTAGCCTGAGGAGGATTGTATAAAACCTGTTTTTCTTATTTTCTTTTAGTCGAGTCGTCTTGAATCGGAGTCCAAGTCTCCCGGTCTGTTCTTTAATATTTGGTTTTGATTTGAGTCCTCTTGATTTCCTTCTACTATCTTGTTTGGAACTTGATTGAGGAGAATCAAGAACTAAGCATGGGGGGATTGGTGTTTGGAACTTGTTTGGGTGTTTAATACATGAATTTCAGGTCTGTTTGTGATCGAACACGACATTTTATATCCCAAATTCGTGTACATTTCACTTGGTATGGAGATTGGTGTAATTTTGTAGGTTTGTGAATGAAATTACATGAAGTCACGAAGAGAAAGAAATAGGAGGAGAAGCTGAAAGGTGGGGAGACAAAGCAAAGAGCAAGGAAAAACAAGAAAATATGCTTGCCAAGACAGTACATGTCGGACGCTACGTAGCGCCACAAACAGAAGGTTTAGGGGCATTGAAGTCTGGAGCGCGCTGGTAGCACCTAGAGCGCGCTGGCAGCGCCTAGTTGTTACGCTACTCCTTGTTCTCCAAGGCATGTCTCGCGCTACCAGCGCGGAGGTTGTTACGCACAGCTTGGAGAGCAAGGCATCTACTTCTATAAAAGAAACAGGAGCAGCGGAGATTGGGATATCATATCATAACATACATTCCATCTATTATTATTATTATTAGTTCTCAAAAACAATATTTCTAGAATTCTAGTCTTAGTATTGGAGATCAAAGTGTTCAATCGGCGACGGAAAAATCGGAGATTGAGGCTCGGGAGAAGGAAACTTTCACGAGCCGACATATTCGTTCATCACTCGATTGTGGTTGTTCTCTTCCCTAATTTTTACTATGTTTTCTAGATTCAATTCAATTAGTTTAGTTGTTTTTATTATCAAGCATGAGTAGTTAATTTTTAGTTTAGGGGAAACTCGATGTTGTTCATTTGACCCTATGTTTTGATTTTGGTATGAAATAGTTTGTCAATTTCGTTCTGTCTTCGTGTTTATATTGTTACAGTAATTGATTGGCCACCTGTTACTTGTGTCTAGACTCTTAGTTTCGGATCGAAAGGTTGCTTCTTTGAGTTGGATTGACGAAGATCGAATAGGTATAAAATTCGGTTAGAAATAATGTATTTCATACCTAGGTTCGTTTAAATAACCTGTTGTTAACTTTGACTAAATTAGATAGCCATGAAAATAGGTGTTTTATTTAGTCGGAGCAATTCACTCCGGATCGAAAGATTGTTGTGATAGATATTTGTTTGGTTATTGATCCCAAATTGGTACAAATTGCTAAATATTGAAGTCAGACCTTCGTTAGGTTAATTGGATAACTAGAGTAACTCCCCTAAACACCTTTATAATATTGAGAAAACCTCCATAAAAATATACTTGCTGTTTTGATTAGATAAATTCTCAGATTGAATTAGATTGCTTTACAGTTTCGATCATTTTAGTTTAAACTGAATTAAAAATCCAATCCTTTTGATTAACCTAGCATCCTTTGTAGTGGGTTAGTTTAGTGCGTAAGCTAGAACAAGTCCTCGTGGGAACGACCTTGATATACTACACTGTACACCGTGCACTTGCGGCGTATCACTACCCTCCCAACACGACCAACTCCATACGCAGTTAACATTGTGCTTAAGGGGCGAAAGGTGCCGCTCCTCCTATGCCAGGTCGTGATGGTGAACCGACTAGCATAACTTAGGGATTATTAATTTTCACAACTTAATTTCAAAAAAAAAAAAATTTTCTTCTCTTTTTTTTCATAACTTATGCTCTTCGAGCACTTATTCACCACATTAATTAACTTGAAGGCGAGCGAGAGCGTAAAGAGACTCAGAGATTCCTCCCTAGTAAAGATAATCTCGGTCTCGAATGGGGTATGATGAAAGTCGAAGGGAACTCATTTTTGCATAGGTAAATAAAGTCTACTAAGAGTAAGTCGTGGTAACAATCTAAACCTAAGGTCTACTATACACATGCCAACCGCTTTTAATCTAACCAATTACTTCATCTTCACGGCTAATTAAGCAACAAAGTACAAAGCAATTTGTCCATAAAAACAACTTCTTTTTTATTTTTTTTTAAAACGAAAACAAATAATGAAATAGACTCCCAAACTAAGCTGGCCAAAGCATATAAACTCTCCCCCACACTTAATTCACACATTGTCCTCAACATGACTAAATAAGTTGCTGAAAAAGAAAATAAAGAAAAAGGAACTTTAAAGAACTTCCTTGTATTTATTGGGTTGCCTCCCAATCAGCGCCTTTGTTTACTGTCGTTGGCTCGACGCAATTTTAGCTCATGGAACTTCCAAATGAACCTCTTCTACGACATTAACGTGGTCCTCCTCATGAAATTGCTTCAACCTTTGCCTATTCACCTTGAAAATCTTGTTAGTAGACAAACTTTTAATTTCAACAGCACCATGGTGATAAGTTTTTACTACCTCAAAAGGTCCAAGCCACTTAGATTTCAACATACTAGGGAAGAGTTTTAAGTTATATAACAACACTTTTTGTCCTACCTGAAATTCTTTCCTATTAAGTTTGGCATCACCAAAAGCTTTAGCTTTACCCTTATAGATGACAGAGTTGTCATAAGCTTCCAGGCGAATTTCCTCCAATTCCTGCAATTGTAACTTACGCTCTTTTCCTGCATGCTCATAGTCAAGATTACATTGCATTACAACCCAATATGACTTACGTTCAATTTCAACAGGAAGATGACATGGTTTCCCAAAGACTAACCTGTAAGGTGACATACCTATGGGGGTTTTATATGCAGTTCTATATGCCCAAAGAGCTTCTTCTAGCCTAAGACTCCAATCTTTCCTGTCGGGTCTAACTACTTTCTCAAGAATTCTCTTAATTTCTTTATTTGAGATTTCAGCCTGGCCATTTGTTTGAGAATGGTAACTAGTAGACACCTTATTAGTCACATGATACTTGGCTAACAAATCGCTTAGAGTCTTATTACAGAAACGAGTTCCTCTATCACTAATGATGGCTTTAGGTACTCCATATCTATGTAGAATAAGAGACTTCACATGTTTCACCACAGTTTTAGCATCATCATTTCTAGTAGCAACAGCTTCAACCCATTTAGACTCATAATTAACAAGTACTAGGATATAAGTGCACCCAAAAGAAGGAGGAAAAGGACCCATGAAATCAATACCCTATACATAAAAAATTTCACAGACATAAATATTATATAAAGGCATTTGATCTCTCCTTGATAAATTTCCTGTCTTTTGGCATGCTTCACATTTTTTGCAAAACTCATAAGCATCATGAAAAATAGTAAGCCAATAAAATCCACATTCCAAAACTTTGTATGCTGTTCTTTTTGATCCAAAATGTCCCCCACTTTCAGTAGAGTGACCAAATATTAGAATAGAATGAAATTCATTGTCACCAACACAACGCCTAATGATTTGATCTCCACAAAGTCTCCATAAGTAAGGGTCATCCCAAATATGATATTTGGCTTGTGCTTTAATTTTCTCCTTTTGAGCTCTAGACAAATCAACAGGAAAAGTTTTGGTAACCAAATAATTCACAATATCTGCATACCAAGGTAAGCTATTAGAGATAGCATATAAAGTCTCATCTGGAAAATAATCGCTAAATGGACTACTACACTCCCCAGTTTCAAGTCTACTTAAATGATCAACCACTAAGTTCTTAGCCCCCGGTTTATCCTTAATTTCCAATTGGAATTCTTGCAACAACAACATCCAACGATTCAACCTGGGTTTAGAGTCTTTCTTTTCCAACAGATACTTCAAGGCAGAATGATCAGTATAAACAGTGACTTTAACACCTAACAAATAAGGGCGAAATTTCTGAAGAGCAAACACAACATCATACATTTCCTTTTCTGTAGTGGTGTAGTTACATTGTGCAGAATCAAGAGTCCTTGAAGCATAATAAATCACATGGGGACTTTTTCCTCCTCTTTGACCTAGTACTGCCCGTACAGCTTTATCACTAGCATCACACATTAATTTAAAAGGCAATGTACAGTCAGGGGGTTGCACCATAGGACAAGTAGTCAATTTCAACTTCAAGTGGTCAAATGCTTTCATACAATCGTCATTGAAATCAAAAGGAACATCTTTTGCCAGCAAAGCACACAAGGGGGATGCAATATGGGAGAAGTTTTCAATGAATCTCCTATAAAAACCCACATGAACTAGAAATGATCTAATATCTTTAACACTTTTGGGGTAGGGAAGGGATTGAATGACGTCAACTTTTGCCTTATCAACTTCTAATCCCCTTGCTGAAATTACATGTCCTAGAACCACCCCTTGCTCTACCATAAAATGACATTTTTCAAAATTAAGCACCAAATTCGTTTCAATGCACCGCCTAAGGACTAATGTGAGATGATGCAGACATTTCATCAAATGAATCACCATGTACAGTGAAATCATCCATAAAAACTTCCATAAATTTGTTGAGAAATCAGAAAAAAATGCTCATCATACATCTTTGAAATGTAGTAGGTGCATTACACAAACCAAAGGGCATTCGTCTAAAGGCATAGGTACCAAATGGACAAGTGAAAGTGGTCTTCTCCTGATCTTCAGCAGCAATAGGTACTTGAATGTAACCGGAATACCCATCAAGAAAACAATAATGTGACCTACAAGCTAGTCTTTCTAACAATTTGGTCCATAAAAGGCAAGGGAAAGTGATCTTTCTTAGTGGCTTTGTTCAACTTTCGGTAGTCTATGCATAATCTCCAACCACTTTGAACTCTAGTAGGTACTAGTTGTCCTTCCTTATTTTGGACTACTGTGGTCCCTTTCTTTTTAGGTACAACATGAATTGGACTAACCCACTCAGAATCAGCTATAAGATATATCACTCCATTATCTAACTACTTCAAAATTTCATTTTGGACTATTTCCATCATAGGTGGGTTAAGTCTTCTCTGAGGGTCTCTCTTAGGTTTAGCATCATCCTCTAAAGTGATCTTATGTGAACACAAAGTCAGACTAACTCCTTTTAGGTCAGCTAAAGTCCACCATATCGCTTCATTGTGTCCTCTAAGCACGTTAAGGAGTTTCTCTTCTTGATCAAGGGTAAGTGCACTAGAGACGATAACATGTAAGGTTTGATTTTCCCCTAAATAAGCATACTTCAGGTTCTCAGGCAAAGGTTTCAATTCCAATTTAGGAGGTGAAATGCGAGAGGGAATTAATTTCTCATGTCTTTCAGGCAACTTTATTTGATTTGGCCTATCAACAACTTGCAAAGAAAATAAAGATCCTATCACATCAATTATGTTATCATTCACATGGTAAGGTACTATTTGAAACTTAGCATGATCAAGACTCTTAGTAAGCATAGTCAATAATTCATCCTCTCTAGTTAAATCATAAACATCTTGTGACAATTCATCAATAATATCAAGTGCATACACACAATTCACATCAGCAAGGAATCTCATAGCATCAAATATGTTAAATTTAATCACGTCACCATCAAATTCCATAGTCAATGTTCCTCCATGCACATCAATTTTAGTCATAGATGTTTTCAAGAATGGTCTACCAAGAAAAATAGGAATATCATGAGATGCATTGCCCTTGTCCAACATATAAAAATCAGCATGAAACAGAAGTTGGTTAACCTGGACTAAGACATCTTCTAAAACTCCATCGGGGTAAATTTTACTCCTATCAGCTAACTGAATCACAATACCGGTTTTCTTTAACTCTCCTAGATTCAATTTATCATAACCACCGAGGCATGACATTAATGGAAGCACCTTAATCAAGCATCGCACGATCAAAGTAAAGGTCTCCAATTTTACAAGGAATAGAAAAATTCCCAAGATCTTTGCACTTTGGGGTAATTTCTTTTAGAAAATAGAAGAAACATTTTCCCCCACACATACTTTCTCATTACCAACCAATTTTCTTTTATTAGTACACAATTCCTTTAAAATCTTGGCATAACGAGGCACATGTTTAATAGCATCTGGAAGGGGAATGTTAATTTCTACCTTCCTAAATGTCTCTAAAATCTCTTGTTTAGCCTCATTTACCTTAGAGAAGGGGTTCCTAAATCTACTAGGAAAAGGTGGAGGTGGCTTATACATATCTTTCTTTTTCTCCTCTACCTCCTTAGCAGTTTGGTTGGTGTTTTTTTCTTTTTCAGGTTCGGGCCGGGTGACTTCTAACTCAAGTTCTACTTCTCTTCTTTTCTTAATTGATCCCTCCAACATTTTTCCACTCCTAAGAGTCATAGCACTCACATTATCCTTAGGATTAGGGTAAGGCTGAGAAGGTAACCTGTTGTTTAGTTGGGCTTGCAAGTTGCTAACTATGGTATCAGTTGCAGTTTGTCTCTCTTGAACTTGTTTTAGGGTTGACTCAATATTTTGGAACCTGTCATCCATTTTCTTAAGAACTTGTTCAAGATGGTAATTGGTTCTATCTTGAGGGTTAGGTTAACGGTTTGATTGTTCAAAGCCAAGAGGGTTGGTTTTATTGCCATACCTAAGGTTTGGGTGATCTTTCCAGCCCTCATTATAGGTGTTAGAATAAGGATCATACTTCCTCTGACCTTGGTTAGAATAAATTGCATTTTCCTCTCCCTCTTGAAGTGTAGGACACACATCAGTATGGTGTCCCTCTAAACAACAAATTCCACATACAACTGCTTTCTGAGTTCCACCAGTAATAAGCTTATTAAGCATAGCAGTAATGGTAGACAACTGACTCTCTAAAGCTGAACTTGAACCAATTTCATTAACTTTTCTTACCTGGGATTCCCTAGTTCCGAACTGTTGAGTATTTTGTGCCATTAAATGAAAAAGTCTCCTAGCGTCAGCTGGAGTTTTATCAATCAAAGCCCCATCCCCACTAGCAACATCAACCATATAATGATCCATTGGAAGTAAACCCTCACAAAAGTATTGAATTAATAGTTGCTAAGTTATTTGGTGTTGGGGGCAACAAGCACAAAGTCTATCAAATCTTTCCCAATACTCACAAAAGGTTTCCCCATCCCTTTGTTGGATTCCACTAATTTCTTTCCTAATTGATCCAATCCATGATGCAGGAAATTTTTTTTCTAAAAATGCTTTATGCAATGCAGACGAAGTAGAGAAAGTTCCAGCAGACATATAATATAACCAATCTTTTGCTTTATCAAGAAGTGAAAAAGGAAAAGCTCTCAATTTGATCTTCATGTATTCCCTCAGGTACCATCCCAGAACATGTGATAAGGAATTCAGTAATATGATGATATGGGTTTTCATTAGGCAAACCATGAAATTTAGGCAGTAAGTTTATAAATCCAGAATTCAGTTTAAACGGTTTCTCTAATTGAGCATACGTAATAGACAAAGGTTGAGTTGTCAAATTAGGAGCAGCCAACTCGCGTAAAGTAGCCATTGTTACCTCAACTTCCTCAGAACTTACTGATTCTGAATCACTCTCTGTATCACTATTCTTCGGCTTTAGTTTCTCTTCTTTTTCGGGGTCTTCAGTATCTTTTCCGTTCCTCAGTTTCATAAGTTACCTAAACCAATACGAATAAATAAAAACGAATTACTAAAGTAATAAATATAGTAAAAGTAGTAAATTAGATTGGTAAAAACTAACGGATCAATTATTTCCCCAGCAGCAACGACGCAAAAATTTGTAAAGAGCTTGTCGCAGGGCTTACAAATTTAACCACTACTATGATTAATCTAAATAATGTAGATAAGAAAGTAGGGATCGAGTCCAACGAGGAAAGATTGATTTCAGAATAGTTTTACCTATTTAACTTCCACTAATAATTACTAATTAACTACTCTAAACTAAGCTTTATATTATTTAACTAAGATTGAATGCAATTTAATAAAGAAGGGGGGGTTGGATTCAAGATTAACGATTTACCAGACGAATTAAAATTGTGAAACGAAAATATCAAAACACACAAAAGAGATTGATTCGAATAACAATATGATAAATCTATTAGGTACAGTTTATTTCCACCATGCAAATTAGTACTTATCACTGACACACAAATTAATACTCTTATGAGTTAGACTGCGGAAAGATCCACCAGTGGCTTTTCCCTACTTATCTTACTTTTTAGTTTACTTAGGACCAGCCCTAATATAAACCCTACTAATTAAGACTACCGTAGTACCAGCACTAAAGTATAATCAAATTAGAGCATTAAGAACAAGAAAAACATCATCTAACACCTTGCAACCAATTTATCAGCAAATCGATTTAACAAAGATTTATGAAAATTTCCTAATTAAAAGAGAAGATTTGAGCCTTCCATGATTAATCAGGGCGATACTAACGTTAAAGACTCTAGATTTCAGTACTGGAGACTATAACTATCAATTGAATCTATAAAGAACTAACTAGCATGCATTCTAATTAATTCGATATAAAAGCAGTAAACAATAATCACAAATTGTCATAAAATCAAAATACATAATCTAGCACGGTTTCAATAAACTACACCAAATAATAAAACTACTCACTCATAATACATATTGAAGTATCAAGAATAGAGTAATTAAACATTGTATAATAAAGTATTGAATACAACCTAATTGGAAGAACGACGATCAATGATGATGATAAAGGGTGGATGAGTGGTGGAGAGATGGGTAAGAGATGGGTGGTGTTGTGGTGTCTTCCTTCCATGATTCCTTTTCTCCTCTCAAAAATATCAACTATATATAGAAGAAAATAGGAAAGCAAAGCCCTAAACCCTACGCGTACAAATTGGCGGCAGCGGAAATAGGCAAACGCTGGCAGCGCTCAAAAACGCTAGTTGCGTTTTGTTCTTCTCCGCCTAGAATTTCCGAAGGAAAAACGCTAGTAGCGTTTATCAAACGCTGGCAGCGTTTTGGGTTCTCTTCCTCTCTGATTCAGGCGCTGGCAGCGCTTATAGGACGCTGGCGACGTCCGCTTTTTGTCGAGAATATGGCTTGTCTGGGACAAGCGTTGGCCACGTCTATATGGGCGTTGGTAACGCCTGATTTGCTGATGCCGTTTTTCCCCTTTATTTTCATCTTTTCTTAACTCTTCTTGTTATTGGGACTTTCTTAAAAAATTGACGAATTAAACATAATTAAGTCAAATAATTTGTATAATAATAAACTAAATACATATATAAATTATGTATAAAATATGACTCAACAGTAGGACCTCACTTTAAGGTATGTGGATCACTCCCCTCGTGTATTTGCAAAAGATATAACGGTTCTCTCAAAACCTTTAACTAATGTAAACAACCTACCATAAGCTTGACAAGACTCTCGATTCTCTACCACTATAGACAACATGCATAAAAGTTAATCATGAGGAATTTTCAGGGGTTGTGATGGGGCTTAGGTGTAGGGTAAGGAGGGAATTCATTTGGGAAATGTGGAGCTAAAGAGCAAAGGACCTAAAGAGCAACATTCCCAATACATATAGCACAACACCTCTTACATCACACCGCAATGAAGCATAAATGCATTCCCCAACGAAGCAAAATAAAGGAAGAGTCAATATAAGCAAGAAAACCACCATGCTATTCACCTTATTCCTCAAAACTTCTAATTTCCCCCCTTTTTTGTTCTACATTTTCATTCCCGTTTTTTTAGGGTTTTTAGCCACAAATAATCTGTACCGAGGGGATTGTGACTGGGAATAAGGCAAAGTGACTTTTTGGCCATTAGCAGTCTGTACTTTTTCAATAGTTTCACATAGCAATCCAACATCAATTTCCTTCATCGGAAAGCTGACGTGGCGACTAGAAAGTACGTTTATTCACACTTCAAAAAGGAAAGTTCTAATCGCCACGTCAGCTTTCCGGTGCCGGAATTTGATTAATGACTGCTAAGAGAAAATAGTGAAAACGTACAGACTGCCGGTGGCCAAAAAATCACTTTGGATTATTCCCAGTCACAAGCCCTCAGTACAGATTATTTGTGGCCAAAAGCCTTTTTTTTATGTGGTGAATAGCATAGACACATAAAAAAGGATCATTTCCTTTCAACCGAATTTCAACCTCAAATGAAAAGAGGGGATAAATAATGACTATGAGCAATGCTTCCCTCATCAAGTAGACTAGCCAACAAAGTCATCATACCAACAAACTACAAAAACTGCCCCCAACTGAATTGTTGCTCCACTAACTTGGCTAAAGGGATATAGGATTAAGAACAGACCAAGGGTGCATAGTTTAGGTGAAACAATCAAAATAGGAAAAATTGCGCAAGGGCTAGCAAAAAGAAGTCATATTGTCAGGTGGCTTTTGGCTATGTGGCTTCAAACTGGGCCTCAATCATATTAACACAATGCATCAGTCAAATGCAGTTTCAAAGAGAGTCAAATCAAGTTCTAGAGATGCAAACATGGTAAGGTCACACTCAGATGAAAATGAGACTATAAAATTGATAGTCTTTTAAGCTCAAGAAGTCTCACGGGTTAACCTACCACAATCACTACAACTATTCATTTGATGAACTAAACACAGGAATTTCATTGTCATACACAAGAATCGATCAAGACAAGATGAATCACAAACAAGACAAAGCAACCTAAATCAAACAAGCAACCAAGTCTCTTTCATCATCCGCATCAAGCCGAAAATCACATGAGTACACGCTTGCAATCACAATCCAAATGTACACCATAAAGAACTTAACATCGGAGGGTTTTCGCAATCAAAGCAAAATGAAACAAAATAAAACCTAATAAAGCAATTAAACGCTTGGGTTGCCTCCCAAGAAGCGCTAGTTTAACGTCTTAAGCTAGACGAAACTCACCTCAGTCTGGAGAATGCTTCACATCATAGCTGAACTCTTTTGGAACACCATCAATATGTGTTCCCTCAACATCTCGAAGTCGAACCCAGCAGCAAGGGTCAAACTACTTTCCTTCCTCAGCAATGGAAGGCATCTTCGAATCAAACCTGCAAAACTTTCTCAACCAATCCCCATTAGTAGCATAAGGCCTGTCCTTGGTGATGTTAGGTTCAGATTCAATAACTTGTACACAATCCGTCACGTCACCAAGTACATGGCTCTCAGCAAATACATCATCAGACTCATCATTCCCAATCACATCAACACCACAGCAAGAAGAAACATTTTGAGGCATATATTCATGAAACAAATCAAATTCAACCTCATGCTCCCCAAACTTAAAGCTCATTTTCCCCTTTTTAACACCTATTACGTACCCAAAAGTGGCAAGGAAAGGTCTTCCCAAAATAATTTGGGTACGGGTGTCCTCGGCCATATCAAGAATCACAAAATCCACAGGCACATAATAGTCTCCTACCTTAAGAGGAAAGTCCTCTAAAATACCCATGGGGTACTTAACAAAACGATCAACCATTTGCAGTGACATGGCGGTAGATCTAAGCTCTCCTATGTTCAGCCTCTTATAAAAGGGAATTAGGCATCAAGCTTACACTTGAGCCCACATCACATAAAGCTCGGTCGATATTCATGGTTCTTAGGCCACAAGAAATAGTGAAGCTCCCAGGGTCTTTAAGCTTTGGAGTGAGCTTATTCAAGACCACAGAGCTACACTCCTCATTCAATGCAATTGCCTTACAGTTATCTATTTTTCTTTTCTTGGAGAGAATCTCCTTCACGAATTTAGCATACAAAGGCATTTGGGTTAAATCATCAAGAAAAGGAACATTCACATTCAACTTTTTAAGCACACCAAGGAATTTCCCAAATTGAACATTGGTCTTAGACTTAGCAAGCCTAGAAGGGAATGGAATAGGGGGCACATAAACTCTAGGTGGTGGTGATGGTGGTTGTTGAGCGATTTCAGCACTACCCTAATTGAGAGTCTCTCTCTCATGGTCTTTCTCCTCCTCACTCTCTTTCTCATCATCCCTTAAGCTGTGTCCCACTCTTCAAAACTATAGCATTGCAATGCTCTTTTGGGTTAGGCACGGGTGGTCCAGGAGTGGTGGTAGAAGTACCACATTGAATAGCGATCTGGTTCTCAAGCATTAGGTTATGGTTGGATAAAAGGTCAACCTTAGTGGCTAGGGCCTTAATCACTTCATCTTATCTTTGTTGATGCTCGAGTTGCTTTTGTTGGGACAATAGCATGGCTTTCATCATAGCCTCTAAGTCAGGATTTTGAGAGGCTAGGTAAAGTTGAGTGGAAGGTCTTTGTCCTTGTGGGTGACCCAATTGGTTCTGGTAAGAAGGATTAGAATGGGGTCTCAAACCGGAGTTATATGTATGTTGGAATAGGAGTCGAAGAGGGATCAATGGGTAGGATTACCAACAAAGTTGGCTTGGTCAGGTTGGGCACTACTACCCACCCCATAAGGACAATTTAGGGTTACAAGCTCAAAAGAATTACAGGAAGCACATTGGGGAGGAGGGGAAACATTCACATGAATTCTTTCCATCTTTTCATTTATTGCATCAAGCTTAGTAGATAATAAAGTAATGGCGTCAACAGAATACTTACTTCCCGTTCTCGTGGAACGGGGTCTCGAACACTGGTGGTTGTTTGATGCCATTTGCTCAATCAGCTTGTACAACTCCTCCACCGTCTTGCTTATAATGTTCCCTCCAGCTGCAGCAAGGATCGTAGCTCTCATATTGTCGTCCACCCTATTGTAGAAGGATTGAATGGGGACCCACGGCTCGAATCCATGCTGGGGGCACTGGCGAAGCAACTCCTTGAATCTCTCCCATGCATCATATAATGTCTCATTCAGCTCTTGGGAGAAAGTAGAAAACTGATCCCGAAGACTCGTTAGCTTGCTCGGCGGGAAGTACATAGCCAGGAATGCACTCGTGAGCTTATCGAAGGTACTGATGGAGTTCGCTGGTAGGGAATCCAACCATTCCCATGCTCGATCCTCCAAGGAAAACGGGAACGACCTCAACTTGATTGTGTCTGGCGAGGCCCCGTCGGCTTTGAATGTGTTGCACACTCGGCGGAAGACGCGCAAGTGCCGGTTGGGTTCCTCGCTCGGGACACCATGGAAAAGTGTAGCTCTCACTAAGTTCATGAGTGAGTTCTTCAGCTCAAAATTGTTCCCCACTTCAGGTAGTTTGATGGCGGTGGGTGGGTTTGTGACGTTCGGAATCACATATTGGCCAAAGGTTATCAGTGGTTCTTCTCCGGACATCTTAGATTGCAGCGAGGGTATCTCTTTTCTAGCTTCTTCTAGCCTTTGCCTCTTCCTCCGGTGGAAAGTCCTCTTTATTTCTGGATCGAACTCGAACTTCGGAATCAACCGCATACAACAAAAAATCCTAGCAACATTTGCCAAGACCGCGCAGGCAGGGCCGGTCTATATCCATGACCACTACTTTGATTTGTCGATATAGTCAGTGTGCCGCGAGTGCTTTCTCTCTTTTGTCCAACTTGACTTCTTTCTTCCACATAGGCCCCGCTTGCATGCCTTGTGGCAAATTAGACTGAAGTAGAAAAAAAGGGGGAAAAGAAGAGACTTCATCACACAACACACCCATGAGGGCACTCCCTACAGGCCGCATCTTCTGCTTTAGCTTTAGCGGGGGGCACAGCGTTGACGTCCTTGGCTTGGGGCTAGAATTCTAACCTTGTGTCAGGACCCCGGCGTGGCTCGCCAATCCCGTTCTGGAGCTCTGAGATGTGTAGGTAGAAAGAGAAGAAAAGAACACCAACGTAGTGAAGCAAGAAAATAAAGAAAATCAAAGAAAAAAGAAAAAAAAAGCGTAGTCAATTAGAAGCACAAAAAACCAATCTCTATCGCGATTGCTAAGCTAATCAGGATTTGGGTTTTGGTAAGGTTTAGGAACCAAACTAAAACTAAGGAAAGCAAGGAAATTAATCAAGGGTTCTAATCAAGAGAGAAAGAATTCTAGGGAGATGCTAACCTAACAATGAGTTTGATTACTGAAACCTAGCTTGCACAATCGCGCATTCAAGAATAAATCAATAATCGACAACCTTTGAATCCTATCGCCCTTTCGATGCTAAATAGAACTATTCTAAACAACCTAATCAACAACTTTCGTATGCCTTTTAGGTTAAACAGAATTGAAGGTCTTAAAAGTCAGGTTATCCAATTGATTCCAAAGTTTACTAGTCCTTTCTCAAATTTCACAAGCCTAGGTAGACAGGTTGGTAGTCAGATTATCCTAATTCACCTTTCAGTACTTCTCAAGTTAATCTCTAACTCAATAGTATTTGAGCGCTCAAAGAAGACACATGAACAAGGAAAACACAACCTTCTATTGATTAATAACAAGAATTCATGCACAAACTAATAATTTTAAATCAAACTACATTGCTTCGGATTGCAAAACCCTAGAATTCAAAAGAACTACTCACTCATGTTCAAAACCCTAGAAGTTGAGAGAAAATTGGTGTTTTGGCCTCAGAACCTACAAATTCACATCAAAAACAACAACACCAAGTGTAGTAAGGAAATTGGAATAAAAATCAAGGTTGACATTCAGAACTATCCCTAATTCACTATTGAAAACCCTTAAAAACATAGTCATAAAACGCAGTTATTAGGCACCTAGGTGTATGGTAACAATCTCAAACTTGTCCAAGCCTCTTCGTCACACCTGCCTCAAAGGATTCTTCTGTCGACCTCCACGCTTAAGTTGACCTTTTTCAGGCTGAAGTCATGGACTTAAAGGCTGAGACCAAGCAGATGCAAGACCTCCACAATGCCTTCAAAGCAAACCTTCTGGTGTGCTCACGCCTCCCTCAAGGACATTGTGCGCCAAGCTGAGGCCCCGTCGGCTATGAATTTGTCGCACACTTGGCGGAAGACGCGCAAGTGCCAGTTGGGTTCCTCGCTTGGGAGACCATGGAAAGGTGTAGCTCTCGTTAAGTTGATGAGAGAGTTCTTCAACTCAAAATTGTTCCCCACTTCAGGTAGTTTGATGACGGTGTGTGGGTTTGTGACGTACGAAGTTACATATTGGCCAAAGGTTATCAGTGGTTCTTCTCCGGACATCTTAGATTGATGCGAGGGTGTCTATTTTTTAGCTTCTTCTAGCCTTTGCCTCTTCGTACGGTGAAAAGTCCTATCTATTTCTAGATCGAACTCGAACTCCGGAATCATCCGCATACACCAAAAGATCCTAGCAAAACAAAAATAAGAATACCAAGGCAGTGAAACAAGAAAATCAAGAAAATCAAAGAAAAAAGAAAAAAATCTTAGTCAATTAGCAACATAGAAAACTAATCTCTATCGCGATTGCTAAGCTAATCAAGATTTGGGTTTTGGTAAGGTTTAGGAACCAAACTAAAACTAAAGAAGGCAAGGAAATTAATCAAGGGTTCTAATAAAGAGAGAAAGGTTTCGGGAGATGCTAACCTAACAACGAGTTCGATTACTAAAACCTAGCCTGCACAATCATGTATTCAATAATGAATCAATAATCGACAACCTTTGAATCCTATCGCCCTTTCGATGCTAAATAGAACTATTCTAAACAACCTAATCAACAACTTTCGTATGCCTTTTAGGTTAAACAGAATTGAAGGTCTTAAAAGTCAGGTTATCCAATTGTTTCCCCAGTTTTCTACTCCTTTGTCAAATTTTGCAAGCCTAGGTTGACAGGTTGGTAGTCAGATTACCCTAATTCACCTTTCAGTATTGCTCAGGTTAATCTCTAACTCATGAGTATTCGAGCGCTCAAAGAAACACATGAACATGGAAAACACAACCTTCTATTGATTAATAACAAGAATTCATGCACAAACTAATTATATTAAATCAAACTACGTTGCTTCGGATTGCAAAACCCTAAAATTCAAAAGAACTACTCACTCATGTTCAAGAAAAGCACGACACAAGTTCCAAACATTATGATTAATTCTCAAAACAAAGAAAGAATCGAAAAAAATATAATTACGAAAAATACAATCGTCGAGTCTTTCGATCTCGAGGTGGTGTCTTCCTCGCGAACGTAGATAAATTCTTCCTGAGTCTCTTTAGGACCCTTGGTGATTGTTGGATCAAGATAAAAATGAGAAGTAGGAGATAACACAAAGGATGAACAATGCTTATGATTGATGATGAGTACACGAGAAGAGAGTATATATAATACTACCCAACACAAAAACAAGAAAGAAAGAAAGAGAAAGAACAAGAAGACTAAAAGACTAATACAACAGTAATAACCAACTGTAATAACTAATCTCCAACTCCTCCCCCCCTCAAATTGGAGGGTGTTTTGACCCCCAATTCGCCAAGAATCGGATGATGTTGAGTTCCTGGAAGTGGTTTGGTAAGAATGTCTGCAAGCTGCAACTTCGAAGGTGCATGATCAAGAGTAATCAACCCATCAGCCAACTTTTGTCTTACAAAATGACAGCCGATTTCTATGTGCTTTGTCCTTTCGTGAAACACTGGGTTCCTTACAATGTAGATTGCAGCCCAACTGTCACATTTCACAGGAATACGGATTATTGATTCCACTGAAAGTTCATCAAAGAGCCTACTTAACCAAGCCAACTCAGCAACGATCCTCCTTAAGCTTCTGTATTCAGCTTCAGCTGAAGATAAAGAAAATGTGGGATGTTTCTCGCTTTTCCAGGAGATAAGAGTCTTTCCTAGGAAAATTATGAAACCACTGATGGATTTTCTGGAATGCTTGCAAGCTCCCCAGTCAGAATCACTATAGGCTTAAAGAGAGAGATCACTATCTCTGTGTAATAATATACCAAGATCTGACTTACTCTTGATGTATCTTAAAACATGTAAAGTTGCATTTCAATGTGAGTCTGTTGGTGCCTTAAAAAACTGACTGAGATGTTGGACAGTGAAAGCAATATCAGGTCTGGTGTTTACAAGGAAATTCAGCTTCCCAATGAGCTGTCTATAAGGGGTGGCATTTTCCAAGGGTGTACCCACATCAGGTAGAAGCTTAATTCCAAGATCCATTGGTGGTACTGCAGACTTCATGTCTGTAACTTTGAACTCTGACATTAGTTCTTTAACAAATTTTCTCTGAGTAAGTATCAAGCCTTCTGCAGTCTTGATAACTTCAAGTCCAAGATAATAGTGAACATCTCCTAAATCTTTAATTTTCACCATAGCTTCAAGATGGGCCTTCAAGGATGATAACTCATCATCATCACTTCCTGTGATTATAATGTTATCCACATAGACAGCTAGATAGACTGAAGCATTAATGGTTTTCTTATAAAACAGTAAATAGTCATTAGCTGAGTGTTGATAGCCTCTATTATAGAGAACTTCTATCAATTTAACATACCATTGTCTGGAGGCCTGGTTCAAACCATACAAGGATTTTCTTAGTTTGCACACTCCATTTGGCAACTCTATCTGTACTCCTTCAGGTATCTTCATGTAAATTTCTTCATGAAGATCTCTATGGAGAGATGTATTGTTGACATCAAGCTGTTGTAGTTTCCAGTTTCTCTTGACTGCCACTGCCATGAGGGCACGTATAGTTGTCATTTTAACAACAGGAGAAAAAGTCTCTCCATAGTCCACTCCAGCCTTTTGTGTGTATCCCTTTACAACTAACCTGGCCTTAAGCCTCTCTATGCTCCCATCAGCCTTATGCTTCACCTTATATACCCATCTACTGTCTATTGCTTTTCTTCCTTTTGGAAAGGGGAATATTTCCCAAGTACTGGTTTGTGAGAGGGCTTGAAGCTCCTTTTTCATTGCTTCCTCCCATCTAGGGTGCATCACTACCTCTTCATATATTTGTGGTTCAGTGTAGTCGAGATAGAACAACCTGTAGAAGGAAGACAACAACTGAAAACTTTGGGAGCAATGTGTAAGTTAGTAATGCATGAAACACACGTTTCATAATCCTCTATGTATGCAAGAGTTTTGTGTATTCTAGTGACCTTCTCAATGGCTGAGGAGAAGTTGGGATGATTTCTTGAGTGGGGTTAGCAGGAGGAGAAACATCATTTTCATTAGCAGCGGTATGTGTAGTCTAAGAGTCAATGAACTGAGGTATATGGTTCCTAGTGTCACTCTCAGAAATGCAGTGTTCAGTACCTTTCTCAAAGGGAAAATAATTTTCATGGAAAACCACATCTCTTGAGATGATAAACTTGTGGGATTTTAAATAAAATAGTTTGTATGCTTTCCTCCCTTGAGGATAACCTACAAAGACACACTACTCTGCCCTTTCTTGGAACTTATGTGTGTCATGCTTCAAAGTGCTAACATAGCATAGACATCCAAGAACTCTTAGATGGTCATCGGAAGGAGTAGTGTTAAAAAGAATCTCATAGGGGGATTTATTCTTTAACAAGGGGGAAGGTAACCTGTTGATGAGGTAGGTAGCAGTTAGTATACTTTCTCCCCAAAATGTTAAAGGTAATTGTGATTGAAACATCAAAGCTCTAGCAACTTCAAGCAAATGTCTGTGTTTTCTCTCTACGACTCCATTCTATTGGGGCCTTTGTTTACAACTTGTTTCATGTAAAATCCCATTTTCTTTAAAGTAGTCTATAACATTGATGCTTTTTCCTAGGGCATTATCTGACCTAACTCTTTTGACAGTGGCCCCAAATTGGGTCTTTTCCATGGTTATAAAAGATTGCAATATCCCAAACGCTTCAGCTTTTATGGTCACTAGATGGGTCCAAGTGGCTCTGGTCAAATCATCCACTATGGTAATGAAGTTGATGTATTACCGGATCAAGGGAGGTTCTTGATTCCAATACTACACGAAACACGTGTAACCAAACAACAGAAGGGGAGAGGGTGGTTCACGAGATTAGGGAGAGAGAAGGGGAAGGTTCTCGTGAATTAGGGTTCTTTATGGAGGATGTTTTGCCGTGAGGGCTTTTGTGGTTTCAAGATTCAAGAAAGATTGAATCTTGAACGGGAAAGGGATGAATGAGAGGAATCTTGAATGGAGGCTAGGAGGGGATTGACGTTAGGATGGTTGAGAGAGAAGGAGGATAGCGTGAGGTAAGAAGGGGAAGAGAGTGAAAGGTTTGCGTTTGATGTGAGAGAGAGTGTGAGGTTGTTAGGTTGTTGGAGGAGAGAGAGGGAAGAGAGGGATGGCGTTTGAGAGAGGGGAAGGGTGACGATTTGTGGGGGATTTTGAGGAGGTGGAGGTGGCATTGGGATGAGGGGGTAAGATAGAGACTTGGATGTGACTTAACTCTATTGACAGAAAGCTCACAATGTAATTACCTTAACTATATTGATAGATAGGTAAGAACAGATAGAACTAGGTTTCTAACTTGAATCCACATGATAGACAACCTAGGGCTAACTTGACCTAGACCGCAACCTAGGGTCAAGCTCTTCCTAACCACTTGGGTGCCAAACCAAGATACAATAGAAGAAAAGGGGTGAGGGTTAATCCAAACACTCAGGGGGTAAGCTTAAAGCTTGATTCATATTTCTCAACTGATCTCCAATTGATTACAAGCCAATTCCTCTCTAAGAAAGATAAACACACGCCTAATCTAGATAATTAAAAGAAACACACCAAAAATAATTAAGCTATAACTAATTAAATTACATCCAAAAATCAAGATCATAAAATTGGACTTGTTTTCCTTGACTTTGGACGTGTGAGAGTTGGCATTTTGGGCTTGGCGTGACCTAGCCCATCTTCTAGGATGTTTGGACATCCTCTTGAAATAAGCTACACACCATATGAGTTGGCCGTTGGACTTTCACGTTGTACCCTTCATCTATGGCCCGTTCCACTTCTTTGTAAATAGTTTGGATCTCCTGATTAGAAGTGGGCTGATTTCCATCATTCCCCCCTTGTTGAGAAGAGTTTGTCCCTAAACTAGGGAGGTCTTCGTTTTTATCATAGTAGGGCTTTAAATCAGCAACGTTGAAAGTAGCACTCCCTCCGTAATCTTCGTTTAGTGCTAGCTTGTATGCATTATCTCCAACTATTTCTAAAACTTCAAATGGACTGTCAGCTCTGGGAACTAACTTTCCTTTCCTCTTGGAGGGGAACCTCTCCTTCTTCAAGTGAACCCATACTAGATCTCCTGGTTGAAAAATAACCTTTTTCATTTTCTTGTTAGCTACGTCTGAAACAGATTGGGTGTACTTAGCTATTTTCTCCTTAACTTCCTCATGGAGCTTCTGTATTTCTTGGGCTCGTTTTTGGGCTTCATGGCTGAACCTTATGGCGTTGTTGATAGGCGTGAGGTCCATAGGTGTAGTAGGGTTCCTTCCATAAACAACTTGGAAAGGTGAACGACCTGTTGCCTTGCTTGGAGCCCTGTTGAATGCAAATTCAGCGTGTGGGAGAAGAGTGTCCCATCCTTTTTTGTTCTTTCTCACCAAAGACCTTAATAGCTAACCTAGGGTCCGATTGGTGACCTCGTTCGACCGTCGGTTTGTGTGTGACAGGCGGTGCTGAATTTGAGCTTTGTTCCCATCTTCTTCCAAAGAGTAACCCAGAAGTGGCTAAGGAACTTTGCATCCCGATCTGAGACCATAGTCCTAGGTATTCCATGCAGCCATACGACTTCTTGGAAATATAGTTCTGCCCCTCTAACTGCATCATAGGTGGTGTGATATGGGATAAAGTGAGCCATCTTTGGGAATCGATCAACAACCACCATGATTGAGTCCTTCCCACGTTGAGTCCTAGGTAGTCCCACAATGAAATCGAGACTAATATCTTCCCAAGGACCTTCAGGGATGGGCAAGGGCGTGTATAACCCTTGGGGAAGCACATGACTCTTCGATAAATTGCAAGTAGAACACCTTCTAACCATATGCTCGACGTCTTTGACCATATGGGGCCAAAAATAGTGTTCTTTCAACATCAAATAAGTCTTCTCAATACCGAAGTGTCCTGCTAGGCTGCCTCCATGAACTTCTAAAATAAGAAGTTCCCTAAGACTGCTTCTAGGAATACACAGCTGATTCCCATGAAATAGAAAACCATGCTCCACGTGATACTGATCGTTGGGGCGGTTTTTGCAGTCTCCATAGATCTCCTTGAAATCTGCATCTTCTTCGTAGAGATCTTTGATGTGTTCAAGCCCTATCACACGTGAATCAAGGACCTGAAGGAGCATATAACGGCGAGAAAGGGCTTATTCAGATGGCCGGCTTTGTACTGAATGACGAAGTGATAAGCTTGCATAAATTCAACCCACTTAGCATGGTGCGGGTTTAACTTATGTTGGCCCTGAATATACTTTAATGCCTCGTGGTCGCTATGCAGAATAAATTTGTGGCCGATAAGATAGGGTCGCCAATGTTCTAGGGCACGAATAATAGCATAGAACTCGTTGTCGTACGTGATGTACTTCTTCCGGGTGTCACTGAGTTTCTCGCTGTAGTAGGCCAAGGGACGGCCCTCCTGTGATAATACTGCTCCAATTCCAACTCCCGAAGCATCGCACTCCACTTCAAACTTTTTGTCAAAGCTTGGTAGGGCAAGGACAGGGGCGGTGCAGAGTTGAATTTTGATAGAATCAAACGCCTGTTGTGCTGATGGCATCCAGCTGAACTCTTTGCTCTTCAGTAGCTCGGTCATGGGTGCCATAATCGAGCTGAAGTTTTTCACGAACCTTCTGTAGAAGGAGGCTAAGCCGTGAAAACTCCTGATGTCGTGAATTCTAGCTAGTGTAGGCCACTCTTTGATTGCTTTGATTTTTTCTTAATCAACCTGTATCCCATCAGTCGAGAGTACATAGCCAAGAAAGACTAATTTGTTGGTGAAGAAATGGCACTTGGCGAGATTCCCATAGAGCTTTTCGTGATCTAGCAAATCAAGGACTTACGTGAGGTGTTGCAGATGTTCCTCCTCACTCTTGATGTATAAAAGTATATCGTCGAAGTAGACAACAACACACTTGCCGATAAGGGGCTTCAGAACCTGATTCATTAGTCTCATAAAGGTAGAAGGAGCATTAATTAAAACAGAATATATGGTTGAATGTGACTCTTGATGTATAAAGGATATATGGTTGAATGTGACTTAACTGTATTGACAGAAAGCTCACAGGGTAATTACCTTAACTATATTGATAGAAAGGTAAGAACGGATAGAACTAGGTTTCTAACTTGAATCCACAAGATAGACAACCTAGGGCTAACTTGACCTAGACCGCAACCTAGGGTCAAGCTCTTCCTAACCACTTGGGTGCCAGACCAAGATACAATAGAAGAAAAGGGGTGAGGGTTAATCTAAACACTCAGGGGGTAAGCTTAAAGCTTGATTCATATTTCTCAACTGATCTCCAATTGATTACAAGGCTAGGCTATTTATACTAGGGGAGTCCTTAAGGGACTTGTACTCCTACTTGGCGTGGAAGCCAAGCTATACTAAGCCTAGGAGACTCTCTCTCTTGGCGTGCAAGCCAAGGAGAATTCGTCTATCTACTCCTACTCTCCCTTGGATTAGGAATCCTTATCCTAGGGGCAGTTGGTTGTAACAAACCTTATCCTAATTGGTTTTGGTTTTCCTAATCCAAATTAGATTAGTTACAAAATTAACCAATTTCTATCTAGGAAAGATAAACACACGCCTAATCTAGCTAATTAAAAGAAACACACCAAAAATAATTAAGCTATAACTAATTAAATTACATCCAAAAATCAAGATCATAAAATTGGACTTGTTTTCCTTGACTTTGGACGTGTGAGAGTTGGCGTTTTGGGCTTGGCGTGACCTGGCCCATCTTCTAGGATGTTTGGACATCCTCTTGAAATAAGCTACACACCATATGAGTTGGCCTTTGGACTTTCACGTTGTACCGTTCATCTATGGCCCGTTCCACTTCTTTGTAAATAGTTTGGATCTCCTTATTAGAAGTGGGCTGATTTCCATCAGAAGTGCCTATGGCCATAGTGAGTTTTGACATGGAATGGCCCCCAAGTGTCCACATGTATTAAAGAAAAAGATTCAGTAGTTGAAATAGAGCTGGGATAAAAGGGAAGACACTGATGCTTTGCTTTAGGGCAGATATCACAATGTTTACAAGTGAAAGAATGATCAAAAGAGAAAACAGATTTAGGTAACAATCTCATCCTAGAGTCTGACATATGGCCAAGCCTTTTGTGCGACAAACTCTCATTTACAGTTGTGGCAACAACTCTATTACAATCGGTTTTGGCATGTGCTTTATCTATTTGTCGAGAAAGATTGTCTTTCAAGATGTAAAGGCCATTAGCTTCTTTACCAAGAACCATTTTCACAGAAAGGCCCTGCAAAACACATTCATTTTCAGTGAACACTACATGACAATTCAGCTGTGCACACAACTTCTTTATTGATATCAAGTTAAACTTGAAACATGGAACAAAAAGCACATTATCCAATGTAATTCCTTCTGTTTTTTGAAGTTTCCCACTGAAATTTATGGTCACATTGCTGCCATCTGGCAAGACAACTTTGATGGGACTTGGCAGAGTCTTTAAGGAGTGTAAAAGCCTTTTATTGTTGCACATATGGCCATAAGCCCCAGAGTCCAAAATCCAAGAGTCTTTAGGCAAAAAACAGGTTAAACTTACAACATTTGAAAGCAAACTCATTATAGGTAGGGGTACATTACCAGACATGTTATCACCATTGTCATTGGGGGACACATTTTCTTGTGGTGTTAGAGAGCATAAAAGCTGTTGAAGGAGCTGTCTAGCCTGTTCTTGATTAATGTTGAAAGCTGGTGCAGAAGTCTCTTCTTTCTCAGTCTTATTTCCAGTACTTTGCAAAGCTGCATTTGCCACCCTCCTTGTGGCTTGTTGTTCAGTTTGCCCTTGTTGTCTTGGTGAATATTGTCTACCCTGATTCTTGGAAGGGTATCCATAGATTTTGTAACATTTATCTATGGTATGACCGGGCCTTTTGCAGTAGTCACAAAACAATGTCGACCTCTTTGACTCCTGTATCTTTTTATCATTTCTTTGACTGTTCTTGTTGGCATATAAGGAAGCAAATTCGGTTAAGAGTTGTGCATTATCCTTAACTTGCCTTTGCTTCTCTTCTTGAGAAAGTAAAACATATACTTGTCCCAAGGATGGTAATGGAGACATCATCAAGATGTTTCCACGAACTGTGGTGTAGCTGCAATTCAACCCCATCAAGAATTGAAGTAGCTTTTGTTCCTCAAAGTGCATTTCAATCTGCTGGTTGATAGTCCGAGGAGTACATTTGCACATCCCACATGTACACCTTGGGAAGTTGGTAACAGAACCAACCTCATCCCATAATTTCTTTGCCTTAGTATAGTAACTGGCTATGTCCAAAGATCCTTGGGATAATTTTGAGATCTCTTGTTGGACAGAATATAGTTTAGCCTTATTTGACTGCCCAAACCTCTCTATCAACTCTTTCCAAAGATCTCGAGCATTGGTGGAATACAAGACACTCTCTCGAATGTCTTTGTGTAGTGAGTTTAGTATCCGAGAGAGAACCATTTCATTCCCTCTTTTCCAATAGGGAAAGAGGGGATTACTTTCATCTGGTTGTTGGAGAGTGCCATCGACAAAGCCAATTTTGAACTTGGCATTAAAGGAGATGGTAGCTGATCTTCTCCAAGTATCAAAATCTTCTCCTGAGAATGGCTCTGAAACGAAGGACATCCCAGGTTGCTTGGATGGGTGGATGAACAAAGGGTCGCATAGGTCTGTGATTGGAAGCATCTTGGTGGATTTCTTGGTTGGTTCTTCTGACATGATTGATTGAAAGAGAAGGACCAGGACAGAAAGAAGAGACATGTAGGATCAAAAGCCTCCCAGGCTCTGATACCATGTAACGATCCAAGGTGATTGTTGGATCAAGATAAAAATGAGAAGTAAGAAAGAAGACAAAGGATGAACAATGCTTATGATTGATGATGAGTACACGAGAAGGGAGTATATATAATCCTACCCAACACAAGAACAAGACAGAAAGAAAGAGAAAGAACAAGAAGACTAAAAGACGAATACAACGGTAATAACTAACTGTAATAACTATTCTCCAACAAGTCTTAATCTTGATTTTTGAATGAATAAATCTTGATCTTAGTATTTATTAATGAGGAGGAGTAGATGGGGTCGTTGCTATCTTGATGGATGGATTGTGATTCCTCCTGAAATGAATGGTGTGAATGATAGAAAAATAGTCCTTGAATGGCTGCCCAATAACCGTCACATCCGCTACCTTTCTTGCGCATTACGGCCAAGCTACGCCCAGCCATGGACCGTGGCATTCCCCACGGTCAGCCCGTGGAAGCCCCTGCCTCAGCTTCCCGTTTGTTCTTCTGTTGGACGAATGAAGTCAAAGGGATGGGCTAAGTGGAATCGCCTTACTTTCCTCCCTTTTGATTGGGCGGGACGAATGGGTGAATGATGGATGAACCCATGAATTTCTTCCCACTTATTTCTTTCTTGATTGGGTCGAATGAAGGCTGGCCCAATGAATTAATTGCCTACCCCTTCTTCTCTTCTAGCGTTGACCGAATGAACAGCCCAGCCATTCATCCATGAATTGGCCCACTTTCCCTCTCTTTCATTGGTTGGGCCGCCTAAATGAGTTGCTGGGCCGATTGATTGAGTTGAGCCAATAAAAAGAAATTCCTCCACTTCCTCTCCTTTTCATTGGGCCAAGTTTGAGGAGAATTGAATCAAACTAATTTGTCTCCACCTTTCTCCTTTTTGATGATTGGACCGAACAAAGGAATGAATAGGCTGCAAAATGAGTTGCCCACTCCCTACTTCTTGCTTGTGATTGGATCGAATGAAGCATGGTCCACGAAGGGAGTGCTGCTGCTGGCTCCTAAAAACTTGACAATCCGACCCTAGCCACTGTCTGTGGGCTCCACCACGGACTGACCGTGGTGACCCCTCGCCGTAGGTTTCATCATCCGTCTGATCCAAAATTCATACCACGGTCTAAGTTTGTCATGTAGAGGACCGTGTTGTACTCACTCTTACCAAAAGTTGAGAGAAAATTGGTGTTTTGACCTCAAAACCTACAATTTCACATCAAAAACAACAACACCAAGTGTAGTAGGGAAATTGGAATAAAAATCAAGGTTCACACTCAAAACTATCCCTAATTCAATATTGAAAACCCCTAAACACATAGTCATATCGCAGTTATCAAATGCCCCTATGCTTACTTCTTTCTTGTCCCCAAGCAAGTACATGACTCAAAACTAGATGAAAGGACTCAAAAACAAACTAAACGCACACCTCCTCCAATAAAAGGGAATATTAGAAACCCAAAACAAGCATACACAAAGAGACTCCCTAGCGAGATTAAGAATCAAATTGGGACAAAAATTGTTGTTCGAGACAAAATCACAAATCAAGAAGCAACACAACCAATCTATAACAACTCAAATGCAATCAAAATTCATTCACATGTTTGGCGAACTGGTTGGGATCGGTAGGACCTCACTTTAGGGTATGTGGATCACTCCCCTCGTGTGTTTGCAAAAGATATAACGGTTCGCTCAAAACCTTTAGTAAACAACCTTTCATAAGCTTGACAATACTCTCGATGCTCTACCGCTATAAACAACATGCATAAAAGTTAATCATGAGGACTTTCCAAGGGTTGTAATGGGGCTTAGGTGTAGGGTAAGGAGGGAATTCATTTAGGAAATGTGGAGCTAAAGAGTCGAGGACTTAAAGAGCAACATTCCCAATACATATAGCACAACACCTCTTACATCACACCGCAATGAAGCATAAATATGTTCCCTCACGAAGCAAAATAAAGGAATAGTCAATATAAGCAAGAAAACCACCATCCTATTCACCTTATTCCTTAAAACTTCTCTTTTTTTCCCTTTTTCTTTTTACTTTTCATTCCTTTTTTTTATGTGGTGAATAGCATAGATACATAATAGGATCATTTCCTTTCAACACAATTTCAACCTCAAATGAAAAGAGGGGATAAATAATGACTATGAGCAATGCTTCCCTCATCAAGTAGACAAGCCAACAAAGTCATCATACCAATAGACTACAAAAACTGCCCCCAATGTAATTGTTGCTCCACTCACTTGGCTAAACGGATATAGGATTAAGAACAGGCCAAGAGTACACAATTTAGGTGAAAGAATAAAAACATGAAAAATTGCGCAAGGGCTAGCAAAAAGAAGTCATAATGTCGGGTGGATTTTGGCTATGTGGCTTCAAGCTGGGCCTCAATCATATTAACACAATGCACAAGTCAAATGCAGTTGCAAAGAGAGTCATATCAAGTCCTAGAGATTCAAACATGGTAAGGTCACACTCAAAAGAAAATGAGACTATAAAAATGATAGTCTTTTAGGCTCTAGAAGTCTCACGGGTTAACCTACCACAATGATTACAACTAGTTAATTTGATGAACCAAACACAGGAATTTCATTGTCATGCACACGAATCGGCCAGGACAAGATGAACCACAGACAAGACAAAGCAACCGAAATCAAACAAGCAACCAAGTCTCTTTTAGCACACCGCATCAAGCCGAAATGTATATATGAGTACACACTTGCAATGACAATCCAAATATACACCATAAAGAACTTAACATAGGACGGTTTTCGCAATCAAAGCAAAATAAAACAAAATAAAACCTAATAAAGCAATGAAACGCTTGGGTTGCCTCCTAGGAAGCGCTAGTTTAGCTTCTTAAGCTAGTCGAAACTCACCTCAGTCCAGAGAATGCTCAACATCATAGTCAAACTCTTTTGGAACACCATCAGCATGTGTCAAACCCACCAGCATGGGTCGAACTGCTTTTCTTCCTCAGCAATGGAAGGCATCTTCAAATAAAACCTGCAAAACTTTCTCAACCAATCCTCATTAGTAGCATAAGGCTTGTCTTTGGTGATGTTAGGTTCGGGTTCAATAACTTGTACCCAATCCGTCGCGTCACAAAGTACATGGCTCTTAACAAATACATCATCACACTCATCATTCCCAATCACATCAACACCACAGCAAGAAGAAACATTTTGAGGCATATGTTCACGAAACAGATCAAATTCAACCTCATGCTCCCTAAACTTAAAGCTCATTTTCCCCTTTTTAACATCTATTACGTACCTAACCGTGGCAAGGAAAGGCCTTCCCAAAATAATTTTGGTACGGGTGTCCTCGGCCATATCAAGCATCACAAAATCCACAGGCACATAATAGTCTCCTACCTTAAGAGGAAGGTCCTCTAAAATACCCATGGGGTACTTAACAGAATGATCAGCCATTTGCATTGACATGGCGGTAGATCTAAGCTCTCCTAAGTTCAGCCTCTTATAAAGGGAATAAGGCATCAAGCTTACACTTGAGCCCACATCACATAAAGCTCGGTCGATGTTCATGGTTCCTGGGCAACAAGAAATAGTGAAGCTCCCAGGGTCTTTAAGCTTTGGAGTGAGCTTATTCAAGACCACAGAGCTACATTCCTCATTTAATGCAATTGCCTCACAGTCGTCTGTTTTTCTTTTCTCGGAGAGAATCTCCTTCACGAATTTAGCATATAAAGGCATTTGGGACATATCATCAAGAAAAGGAACATTCACATTCAACTTTTTAAGCACACCAAGGAATTTCCCAAATTGAACATTGGTCTTAGACTTAGCAAGCCTAGAAGGGAATGGAATAGGGGGCACACAAACTCTAGGTGGTGGTGATGGTTGTTGAGGGATTTCAGCACTACCCTCATTGACAGTCTCTCTCTCATGGTCTTTCTCCTCCTCACTCTCTTTCTCATCATCCTTCTCACTCACAACCCCCCCAAGTTTGGCAATTGGCATCTCGGGTCCCTTAAGCTGTGTCCCACTCCTCAAAACTATAGCATTGCAATGCTCTTTTTGGTTAGGCACGGGTGGTCCAGTAGGGGTAGTAGAAGTACCACATTGAATAGTGATCTCGGTCTCAAGCATGAGGTTATGGTTGGATAAAAGGTCAACCTTAGTGGCTAAGGCCTTAATCACCTCATCTTATCTTTGTTGATGCGCGAGTTGCTTTTGTTGGGACAAGAGCATGACTTTCATCATAGCCTCTAAGTCAGGATTTTGAGAGGCTTGGTAAAGTTGAGTGGAAGGTCTTTGTCCTTCTGGGTGACCCAATTGGTTCTGGTAAGAAGGATTAGAATGGGGTCTCAAATCGGTGTTATATGTATTGGAGTAGGAGTCGAAGAGGGATCTATGGGTAGGATTACCAATAAAGTTGCCTTGGTCAGGTTGCGCACTACTACCCACCCCATAAGGACAATTTAGGGTCGCATGCTCAAAAGAATTACAAGAAGCACATTGGGGAGGAGGGGAAACATTCACATGAATTCTTTCCATCTATTCATTTATTGCATCAAGCTTAGTAGATAATAAAGCAATGGCGTCAACAGAATACTTACCTCCCATTATCATGGAACGGGGTCTCGACCACTGGTGGCTGTTTGATGCCATTTGCTCAATCAGCTTGTACAACTCCTCCATCGTCTTGCTCATAATGTTCCCTCCAACTGCAGCAAGGATCGCAGCTCTCATATTGTCGTCCACCCTATTGTTAAAGGATTGAATGGGGACCCACCGCTCGAATCCATGCTGGGGGCATTGGCGAAGCAACTCCTTGAATCTCTCCCATGCATCATATAATGTCTCATTCGGCTCTTGGGGGAAAGTGAAAATCTGATCCCGAAGACTCGTTAGCTTGCTTGGCGGGAAGTACATAGCCAGGAATGCACTCGCTAGCTGATCGAAGGTGCTGATGGAGTTCACTGGTAGGGAATCCAACCATTCCCATGCTCAATCCTCTACGGAAAACGGGAACAACCTCAACTTGATTGCGTCTAGCGAGGCCCCGTCGGCTTTGAATGTGTCGCACACTTGGCGGAAGACGCGCAAGTGCCGGTTGGGATCCTCGCTTGGGAGACCACGGAAAGGTGTAGCTCTCACTAAGTTCATGAGAGAGTTCTTCAGCTCAAAATTGTTCCCCACTTCAGGTAGTTTGATGGAGGTGGGTGGGTTTGTGACGTTGGGAATCACATATTGGCCAAAGGTTATCAGTGGTTCTTCTCCGGACATCTTAGATTGCTGCGAGGGTGTCTCTTTTCTAGCTTCTTCTAGCCTTTGACTCTTCCTCCGGTGGAAAGTCCTCTCTATTTCTGGATCGAACACGAACTCCCGAATCAGCCGCATGCACCAAAAGATCCTAGCAAAACAAAAACAAGAACACCAACGCAGTGAAACAAGAAAATCAAGAAAATCAAAGAAAAAAGAAAAAAAAAGCTGAGTCAATTAGCAACACAGAAAACTAATCTCTATCGCGACTGCTAAGCTAATCACAATTTTGGTTTTGGTAAGGTTTAGGAACCAAATTAAACTAAGGAAAGCAAGGAAATTAATCAGGGGTTCTAATCAAAAGAGAAAAATTTCTGGGGAGATGCTAACCTAACAATGAGTTCGACTACTAAAACCTAGCTTGCTCAATCACGCATTCAAGAATAAACCAATAATCGACAACCTCTGAATCCTATCGCCCTTTTGATGCTAAATAGAACTATTCTAAACAACTTAATCAACAAATTTCGTATGCCTTTTAGGTGAAATAGAATTGAAGGTCTTAAAAGTCATGTTATCCAATCTATTATCCAGTTTACTACTCATTTCTCAAATTTCGCAAGCCTAGGTAAACAGGTTGGTAGTCAGATTACCCTAATTAACCTTTCAGTACTTCTCAGGTTAATCTCTAACTCATGAGTATTCGAGCGGTCAAAGAACTCACATGAACATCAAAAACACAACCTTCTATTGAATAATAACAAGAATTCATGCACAAACTAATAATATTAAATCAAACTACATTGTTTCGGATTGCAAAACACTAGAATTCAAAAGAACTACTCACTCATGTTGAAAACCCTAGAATTCAAAACCTTAGAAGTTGAGAGAAAATTTGTGTTTTGGCCTCAGAACCTACAAATTCACATCAAAAACAACAACACCAAGTAGACCTGGCAATTTCTGACCCGACCCGATAACCCGACCCGAACCTTCCCGAAATTTCTGGGTTTTGAACACGATTTTTTCAACTAAACCCGAAGTACACCGAACCCGAAAATTAGCGGGTCAAACCCGGCCCGCCCGTTTGACCCGAAAATTTAACTTTTTAAGTTGAACCTTATTAAAATTTTTGACGTTGCATTGAAATTTTTGACTATTAAACTATAAGCACAACTTATTTATATGTTATTTCTATTATATAAGTTAATATAGTTACAATAATCTATCGTTGCTAGAAGATAGTCATATTTTATTAATCATATTGTACAAAAAGTAGTATTTAGAGACCATTTTTGAAAAAGAAAAGGCGGAAAAAGGTCGCAATCATAACTCATCTGGTTCACCCGAAACCGAAATACACCGCCCGTATTTTCCCGAACCCGAAATACACCCGACCCGTATTTACCCGAACCCGATATACGACCGACCCGAAACCGCCCGCCCGACCGAATTGACTGGTCTAACACCAAGTGTAGTAGGGAAATGGGAATAAAAATCAAGGTTCACACTCAAAACTATCCCTAATTCACTATTGAAAACCCCTAAAAACATAGTCATAAAACGCAGTTATCAAGCACCTAGGTGTATGCTAACGATCTCAAACTTGTCCAAGCCTCTTTGTCAGCACCTGCCTCAAAGGATGCTTCTGTTGACCTCCACGCTTAAGTTGACCTTTTCTAGGCTGAAGTCAAGGCCTTGCAGACTGAGACCAAGCAGATGCAAGACCTCCACAATGCCCTCAAAGCCAACCTTCTGGTGTGCTACAACTGACCACCTCCCTTAAGGATATTGTGCGCCAAGTTGAGGCTCTCGTCAAACCTCGCTCTCCCACTCGTGTTCCTGCCACTGAGCCTGCTACCAAGGACCCACCTTCTATCCCCCCCTCCCTCAGAGTAGTAAAATTTCCCACTTCTCCTTTTTATCAAACATTTTTTAACTCTACCTTTTGGGCCAAACGTTTCTGTGTGCTCTCCTGTTTCTTTCTTGTCTAAAAGACAAAAAGGGGGAGAATCATTTTGTGGGCTGTAACAAACTGACTCTCACAATTCTTTTCCTTTGCCTATAAATGTTATGCCTCATATGTGTGTTATGTTCTACTTCATACATACATACATACATACATACATATATATATATATATATATATATATATATATATATATATATATATATATATATGTATATATATTTTTGGAAAAAATGTAAATTTCATTCCAAAAGGGGGTTAGCCCCGAAGACTGTTACAAAATTTTTGATTATAATAAATCTATACATTTGGTATATTTCGGAGTTCTACTAGCAATGTAAAGCATTCTATTCGTAGTATTCCTCCTTATTTCCTTGCAGATCATTCCCATATCCGCTTGCCTATTCTTGAACAGGGTTTGGTTTCTGGCATTCCAAATATGATAAATGTAGCTCACGAGAGTTGATATTTGGACTTCTTTCTGCCATTTAGGCTTCTTAACGGAGAGGATCTTCTGACTTCAATGTTCGAGCGATGCGGCATTGGGCATGTTCATCCAATGGTTGACCCATCCTATTATTTGAGTTGTTTTGCTGCAACGATATAACAGGTGAGCTGAAGTTTCCTCTTCTATCCAACAGAGCGCGCATGTAGGAGGGATGTGTGGCTGGTATTTGTTGAGTTTTGCACGGACTTGGAGTTTGTCATGGAAAGCCATCCAAGAAATATTTGAGTGTCTAGGCGTGTTTGCACGATTCCACACAATCCTAGCCCATCTCCAGTTTTCCTTTTGGCCAGTGAACCAAGAGTATCCTTTTGCGACCGAGTAGTGTTGGTAAGTGTCAGGAGATTATTTGAGCTTGTCCTTCACTCGACATAGTTTTTTGAAATACCAACAGCAGTCCCCTTTTGGTTTGTAATCCCACCAATCTTTGCCTTTGATGTATCTCTCATGGACCCATTTGACCCAAAGGCATTCCTTTTGCTCTGAGATGGCCACCACTTGTTTAGCAACGAGGGCAAGGTTAAGGTTGTATAGGTTTTTTATACCTAGGCCACCTTTAGCTTTTGGAAGGCATACCTTTTCCCAGGAAATTGGAGGACTTTTGCGTTTTCCATCAATAGCGTTCCATAAGAAATCCCGGCATACTTGTGTCACCCTGTCTATGATCTCCTTTGGGAGAATTGTGATTGAAGCCCAAAAAGAGTATAGGCCCATTAGAACAGAGTTAATGAGGACTATTCTCCCGGCATAGGAGATGCTGCTACGATTCCATCTCTTGATTTTGTCTGTCATCTTATCCAGAAGCCTAATGCATTCCATCTTTGACAATTTACTGTCAGTTATTGGCATGCCCAAGTAAACAAAAGGTAGTTGTCCTTCTTTGAAACCAGTCATGTGGATGATTTCTTCCTTGTTCCTTTGCGATGTCCCACTGATGACGATGGTGGATTTCTGGGCATTAGCTTCAAGTCCCGCAGTTTCATGGAAGTGTTTGAGAGCTTCCATTATTAGCTTAATTGAGTGCTTATCAGCAGAGCTGAAAATCATGAGATCATCTGCAAACACTAGATGGGTGAGCCTTAAGCTTCTACATTTTGGGTAGAACTTGAAATTTTTGGCGGCTGCTGTTTTTGTGAGGCTTCGAGAAAGGTACTCCATTGTTAGGACAAAGAGTAGAGGGGATATGGGGTCACCTTGACGAAGTCCTCTGCTACCTTTAAAGTAGCCGTAGTTTTGCCCGTTAACTTGGAGTGTGAAGGAGGTGGATGAAATGCAAGCTTGAGTCCAGTGAATGAACTGATTGGGGAAGCCAAAACCCTCAAGAATTTCCTGAATAAAGCCCCAATGTACTGTATCAAAAGCTTTACGGATATCGATTTTCATTAGGCATCTTGATTTCGGTGACTTCCTTTTAAATCCTCGCGCAATCTCCTGACACATGATGACATTGTGGAGCAGCTCTCGTCCCGGTACGAAGGCGGCTTGACTTTCATTTATTAGTCCAGGAAGGACACCCCTCAGTCGCTTGGCAATGAGTTTTGAGATGCATTTATAAACTACATTGCAACATGAGATTGGTCTAAAATCAGCAGGGGTGACAGGGTGATCAACTTTCGGAATGAGGACTAGCACTGTAGCGTTTATCCCCCTTAGCAATTTTCCAGAGTTGAAAAATTCTTTGACAGCGGTAAGGAAGAGAGAACCTATTTGATCCCAGGCACGTTTGAAGAAACCACTCGAGTATCCATCGGGACCTGGAGATTTATGATTGGGTGTGGAGAATAAAGCTTCCTTAATTTCCTGATCTGTGAAAGGGGTACTTAGAACTTGACGTTGGCCTGATTGCAGGAGAGGACCCGCATTGATGATGTCAGGGTTTGCTTGAGTGCGGTCAGATGGGGAGTGGCCAAGCATGGCTTCATAGAAATTAACCATGATATCACCAACTTTGTCATACCCTTCATAGACATTTCCGAGCATGTCTTGAATCGAGTGAATTGTGTTTGTTAGCTTCCTTTCCTTCATTTTGGTGAAGAAAAATCTAGAGCAAGTATCCCCAAAAGCAGTTGTTTCGAACTTACTTTGCTGAGAAATCAGGGAATGTGCAGATTGTAGGATGCAAATATAGTGATATCTGGCTTGTTCTTCTTCGTTGATGAGCCTAGTATCCGTTGGGTTTTCAGAGAGAAGTTCTTGAATTCTGGAGAGTTTCTCTCTCGCAATCTCTTGTTGTAGATGGATGTCATAATATTTGCTCTTATTCAGAGTTTTGAAAGGCTTTTTCATGTCTTTGAGAGTGCGATGCAGTTCAAATTGTGTAAAACCATTGGGTTTGTTATGCAGGGCTGTCTGGACTATGTGGTCAAATTGTTCATCATTTTGCCACATATCACAAAATCTGAACATGCGATGAGGGCTTGGACCTTCAAGAAGAGAAAGCACAATGGGTTTGTGAACTGACAGACTTTGCATCATGTATTTAGCCTCCATATGATCAAATTGGAGGAGCCAACTGTTATTGATGAAAAGTCTATCAATTTTTGACTATACATGCTTGTTTGTCCATGTATGTGTCGCACCTTTGCATTGAATTTCCTTCAGTTCACAGCTGTCGATGCACTCCCTGAAATCTTTGGTTTCTGAAAACTAGACTTGAGTCCCATTTATACGATCTTCAGCATTGAGAACAACATTGAAATCCCCCACGATACACCAAGCTCCTAAGGTGATGGTGCTGAGTCGAGTGAGGTTTTCCCAAAGCTCTTTTCTTTCTTCTTGCTTGTTGAAACCATAAATGAACGTGTAGTGAGCTGTCTGCAAGGGGCACTTGTGCTGGATTTGACAGTGAATGAGTTGTTGATGAGTTTCTAGAATCTGAACAGAAATGTTTTGATGTTTCCAAGCAAGGAAAATTCTGCCACATTGATGTAGTTGGAAGTTTTCATGTGTGGACCAATGACGGAACATGCCTTCGTTGAGAATACTGATTTTTTCTTTTTTAACTTTCGTTTCAAGTAAACACACCAGGTCTAGGTTAACCTGTCTCAAGAAGATCAATACATCTTCTTGTTTTCTGGGGTCATTGAGACCCCTAACATTCCATGTCATCAGTTTCATTGACATCAACATTCTGGTTTGTGCTTTCTGTCTGTTTTCCTTTCATTGTCCCATCTTTTTCACAGGTTTTGTCTATTTCAGTTTCTCCCTCTGAGATAGTTTGCAGTGTTGCATACCTGTTTGCGATTGGAGTGGATGGAGTTGTGCTTTTGTCCTGACCAGTTTGAACTGGGCTTTTTGGGGGTCTGATTATTCCATTTTCATCCCTTCTCATTTCTGCTTGATCCTCCATTGTTGTTGTTGTTGTTGATTTTTCTGTTGGATCAGGCCAAGGGGTTTGGCTTGTTGTTGTTGTTTGTGCCTGCATTCTAGTTCTTGATGACCCATCAGGTGACAGTAGTTGCATTTCACAGGGGGCCAATCATATTCTACCTTCTGCTTGACAATATCTTCATGCTCATTCTCAAATGAAATAGCCTCTGGGAATTGGCCATCCACTTTGATTTCAACCAGGACTCTGGCAGACATGAGGTGTGATCTCTCCTTTGTTGCTTTGTCAATTTTGATCGGTATCCCAATTGTGCTAGCAAGCCTGCTTAAAGTATCCAAATTCCAATACTGGAGGTCTAGCTTGTGAAAATTGATCCAAATTGGTAAGGATTTGAGAGAGTCCACATCAAGTTGCTCATCTGGGTTCCATTTCTGGACAATTAGAGGCTTTCTATCAAAGAAAAAGACTCTCTTATTGAGAACTTCATTATATTCATCCTCTTTATTGAATCTGACCAGAAAAACCCCTTTTCTGATCAAAGCTATTTTGCTCAAATCGTATTTTGACCACATTCTCTTGATATATCCTTCCATTATCGAGAAGGGTGGATTTGATCCCAAAACGCAACAAATTATGGAAAATTTCCAGTATTGAATTTCTTCTTCAACTTTCAACTTTTCAACTTTTGCAACCTTTACACCATCAATTTCTTGGACTGGGATATATTTCAGAGAAGTTCCAGCATCCGGATCGAATAGAGCTGAGAAATTTGTTACCTTTTGCTGTTTATTCGAATCTGTCGCAATTGCTGATGCTTCGATTTGAGTTTCAGATTTCTCTTCTATGTTGGTCGCAGAAGGAGCCTCGATCTCATCGACTTGCACAGCTTCATTTTCGCCATTTTTCTGGGTTTGGAGATTGTTTGTAGCTTCAGATCCCATTGACCTTGTTTGTCTGTTTGTAGTAGATTGTTGCTTTTTGGATCCCTTGGATTTTGCCATGGCTAGGGAGATCCCTAATCACAAGAGATTTTGTTAGTGAATTTCTCTCAACTGGGAAAATCAATCTCTCGTTTCTGGCGGATTTGGCTGGAACATGGCCGGGAATCGCCTAGTGAGAGAGAGTCTGCCTAGTGAGAGAGATATTATGATGTTATATATATTTTTTTTGGAAAATCATGAAAAACTTCCATTAACAAAATCGAGTACAAGATACTCGGGCATACCCGAGGGGCCAACAATTAGATCCGACCCAAAATCAAAACCAACATAACAAAACCAGCCAAACAAGTGACAAACAAGCCACCAAAACAAGACTTAATAAAGTCTCAAAAGAAGATCAGATTTAATGAACAATGCAACATCCGTATAAGCTCGTTCAAAATTCTGATGAATCCTCCTGTTTCTCTCACCCCATATGTGGTAAACCAAAATTGCAAACGCCACCTTCTTATTCTTCCACACAAATTCAGCATTCTTCCAGTCTTGAATGTTCCAAATATCCCAATTCGGAACACGACCAAACTGCTCCATCCATACTTGGCAACTAACCTGTTTCGAATATTCACAATCAAAGAATATGTGTTCTTTCGATTCTCCATCTTTTTTACATAAGAAGCAACGGTTGGCTAGATTAAAGCCAAATCTTTGCAACCGATCAGAAGTTAAAAGTCGCCGTGCATAAACATCCACAAAATGAAAGAGTATTTCGGTACTCTAGGATTAGTCCAAATCATTTTATGCCAAACAACCTTGTCTCCATGCCCTTTGAGAAAGTCATAACCCAGCTTGATCTTGTATTGCTTCCCCTCACTGATCAACTCCTGGAAAAGAGGGAGCAATTCGTCTCTTGCTTTCAGTAACCTCCTCCAATACTAACTGTTATTTTGCTTAACAGCACAAACAAGAATAGAGTCTCTGCGAAGATAAATGTGGTGAATCCACTTCACCCAGAAAGAGTCTTTATTGTAGATAAGTTGCCATAAAATACCCCTCAAGGCAGCTGTGTTCCAAGCCACTACATCTCTAATGTTTAGACCACCTTCACATTTGTAAAGACAACAAGTACTCCAAGCAATAGGAGGTGCCTTTTTTTCTGAACCCCATAAGAAGCCCCTACAAATCTTTACAATAGAATCAATCACACTCTTTGGTATAATGAATATTTGAGCCCAATAAGTGTGAACTTACATAAGGACACTATTAATCAGTTCAACTCTTCCGGCATATGTTAATTTCCTCACAGCCCAACCATTTATTCTTGCTGTCATCTTTTCCAAAAGTAAAGCACAATCATGTCTATTGAGGCGGAAAGGTTTATTAGGGACCCCCAAATATTTAAAGGGAAGAGATCCCTCCTTAAAACCAACAACATCTTTTCCACAGTAGGCACATTAGCAAAAATCACATCAGATTTTGCTTTGTTGGGGGTCAAACCAGAAGAGGAAGCAAAGAGATTAATAGCATCATTAAGAAGTGAGACACTTTCAACATCTCCATTACAAAAAAGGAGATCATCAGCTAAGCAAAGATGGGTAATTCTAAGAGGAGTGCAAAACTGATGATACCTGAAGTTTGGTGCCCGAATATTCCTCTTAATTGTTCGATTCAGATAATCCATGACCAGAACAAATAGAAGAGGTGACATAGGATCACCTTGTCGTAGTCCACGACCGCTTTTAAATGAACCATATGATGCTCCATTGAACGCAGCTGAAAAACTTGCAATAGAAACACAAGTCATAATCCTCTCCACAAATGTCCATGGGAAATTTAAGGCCAATAATAAGTTTCGCAAGAATACCCAGTCAACAGTATCATAAGCTTTCTGGATATCAACTTTCAATAAGCAACTGGGTTTTGCACCTTTCCTGTTATAGAAACGAACCAAATCCTCTGCAATCATAATATTATGAAGGATAGAGCGACCCTCAACAAATGCAGCTTGTGATAAATCCACAATATCACCCAAAACTTCTTGGAGTCGATTACAAATCAATTTTGTGATTGTTTTGAGGATTACATTGCAGAAGGAAATAGGCCTCAAATCTCCAATTCCATTGGGACTAGGAATTTTAGGAATCATAGTGAGGGTAGTAGCATTCACCTCACCTAATAATTTCCCAGCGGAGAAAAAGTTTCCAATAGCTCTTGTAACATCATACCCAATAATGGACCAAGCAGCCTTGAAGAAAGATGAATTATAGCCATCCGGGCCCGGACTCTTCGAACCATCCATTTCAAAGATAATTTTCTTGATTTCAGCTTCAGACACTGGCCGCATCAATTTCTCATGAGCAATAAAGTCAAGCCTCTTCCCTTGTGAAATAATTTCAAAATTCACCTTGCCTAAACAAGGTTTCTTCTCGAAAAAATGCTCAAAATGATCAGCAATGCAACTGCCAATTTCCTCAGGATCTTGCATCAATACACCATCATTATTATGCAAAGACATAATCCGGTTATGATATTGTCTTGTTTTAAGCATGGAATAGAAGAAAGCAGAGTTTGTATCTCCCTTTTTCAACCAATCTGCTTTCGTCTTTTACTTCAACAATTTCATAGCAGAGCGTGCTTTGATATTTCAGCTTTGCATTATCAGCCAAATTCAACAGAACAGGATCAGTAGGCTTCTGTAAGAAAGCTTCTTGAGCCTCCATCATAGCTTCATACTCCACCTGAGACTGTTTACATACATCACCAAAGAAAGACTTATGTAAAGATGATAGAGGACCCTTAAACAGCTTCAGTTTTTTAACTAGGACATACATAGGATATCCCTCAATTTGTTTACTCCAAATCTCTGCAATAGTCTGTAAAAATCCAGGAGCATCAATCCACATGTTACAAAACATAAACCTTCTTCTTTGTTTTGGAATTTTTGAGTCCAGACTAATAATAAGGGGTGAATGGTCAGAAATACCATGAGGAAGCACAGAGTAAGATATAGATTCGAACATAACCAAACCTTCAGCATTCACCAAAGCTCTATCAATGCACGAAAATATTTTCTTGTTATGCCTTGTATATCTCATACCAGAATGCTTTACCTCACATATTTGAAAATCAGTCAAAAATTGATAAAAATCAACAATCTCTTCCGCAGTGACTGCATTCCCACCAACTCTATCATCAAATTCCAAAATGTGGTTGAAATCACCTACAATGATCCATGGCTCAGAGTAAGATTCGGCTATATTTGAGAGTCCTTCCCACAAAAGCTTACGATTCCCCAAATCATTGTCATCATACACAAAGGTAATCAACAAAGAATTAGATCCCCACTGGACTTTACAATGAATATATTGTGTATGAATAATCAGAGAAACCACAGATAAACCTCCACGCCAAAGCACCCAAATTCTGCTTCTTTCTTCCACTGATGCATTGTGAATTAATCTCCAACCAGAACATATGGAATTCTTCACTTTATCACACATATCTAAAGAAACTTTCGTCTCCAGCAGCCCCACCAGTTCAAGTTTATTCATCTGCAAGAAGTGTTTGACACCTTCTTGCTTCCTAGGGCCATTAAGACCCCGTACGTTCCATGAAAGGAACTTATCCATGATCACTAGAAAAAGAAGTGCAAGGACTTCCACTCTTCTCAACCAAACCTAGTTCAGGAATGGGAGAAAGAATGATTGGCCATGATCCTACAACTAAGTCAATAGGAGTATCAGGCCTTGAAATCCCCCTTTTAGGCACTTCAGATTTAGAAGCAGTAATAGAAGATTCTTTCAACTTGCTCGAGTCACCAAGGGTTTGTTCCTTCTGTTTCCAACTCTGAGCATTTGATTTCTTTCTGCAGGAATCCACTCTATGGCCAAACATCTTAAACTCAGAGCAAATAACAGGCTTCCATTCATATTCAATCTTCTGCGTATATATGAAACCTTCCTCATCAATAAGAGGTATGGACTCTGGAAAAGAGTGATTAATCTCCATCTTCACCAAAATCCTAGCAAAACGCATCATAGATTTCTTCTTTGTGAAAGAATCAGCCATAAGCGGTTCCCCTAACAAACTCCCCAGTTTACTCAACCCCTCTATACTCCAATATTTCCAATCCAAACTCGGAAATCGAATCCAAATATGCACCGAGAAATGTTCATCAGGGAGAACAGAATCACCTAAGGACCAAGATTTCAGCAAAAAGGGCTTCTTATCAAAGTAAACCACATGTCTTGCTAATATCTTATTCCTCGCAGCAATGGAGTTGAAACGAAAAATATAGGTACCTTCTGGTCTCCATATTACTCTCTCCAAACCATCATTCCCCCACATCCTCCTTGCAAACATTTCCATCACCGATAGAGGTGGCCGAGCACCAAGAACAAAACCAATTAATGAAGATTCCCAAAATTTTACCTCAGATTCAATATCATTGTAAGACATTTGCTGAGTCAGAATGCCATCAATTTCAAGAGGTGGAACGAAAGACAATCGTAAAAGGTCCTCATCAGAATCTCCCTTCATATCAGCCTTCTCCTCCGATTCCTCCTTTTGATCAACACTTCTAACATCAGCATCAATCGATTCATCCAAAGAGTGAGTTGATTTTCCTGAATCAGCTATCTCCCCCATAGTAATGCGAAGAGGAGAGAACAAAGAATCGCATGGTTCCTCCTTCTGGATCGAAAAATCTTCATCTCTAGAATCCAAATACTCATCAAGATTAGCAGAATTCGAAATCAAAACCTCAGGAGAAGCAAATTCCTTCGAGGATTTCGATTTCTTGGCAGATTTGGCGGCTTTCCTCTTCCCCCGCGATCGCCCCATAGCGCTGTGCTCCTAGGGCATTTTTCTAAAACGTTATAATTATGATGTTATATATATATATATATATATATAGATATATATATATATATATATATATATATAGATATATATATATATATAGCACAAGAAAACAGGTTATATATAACAAAACCAATGTAGCATACAAGAGTGAGGGTAGGATCCCTCAAAATCACAAACTAAGTACTATATCTACAAGACTTATGTACTTTTTCCTAGATTTTGATTCCAGAAGGACCTTGTTCTTTACATCATTTTGTACTAACTTTATTATCACCTGAGGAGTAGCATTGTGATTTTTGTGGACACGGTTGTTTCTTTCAGTCCAGATGTGGTAGACATACGCTGTAAGCAGAGCACAATTCAGATGAGTTTCTTTGTTGTTTTTTCGGAGTTCACTCAAGTGGTGTTTCCATTCGTGGGTGGATGACAGATTACTAAGCCCCCAATGTGTCATAGCTTGTCTCACCTCCTTCCCAAAAGCATATCCAAGGAAAAGGTGGTCGATAGTTTCAGCCTCCAATTCACAGAAGGGGCAAAGAGGATTACCTCTAGTTTGCCAACGCATTGTTCTAGCTCTGACTGGAAGTTTCCCGTGTAAAAGGACCCAAGTGAGGAAAGATTGGCGCGGGATTGAAAGTGGGTTCCAAATGATCGAGGCCCATCCTACCTCATTTATTATTCCAAGGCTTCATACGTATCCATCTGTCACCTTGTAATCCCGCTTAGATGTCGTCCTCCCTCATGTCCATTGCCATCTGTACCCGGGATCACAACCCCATTTGTAGTGTTCTTTAACAAGGCAAAGGTGCTTGAAGTAGGTGCAGACATCATAATGAGGTTGATAGTTCCACTAGGATGACTCTCGAATGTATTTGGCATGAATCCATTTGACCCATAAGTTATCCTATTTCCTCTGAATCACCCATACCAGCGGGGCAATATTGGCATTGTTCCAGGATGTAAGGTCTCGGAGACCCAAACCGCCCAAATGCTTTGGTCTGCAGACAATCCCCCAGGCCACCATTGGGGCTTTATTATAATGGGAAGAAGAGCCCCATAGAAAGTTACGACAGAAGCGAGTAATTTCTTCAATGGCGTGTTTGGAAATGATGATAGTTCTAGCCCAGAAACTATAAATCCCCATCAGGACAGAGTTAATTAATGTGATTCTTCCAGCATAGGAGATGTGCCTACTTTCCCATGTTTTGATTCGTGAGAGAATCTTCTCCACAAGAATATTGGCATCATTTTTTGTGAGATTACTGGAGGATATAGGGATTCCTAGGTATTTGAAGGGAAGCGTACCTTCTTGGAATCCTGTTTCTTCAATGAGAGTAGTTGCTGCATCATTGGGAACTCCCCCAATGACCACTTCAGATTTCCCATTATTAACGACAAGACCTGTGGCTACTGAGAAGTGGTCAAAAGCCTTCTTCAGGGTTCGAATAGAGACGCTATTTGCCGAGGAGAACATGATCAGATCATCCGCAAAAACAGGGTGAGTGAGCTGCAGACGTCTGCAATTTGGATGATATTTGAAACCCACTTGCTTGCTGACAAAGTATCGGCTAGATCTTGACAGGTATTCCATTGTCAGAACAAAAAGTAGTGGTGACATCGGGTCTCCTTGTCGTAGACCTCTCTTTCCGCTGAAGATGGGAGAGGAGATGCCATTAGAGCAAATGGAGAAGATGGGAGATGTGACACAAGCCATTATGCATTTAATGAGCCATCTCCTGAAACGGTACGTGTGCAGTGCTTCTTCAATGAAACTCCAATGCACCGAGTCAAAGGCTTTTTGGAGATCTATTTTCATCAAGCGTCTAGGTGCGATGGACGAGCGGTTGTAGCCCCTTACGATCTCTTGGCAAAGTAGTAAATTATGTAGGAGCTGGCGGCCGGGCACAAAAGCCCCTTGGCTTGGGTTGATAAGATCAGGGAGGACCTCTCTTATTCATGTTGCGATGATTTTGGTGAGTCCCTTGTAAAAGGTGTTACAGCAAGCTATAGGCCGGAACTCAGTAACTTTGCTGGGGTTTGGCACCTTCGGTATAAGCGCCAAATTAGTTGCATTTAGTTGTCTGACGAGCTTCCCTGCGAGGAAAAATTCCTGAGCAGCATCTAAGACAAGGTCTCGTATTTGATACATCAACTTTTATAAAAACCACTGGAATACCCGTCTGGCCCGGGTGTTTTATCGTTGGGTATGGAGAAAATGGCATCCTTTATGTCCTTGTCCGTGATTGGCTTACTGAGTCTGAGTTGTTGCATACCTATAAGTCGAGCGCCCATATTGAAGATGTCTTCCTGTAATGCTGTTTGCTGAAGGTCTGTGCTGCCTAGCAGATTTTTATAGAACAAACTGAGTTGATCGTTGGCCTCCTGAAGCCCTGTGACTTTAGTGCCGTTGATGGTTTCAATTTCACAAACGTACATTTGGGAACGCTTCTGTTTCATCTTGGCAAAGAATAATTTTGAGCAGCTGTCACCCATATCATCCCAAGCCAGTTTACTTTGCTGTCGCTTCAGGAGCAGAGACGAGTGTAAAATGTCGTAGTAGTTACGTCTCGGCTGTTTCTCTTCCTGTTGAAGCGTCGTGTCTGTCGGAGATTGATTGAGCCTATCCTGGAGCTTTGTGAGCTTATCTCTAGCTGCAATTTCCTGTGTATAAATATCATAGAATCGATTTCTTTGTAAAGCTTGTAACTTGGGACGGAGCTTATGGAGGAATTGTGTTAATTGAAACATTTTGTGACCCTCCGGGATCTCCATTAGCGTGTCCTTAATCAGTTTGTTGAAGCGATCGTCCTTAGTCCACATGTCGCAGAACTTAAACGGTTGCTTCTGTTTCATCATCTCCATGAAGTTGATAGTGATGACTGAATGGTTTGATGGGCCACATGCCTTGAAATTAACCTGCATCAAGTCCGTAATTAGGTACCAATGAGCATTCACCAGAAGGCAATCTATTCTAGATCGGACATGGCCAGGTGTAGTACGTCCCAGAGTATGGTGGTTCATGAAGGCAACAGTGTTGAACACATTGTGTCATTGGCTGGGTCATGAAAGATTCGACTTTGGCTCCTCCAATTCTGTCTTCTTCCGACATTATCGCATTAAAGTCACCTAACACAGCCCAAGGACCATCCATCCCATCTGCAATCTCTCTAAGAGCCTCCCAAAGCGGTTCTCTCTCACTGAGGTCGTTGTGCCCATAGACCCAAGTTATGTGAAAGGTGGTATTGTTTTGAACAACTATAATTTTCGTATGAATGTGTTGAGCGGAACTCTCCAAAATTTCGACTTCATAGTCCGAGGGTTCCATGCAACCCAAATGCGAACTTTCTGACAATGCTGAAAGTTTGTAGTAGAGTTCCAATGGTTAAAAACATTGTTTTGGAGCTTATTAATGTTTCTCTGGGGGATTTTTGTTTCATATAGTCCAATCAGACCCGCCCCCTGTTGCTGCAAGAAGACCCATAGATCTTCTTGCTTCTTCAGGCTGTTAAGCCCTCTGATGTTCCAGCTGAGGATGTTCTGCATCATGGTTTTGTTTGGGATTTTGGGCATTGCCATCGGGTGGTGGTTAAGGTATTGTGATATCATCTTTGTCGTGTAGGATCTCAAATCTGTTGGTGTTGATTGTTTTGTTTGGCTGTGTAGTTGGTCTCCACACCAAAGAATTTTTTGGCCTACTGAACCCTTCTGCATCAGATGTTTGTTTGGAGTGACCTGTCGTAGGCTTTATTTCTTGCTTTCCTCAGTTTTCTTCCTGCACTGATTCTCTTCATGCCCTGTTTTGTGACAGTATTTGCATTGAAGCTTCTTCTTACAATTAGCTTCTTCATGGCCAAACATCTTGCAATGTGCGCACCGAATCGGTTTCCAGTCATATTGGATGCGCTGCCTAATTAAATTGTTATTGTGGTCCATGTAGTCAACATATTCAAGAAAAGCTCCTTTGAGTTGCATTTCTATGAGGATCCTCGCATATCCTGATGTATGAAAGCTCCCAATGATTAGAGTATAGAACTTACAATACACCACACAGATCCACACTTGCAGTTGATGCTTTAAAACAAAGCTAATTGGATGCAATTAGCTGAAATGGATGACAACCCAGTAAGAAAATAAAAGGATAGACTTGCTTACAGTTGATACAGACACACCACAACTTGTAATCAAGGGCAATGGACTCTCTCACACATGCCTCTACAGATACACCAAAGCATGGATGATCAAGCTCAGTTTACACTTGCTAGATTTTGCCAACTTCCAGTGACAGGAACTGATTGAACCAAGATTGAGAGTTATAGGACACTCACAAACTTTCAGAGGTACTAAGACACTCAAGAATGCTAATTGAATGAACACTGAGATATCCTTCATTGATAGAAAACTTCAGAATATAAAGAAAACTATCAGTTTGATTAGCAGTTGCTTAAGCATAAGCATTCTGCCTAATCTCCCTGGATTATCCTAAGCTACAAAGCTTGAAACAAATACAACTGATTACTCCCTAATAGTCTCGAGTACATATTGTATGAAAATAATAGGGAAATACTAGACTAAGCTCTGATTGGACCAAATGCCAAAGGAGTGGCAATTCAAACCAATGAGAGGCTTTCCTCTCCTAAGGGGTAAAAATAGGTTTACTGAGGTAATTCCCGCGCCAATTCTAACCTGGAAATAATCTCAACAGGTTAATATGATGCTAAAAAGACCAAAATAACCCATGTGAACAGAAATCAAAACATATAGCCCCAGAGTTCGGGTTCTGGAAAAACTGATAAAACAATCCTGCTGGGATTGCCTGTTCTGACTTCAGAATCTTGCTGTGCCATGCTTGATCATGCTAGAACTTGGCTTGGACTTGAAAAGCGCATGGCAAGGAACAAAAAACTCCTAGGAAACATTAGCTGGTTCTTCCTCAATCAATAGATACAACATTGAGAAAGTCGCTTGTTCGACTGTTGTCTGGAATCGAATTGGTCCGATGACCAATGCCGCGGCTCGATGGTCGTAGATGCCAGGGCTTGTTTTACAATTGTGTAGCAAGCCTGGATGGATGCTGTTGGTGGTGTGGTGGCTGCTGTAGATGCTGAGAACCTCTTGCTGGAAGTTGGAACTGCTGAGAATCCTGTTGGGTGACTTGTTGTCTTTGCTAGGGTTAGGAAGCCTGTTGTTTTTGCTGGATAGGCTTTCCTAGCTGCTGAGTTGTGTGAAACAACAAGTACTCCTTCTTGTGCTGCTGCTGCAATTGCTGGTGTAGTTGCTGTTGCTGGTTGCTCTCCATGATGGTCTCCATCATCGTCCCTAAGTTGAGGAAAGTTTGTCCTCAAACTTGGAAGGTCTTCATCTGCTGGATAGTATGGTCGAAGATCTGCTACATTCAATGTTGTTGAACCTCCATACTCTTCAGATAGGTCCAATCTGTAAGCATTATCTCCAATTTTCTCAAGCATCAAGGGGCCATCTGCTCTTGGTAGTAGCTTGCCTTTTCTCTTGCTGGGGAACCTATCCTTCCTGAGGTGGATCCAAACTAGATCTCCTGGCTGGAAAGTGACTTTCTTCCTGTGCTTGTTTGCTGAAGTAGACACCTGTTCAGTATACTTTGCAATTTTCTCCTTCACTTGCTGATGAAGCTCCTTAATTTGTTCTGCTCTTTTACTTACTTCAAAACTAAATTTGACAGAAGTAGTTAGTGGAACTAAATCCAAAGGGGAAATTGGATTTTTACCATAGACTACTTGGAACGGAGAGTAGCCTGTGGCCTTGGATGGTGCTTTGTTGTAAGCAAACTCAGCATGGGGTAATAGAGTATCCCATCCTGCTTTATTTTTGTGGATCAGTGCTCTCAATAGGACTCCAAGTGTTCTATTAGTAACCTCTGTCTGGCCATCAGTATGTGGGTGGCAAGTGGTGCTATACTTGAGTTGGGTCCCCAATTTCTTCAATAATGTAACCCAAAAATGGCTCAAAAACTTAGTATCCCTGTCAAATACCATTGTTCTTGGCACTCCATCTAATCTAACAATTTCTTGGAAGAATAATTCAGCAACTCTAGTGGCATCAAAGGTGGTGTGGCATGGGATGAAATGTGCCATCTTTGAGAATCTATCAACCACCACCATGATTGAATCCTTCCCTCTCTGAGTTCTTGGCAAACCTACAATGAAATCAACGCTGACATCTTCTCAAGGGCTACTGGGAATTGGCAATGGTGTGTACAAGCCTTGAGGTAGGCTATGAGACTTTGCCAATTGACAGATATTGCACCTCTTGAGTAAATGCTCCACATCCTTCCTCATCTTTGGCCAACTGTAATGCTCTCTCAACATCAACAATGTTTTCTCAACTCCAAAATGCCCTGCTAAACTCCCTCCATGGACTTCTGAAATCAACAACTCTCTGAAACTGCTCTTAGGGACACACAACCTGCTTCCTTTGAACAAATAACCCTGGTCTATGTGATACAGACCCTGGGGTTGCTGTTTGCATTTCTGGTACACATGCTTAAAATCTCCATCTTCCTGATACAAAGCTTTCACATACTCAAAACCAACAATTCTAGAATCAAGCATATGAAGCAACACGTACCTTCTACTCAAGGCATCTGCTCCCTTGTTTAGCACTCCTGATTTGTGGTGGATCATGAAGTGAAACTGCTGCATATACTCGACCCAAGCAGCATGCCTGGTGTTGAGCTTGTGCTGCTCTTGAATAAACTTCAAGGCCTCATGATCACTGTGAAGTATAAACTCTTCTCCAATAAGATAGTGCCTCCAGTGTTGAAGAGCTCTAATGATGGCATAGAACTCTTTTTCATAGGTGTTGTACTTCTTCTTGGCATCATTTAGCTTCTCACTGAAATAGGCAATTGGCTTGCCCTCCTGGGTTAATACTACTCCTATGCCAACTCCTGAAGTATCACATTCTACTTCAAAAACCTTGCTGAAGCTTGGTAGTGCTAGAGCTGGTGCTGAAGTGAGCCTTTCCTTGACTTCTTCCAAGGCTTTCTAGGCTACTGTTGTCCAAATAAAGGACTTCCCTTTCACCACTTCAGTCATTGGTGCCAGGATGGTGCTGAAATTCTTGACAAATCTCCTGTAGAATGAAGCCAGGCCATCGAAACTCCTGACTTGTTGAATAAAAGTGGGCACAGGCCACTCCCTAATTGCTTGAATCTTCTCATTGTCAACCTGAATACCCGCTGTTGTAACAATGTACCCCAAGAAGTTCACTTGGCATGTAAAGAAGTGACACTTCTTGAGATTTCCAAACAACTCTTCCCTACTCAGAATAGTTAAAACCTCCTGCAAATGCTTGACATGCTCTTGCTCAGACTTGTTATAAATAAGAATATCATCAAAGTATACCACAACACTCTTGCCTATGAGTGGTTTAAGGACCTGGTTCATAAGTCTCATGAATGTAGAGGGGGCATTATTCAAGCCAAAAGGCATGACCAACCATTCAAACAAGCCTCCCTTGGTTTTAAAGGCTGTCTTCCACTCATCTCCCTCATAGATCCTTATCTGGTAGTATCCACTCCTTAAATTAATCTTAGAAAAGACTGTTGACCCATGTAACTCATCCAACATGTCTTCAAGTCTAGGTATAGGGTACCTATACTTGATAGTGATCTTGTTAATAGCCCTACAATCAATACACATTCTTTGGCTTCCATCTTTCTTAGGCACTAACAAGGCTGGGACTGCACATGGACTTAAACTCTCCCTAATCATTCCCTTTTCCAACAACTCATCCACCTGCCTCTGAATCTCGTTGGTATCTGCTGGTGTCATCCTATAAGCTGGCTTATTAGGCAACACTGATCCAGGCACTAAGTCAATTTTGTGCTCGATATCTCTTTTAGGTGGCAAACTAGGTGGCATTTCATCAGGAAATACATGTTGAAATTGCTGGAGTAAAGGTAGGAATAAAGGATGGTCATTTTGTGGTGCTGAGGGTTCTTCAAGGTCTAAAAGGATCAAGTCCTTCTGTGTGCTAAACTCATGATAGTCAGAAAGTAGCAACACATCAAGACTACATGCAAGACACAAGGTTTTGGCTTTTTTGGTTAACTGTGAGGGTTTCATGGGGGTAAGGACAATCTTTCTGTGGTTTAGGGTCAGGGTGTAGGTATTAGCTCTTCCACAATGGTTTACAGATCTATCATACAACCAAGGTCGACCCAAAAGCAAATGACATGCATCCATGGGTAAGACATCACACCAGACCTCATCCTTGTATGACTGACCAATTGAAAAAGCAACAAGGCACCTAGTAGAAACTTTGATACCTTTTCCTGAACTGAGCCACTGGATGGTATATGGAGTTGGGTGGGGCTTGGTTGCCAGGCTTAGCTTCTTCACCATGGTGCTAGAAGCTTCATTAGTACAGCTTCCACTGTCCACAATCACTGAGCATACCTTCCCTCTAATAGTGCACCTGTTAGGTTTTAGGTTATCTATTTCTTAAACAGATACAGATTAATTGGCGGAATATTATAACAGTTATAAACAATTAATCAACACAATTGCAGAGGCTTTAGTAATTATACCTGATCGCTAATTCCTGCTGAAGAAGAGGTTGACCTTCCAGATTCCAATGTCGAAACCTCTTCGAAAAGTCCACGCAAAGACTCGAACCCGATTGCTAGATCGACCCGATCGAGACGAATCTCAATCTAAGATGTATGTGAGATTGTTTCAGAAACCGATAGTGTTTCTCAAACTAGAATCGAAACTAAAAGAGAGAGGAACTCAGGAAATCACCCTGGTATCTCTCTAAGAGTCGAAGGCAGTTGGTGTGGAATAATCTCTCCCAGAGACCCATTTATATAGTGTTTAGAAAACCTAGGGAAAGGGTTCAAAACCCTAAAGGGCCAAAAAAGACAACGGCGCATTTTCTGGGCCCAACACGGTCCGTGTTGAAACAACACGGTCCAATTATTCGGCCCAGGGACACCACGGACCGTGGTGTCTCAACACGAACCGTGTTGGGTCAACACGGACCGTGTTGAGCCCAATTCGGTCCGTGTTGGGCTGATTTCTCACAGAAATCAGTTTCCAACTTTTCTAAACTTGATACAATATCATTTAGGTTACATACATTGTTCTAGGGCACTGACTTGTGTGACCCAGTAGGACCAAATAATATAGTTGTAATTAAACATATTTAATTACTAATTATAGAGGTCTCTAGCAAGACATATAATTACTATATTACTTTGGTTTAATCTCTGTGTATATCGAACATTGTCGGGACATTCCCAACAATCTCCCACTTGTCCCACAAGTGGTCGATTCCTTGAATTCCTTTGTCACTTACTGTCTCACGTTCGGGTAAGTTAAGCTGATGTCATTCTTATGTAAGGTCCGAAACGTTCCTCGATCTCCGAGTTTAGACTTTGAAAAAACAGACGATCAACTATTGATTCAACTGAGCTCGGCCAAGCATTTTCAGTCCAATCTCACCGAGTGGCCAACGAGACAACTGTCCCTAATAGGGAGGACAATGCCATCTTGTTCAAACACACATTCTCACATGATCCAACTGTAACCCAGACACCACCTTTATAGCCTACTGTTACGAAAGACGTTTGACGCGCTCCAAAGTCATAGCAGACCATGTAGTCTATGTATTGAACTCAGGATTTAGGAATTTTGAGTAGTGAGAGATCTTATGACATTCCTAACTTAAAGAGCTCCCACTGCGGGTCAGTTCGGTAGTTGTTCTCAACAGTACCCATGTGATTGATTTATGATGTCATCACATCACTATGATGACGAAACTTGATCATCACCTCAATCCTACATGCTAATTGTGTTGATATTATCACTGTTCCTACGTGATAATACAATTAGGAACCAGGTCGACTATCGACCAAGACTAGCGTTATCAAGTTCACTAATGGGGTTTCAGAAATCGAACCCCATCCAATTTCCCATTTTGAATGCGCTAACCTTTTTGGACATTTACATAATTCTAAACCACAATTGATGTAAATTTTGGAATCTTATTCTCAATGATGAATCAACAAGGTAATAATTCATGAACAATTCATGCAAATTTGACTTGTTAATATTCCGGAATGTGTTTAATACATATTGTCCATGCATGACTATCATGCTATAACTATAACAGGGGTTTAGTACATAATACTTGCAATGAACCTCGTACATATACCATCTCACTAATGAACTTTCATATAGGAAGATATTTCCGGAACACATGTTTGGATTCATAGTGAGCTTCAGTTTGTTTGCTTGAGTGATGGCTCCTATCAATAAGGCTTCATTTCTCTCGCAAGGCTAGAAACATCACCCAGTTCTAAAAACGAACTTCGCAATCCTAACAGTTTCTGCCACGACTTCTAAAGTCGTGTCATACTTGTCTTATTTATAGAATTAACCGCATGTCATGTTAGGAACTTCTTCCAGTTCACCTCAATACCACTCAATACAGATCGTATAATTTTCTCTGACCTTTCAGATAATCATATTTCTCTGCATGAGTGTAGCATCAATGCAACTCTTCACCCCGAGCTTTTATCAACCCCATTCGACTTAGGACACATCCTTAGTTTTGCTTAGACATATACACTGTATATGTTATGTTGGACATTGAACATCTCATGGCATACATTAATCTCATGCCAAGCATGAGTTATATGTCTCATCCTTCTTAGAACTTCGATTGTTTTGAGACAATCAAATTCGTAAGGACATGCCATGATTTTGGAAATTAATCCATTCTCGAAGTGAGTTGAACTATTCAACACCTAGTTAACTTTGATTCAAACAATCAAAATCTTTAATCTATCATTATAAATCTTGTCTCCAAGAAAATTCTTAGCCCCACCAATCCTTCACTTTGAAAATTATTTCCAAGTCAACCTCAGTAGAAGCAACATTGGAATATTCTTCTTAGTAGGCAGTATGTCAATCACATACGATATCAGAAAACGCATTGCTCCCACTGAACTTCTTGTAAACACAATATTATCTTTGGCACTTCCCAGTATGTCAAACCTTTTTGATATCCTGGTCAAGAAGGTCAATGATTCCAACTCCTAGAAGCTTCCTTAAGACCACAGATGATCTCTTGAAGTTTACAAGTATTCCAACAAAAGACCACTCAGTTGTGTCAAGTACACACCTTTCTTCAAAATCTAATTTTGAAGTCAGTCTTGATGTCTATCTTAATGAACCCATGTTTTGCCTTAAAACCCTCATATGCCTGATGGCTCACACCTTCAGACAAATCAACCAAGTCCTAAACTTAGTTGAATACATGGAATCCATTTTAGACTTGGTTGCATGGAATCTTGATTTACTTAAAGCTTCTTTGATGTAGGTAGAGTCATTACTTTCTAAAAGTAACATCTCACGTTCATCCATAAAAGATCGATATCTTTGTGGCTGACGGAGTTGTTTACCTGACCTTGCTTGGAGTAATGTTCATGACACCTTCTCCTCAACGTTTTGAGAAACTTCAACTGCCTCAACCTTGTTCTTAATTTCTCGACCAATAGGAAAAAATTTGAACAAGGATCAAGTAGCGGAGTTTCAGGTGATGATTATAGTGTTTTGTGTCTCTCGAACTTCGGTAAGTTCAAAATTCTCCCACTCTTTCTTTTAGAGAATAACATATTCTCTAAGAAGAAAGCATTTTGAGACACAAACACTTTCCTCTACAACAATTTGTAGAAGTGATACTCCTTTCTTTCAGAAGACGGTTCAAGAACCTCTCTTCTCCTAATGCTTCCGATAATCTTTATTCAGTAATTAGAGCTATGGTTAATTGCATGTATCCCCAAAAGATAATCGGCAATGTTGACTCAACCATCATTGATCACACCATATCTAATAAGGTGTGATTCCTGCTCTTAGATACGTCATTGAGATGTCGTATTCTTAGAGGAGAGAGTCATGAAACAATTCCATATTCTCTGGAATGGTCAGTGAAATCATGGCTCAAATACTTACCTCCTCAACCTTGTTGAAGGGTTTTGATTTTCTTGCCAGGTTGGTTTTGTACTTCACTTTGAAAATCTTTGAACATTTCAAATGATTTGGACTTGTGGCGTATTAAGTAGATATACCCATATCTACTAAAAAATCGTCACTAAAAGTGATGAAATAGTACAGTAAACCTTCTTCTAGCACTAGTGCTCATAGGCCCACATACATCAGTATGTATGCATCCTAATAAGTCATTAGCTTGTTCATCAATTCTAATAAGAGGTGATTTTAGTCATCTTATTCATCAGACATGCTTTGCAAACATTGAACTTTTCAAAGTTTAGGTTTTCCAAAATCCTGCACTATGCAGTTTCTGAATACATTTCTGATTAATATGACTTAAGCTTATAGTGCCATAATTATGTTTCATTTGAGTCATTTGTTCAAACTCTTGGCTCAACCATTAGCATCCTTTCGATCTTATCTAGGTGCTCTCATTGTTTCGCCAAGACTACTTCATTTTGGAAATCTTCAAACTATTTTAACATTCCAGCTTCAGATGAATCTCATAGACATGAATCACCATGTGTTATTTTATTCATCTTGAAGATTTGAAGTAATTCACCCCTTGTACTTGTGCTCAATTGGTCCATACATCCATATGCATGAGTGTTTGTTGGCACGTTCACCCCTTCTTGTCAAAGGTACAGTCATGCTTTGCAGACATCACATGTTTCAAAGTCTTATCACTGTGACTCTTCTGAATGCGCTCTGATTTGCATGACTTAATAGATAGTTACAAGTTTTATGTTTGAACATGAGTTATTCCTTTTAAACCTTTTGGTTTCGATGTGTTGGGTGTGTTTATCCGAGATCCTCTCTCTCTCTCTAATTGAGAGTAAGAACTACTTATAATGAGAACATAGAATCACCTATAAATTTCTCTCATAAGTCTTGTGAAAATGGATAAACAACCAACTCTTCATAAGGAACTACAACTAATTGTATGTTCCTATTTGTAGGCTGACTCTCATCCTTCAAAGCACATCTACTTTGCTGTAGATACTGCACAATTGCATAAATGCGAGTTTTACAGCCGGTATCTTATACTCAAAGTGGGTTTAATAAGGGTAGTGTGTATCATATACGCATTTGCCTAGAATTGAAATCATATCTCAAGTCTTCCTTATAGTTATTCACGCACCCAATGTCATACATGATCTGGTTGTTAACTGATTGCTGTCATTGGTTGGGTATGTACAACTGTTTGTCCTTACCTTTCCTTTGACTTCCTGTCTTTGATAGATTTCTTAAATCTTTATTTTCCCTTTGGCTAAAAGACTATCTTTGGTCGCCAATCTTTTGGCTAAAGGGGATCTGAGGTTTCTCATGTTTTAAAATATTCAAATTATTTCAGAACATGAGTGTCATCAATTGGCCTTTATGTACCTTAACCGAGACTATCTGGTTATTGGTTTCATATTTGTCAACTCTAACTAGTTCGATAAACTTGTTTTTGAGTTGGTAATATTGAAATCATTCCTCTAATCTTCAAACATTTTGAAGTTAAAGTTGTATGAATACTATGACATTACATGTATTCATTTGGCTTGATTGACCTCTTAATATTGATGCCTAGCTCAATGTTATATCAAAGACATGTTTCTTTTAATTCGCCTCCAAGACAATCTTGTGATAGCGATGCCAATTAACGAATTGGTGTAATTGTTTTTCTCTTTCTCAAGGAGAAAACAATATTTTATTAGTGGTGGATGTTTGAGTGAAAAGACATAAATAATTCTACGAGACAAGTTGGTTCATTTTAGTTATTATTCATCAAAAGAAATTAAACTAATTTTAATTTCAAATCAAAACACTTTATTAACTCTCACTTAGTGTTTTAATTTAACCAAGACCCACAAGACCCATGGGCTCAAGTGGACTTTGGCCCAACAAAACTCGATCCCATGTTATCTTTGGTGGATCATCTTTATGATCGATCATTCAAAAATGACTCTTGGCAAGAAATTTGTATCGAATACAATATTTCTCTTCCTCTGCTCTTGGCCCAAAACTATTTTGATAGCCAATTTGAATTGACCTAGCTCCCACCCTACTTATTAATGATGGACAAATAATTTGCTTTGGCTTTCTTTATTTATCCATCTAAGTGGTGTTTCGATAGGTTGAGCAATAATTCAATTATGAGAGTAGGTTTTATTATCCTAAGCATGCAAGTCTAGGTGAACTCTTTCGAAAAGCATAAAAGGCATAATAAAACATGCAATAACAAAATTAAAGCATAAATAAAACCCCTAGTATGGCCACCTAGACTTAATAAACTAATTTAACTAAGCCTTGATAGTCTTCAAAAAAATCTTCTTGGGTCTTGCAACTTCCTTGGATGGGCTCCCACTCGAATCGACACCTCCATTGCTGTTGAGCTCCCACTCAACTTGTTGTCTCCAATTACAACAAATTTACAAAGTGTACCTCACAATTGAGGCCTTACATGAATTAAAAATAAACTTAACTGAAAATTAAATTTAAAAATTAATTCAACGACGGTACGCAGACCGTATTTCACCCAACCCGGTACGCATACCGGTAAAACCGACTATCTATGGCCATACTAGAAGCACATGCAAACATGTAATATTGCAATAATTATATCAAATATAACACATGCTTAAATAACAAATTATAAAGGCATATATATAATTGCAATATAACACATAAGGAAATAAATACTAAATAAAATTTCCTAAAAGGTTTGCATGATTAATATAATAAACAAAATCCAAATTTTATCTTAGTTACCTAAACAGATTTAGGTTTTTATACCTATACATACAAAATACTTGACTTTCCTAAAATCAAGGAGTCTAAAAGATACTATATCTTTCAAAGATATTGTAAGTTTCCTAAACTTTACAAAATAATAGATTTTATGTCCATTATCTGATTTAGTAGTAATAGGATTTAATAATCAATTTCTAAAATTAATTACAAACCCTAAAAATACACGAATTCACCAAAACTGCTGGCAACACGGTCCATGTTGATCCAACACGATCCGTGTTGCTTCCCAGTTTCAGTTAATTTCGTGAATGAAAAACTTAAATAAAACTATCGTAACTTATCGAATTTAAAGATTTCATATCACAGCTTTATCTAATAACCCAATATGAAATATTTTCCAGAATTTTAACAATTTCTAAAAGATTGTAAAAATTTAGGGAATTAAACCTTTTAATTCTCCGTTTAAGAGGAAAATAAATAATAATAGTCCGATAAGTTTAAAAATCAAATTTTATAATTTTCCCATACAGTAGGTTCATCCAATATGCTACTGTAAAAATTTCAGATTTTTATCAAATTTCGAAAATTAGAATAAAATTGAGAAAAGTAAACAATTGTACTTTTCTGGTAATCTGAAAATTAAAGGGAAATTAGTAAAAGATTTCGAAAATTCACGAAAAATTTATCCGTAACAGTATGGTTACCCAGTAACCTACTGTAAAATATTCAGAAAATTTGCAAATTTCTATAAATATACAAAATTCAGAGAAGCAACGAATTTATTTCTCTAAGATCTGAAAATCTAAATTAAAAATTATATTTTGATCGGATAAATTAACGGAAAACTTTTCCCTAAAAGTATGATTACCCAATAACCTACTGTAAAAATTTCAGAAGTTTTACAAATTTCTACAAATTTATAAAAATCAGAGAATTAAACAAATTTTAATTCACTTCAGATCTGAAAACTCAATTAAAAATCCATTTTAATTGGGAAAAATCTACAAAAATTATGGAAAGTCCAGAACACTTCCAGACACCTCCAGTAAAAATTTAAGAAATTTTAGAGTTCGTTTGATAGTTTATTTCGATTTTTCATGTTTACCGTAAATAAACTAAATCAGAAAATTAATTCTACAAAACCCTATTTTGCGAATTTAAACCTATTTCATGTATTGCCTACTGTTTAACAATATTAAACATGATTGCTTCTAAAACATTCAAAATTAAATCGAGTTCATGCTATATTTAACATTTAAACAAACATAAAATCGATTAATTAAAGGCAATAAGAAATAAGCAATAACAAAGCATGAAACTTTACAATAAAATTTCAGATTTACTATCATGAACATTAAAGATTAAAACTTTCATAAAGATTCAAAAGTTTAGGCATAAATCTAGTCTAGCATATTCATAATATAATTCAACTATTGACAAAATTAATTATGAATACAAGTACAATACTTTAGCATGCAATTGGTGGCTCTGATACCACTGTTAGGTTTTAGGTTATCTATTTACTAAACAGATACAGATTAATTGGCGGAATATTATAACAATTATAAACAATTAATCAACACAATTGCAGAGGCTTTAGTAATTATACCTGATCGCTAATTCCTGCTGAAGAAGAGGTTGACCTTCCAGATTCCAATGCTGAAACCCTCTCTTTGAAAAGTCCATGACACTCAGGAACCCGATTGCTAGATCGACCCGATCGAGACGAATCTCAATCTAAGATGTATGTGAGATTGTTTCAGGAAACTGATAGTGTTTCCTAAAACTAGAACTGCAAACTAAAAGAGAGAGGAACTCAGGAAATCACCCTGGTATCTCTCTAAGAGTTGAAGGCAGTTGGTGTGGAATAATCTCTCCCAGAGACCCATTTATATAATGTTTAGAAAACCTAGGGAAAGGGTTAAAACCCTAAAGGGCCGAAAAAGACAACGGCGCATTTTCTGGGCCCAACACGGTCCGTGTTGAAACAACACGGTCCGTGTTGGACTCCAGAGAGTCCAATTATTCGGCCCAAGGACACCACGGACCGTGGTGTCTCAATACGGACCGTGTTGGGTCAACACGGTCCGTGTTGAGCCCAATTCGGTCCGTGTTGGGCTGATTTCTCACAGAAATCAGTATCCAACTTTTCTAAACTTGATACAATATCATTTAGGTTACATACATTGTTCCAGGGCACTGACTTGTGTGACCCAGTAGGACCAAATAATATAGTTGTAATTAAACATATTTAATTACTAATTATAGAGGTCTCTAGCAAGACATATAATTACTATATTACTTTGGTTTAATCTCTGTGTATATCGAACATTGTCGGGACATTCCCAACAGCACCTTGTATGAAAGATATTCTCCCTCTGCTCTTCTGCTTCCTCTGCTGCTGAGCTGGTCAAAACTCTCCTGATCACAAGCATTTCTCCCTCATCTGGGCCTTCTTCTATAACCTCATCATCATAGATAGGGTCATGTTCATGCTCTTCATACTCCTGTTCTTCTCCCTGCACATTTTCAAGATCAATAAATAAAGTTCCTTGGTACTCAGCAAGAGTAACCATTCTCTTGTTTGGACATTCTGAGGCAATGTGCCCTAGTCGTTGACACCTGAAACATCTCCTTTCTGAATAAAGTCAGCTGAGAGGGGCTGGGGTTCTTTGTGGGGGATTTTGTGGCTGATTTTGTGGGGGTCTTGGGACTGGATTTCTGGCTTGAGGTGGGGGTGGATAGGCTCTTTGTTGGGGATTGTAAGGTTTTTAAGGATTTGCCTTGGCTGGAGTTTATGGCTTAGTTGGGTATCTGCTGCTGCTGAAGTCCTTGGTTCTAGATTTCTTCTGCTGCTGCTCCACTTTATGAGCTAAAGAGCTTAACTCATCAAGTGAATCATAAATCTGTAGCTCCACAACATTCTTGATCCCTTTATTTAAGCCTGCAAGGTACCTGATATAGGTTTGTACTTCATTCTCTTGCATATTACTCTTCCAAAGCAAGTGCTTAAACTCCTTTGTGTATTCTTCTACTGACTTGTTCCCCTGCACAAAATGCTGTAACTTGTTGTAGTTCTCCTTCATGTAATTGTCTGGAAGGAACTTCTCCTTCAACTTCTGTCTCATCTCAATCCAGGTGCTCACTCTGGCTTCCCCAATCTCCATTCTCCTTCTCTGCATATTAGTCCACCAAGTAGAAGCATATTTTTTTAGTTTTAAGGCTACTAACTTCACCTTGTTTTCTTCTGAAACCTCCTTCAAATCAAAGACTCTCTCCACTGTTTGTAACCAATCTAGGAAAACATCAGGATCTAGTTCTCCTGCATGTTCAGGTATATCAATCTTGAAATCAAGTTTCTCAACCCTCCTATCTTCCCTTCTTATCTCTCTTTCACTTTCACTATTTTCCTCATGCTCACTGACTCTAGGTGATCTTATTATCCTTCCCCTTCTCCTAGGTGTAGGTCTAGGACCTCGACCTCCTCTCCCTGTCCTACTGAAAGGATTCTCACCTTCTCCTTCCTCCATCTCATCATCAGTCTCCTTATTCAACTGATGTCTATGCAATCTCATATAATAATTCAACTGCACACTCAAAAACTTCATTTTTTATTCTATTTCTTCCTTCTCTTTCAGAGTTTGTTCTAAGACTTCCTGTGGTGTTTTGCTAGTTCCGGCCATTTTAACTAAAACAAGTAAACACCATCCAAGAAAGAACACAATGCTCTGATACCAAGATGATGTATGCAAGCTCCCAAAGATCATAGTATAGAACTTACAATACACCACACAGATCCACACTTGCAGTTGATGCTTTAAAACAAAGCTAATTGGATGCAATTAGCTGAAATGGATGACAACCCAATAAGAAAATAAAAGGATAGACTTGCTTACAGTTGATACAGACACACCACAACTTGTAATCAAGGGCAATGGACTCTCTCACACATGCCTCTATAGATACACCAAAGCATGGATGATCAAGCTCAGTTTACACTTGCTAGATTTTGCCAACTTCCAGTGAAGGGAACTGATTGAACCAAGATTGAGAGTTATAGGACACTCACAAACTTTCAAAGGTACTAAGACACTCGAGAATGCTATTGAATGAACACTGAGATATCCTTCATTGATAGAAAACTTCAGAATATAAAGAAAACTATCAGTTTGATTAGCAGTTGCTTAAGCATAAGCATTCTGCCTAATCTCCCTGGATTATCCTAAGCTACAAAGCTTGAAACAAATACAACTGATTACTCCCTAATAATCTCGAGTACATATTGTAAGAAAATAAAAGGGAAATACTAGACTAAGCTCTGATTGGACCAAATGCTAAAGGAGTGGCAATTTGAACAAATGAGAGGCTTTCCTCTCCTAAGGGGTAAAAATAGGTTTACTGAGGTAATTCCCGCGCCAATTCTAACCTGGAAATAATCTCAACAGGTTAATATGATGCTGAAAAGACCAAAGTAACCCCTGTGAACAGAAATCAAAACATATAGCCCCAGAGCTGGGGTTCTGAAACTGATAAAACAATCCTGCTGGGATTGCACATTACGACCACGAATCTTGTGCGTACATGCTTCATCAGGGAACTTGGCTTAGACTTGAAAACGACATGGCAAGGAACAAAAAACTCCTAGGAAACATTAGTTGGTTCTTCCTCAATCAATAGATACAACATTGAGAAAGTCAACTGTTTGGACTGCTGTTGTTGGGAGCTGAAATTGGTCTGGATGACCAATGGTGGTGGGCTGAGTGGCTGTAGATGCCAGGGCTTGTTTTACAATTGTGTAGTAAGCCTCGATGGATGTTGGTGGTGGTGTGGTGGCTGGTGTAGATGCTGAGAACCTCTTGCTGGAAGTTGGAATTGCTGAGAATCCTGCTGGGTCACTTGCTGTCTTTGCTGGGGTTAGGAAGCCTACTGTTTCTGCTGGATAGGCTTTCCTAGCTGCTGAGTTGTGTGAAACAACAAGTACTCCTTCTTTTGTTGCTGCTGCAATTGCTGGTGTAGTTGCTGTTGCTGGTTGCTCTCCATGATGGTCACCATCATATCCCAATTTGACCCTGTCTTTTGTTTGTCTGTTAGTCTTAATAGGGACCCCTAGGATACTTGCAATTTTGCTTACACCTTCATTGCTCCAGAATTTGAAGGGAAGGTCTGCCATGGTTACCCAAATAGGTAATGAAGCAATTGAATCAATATCCATGTCAAGATTTTCATTCCATTCTCTTACAATGAGAGGCTTGTTGTCGAAGAAATAAAACCTTGGGTTAGAGCATTGTCTTTGTCTTCAGTTTACTTAAAACGTACCATGTACATTCCCTTTTTGACATCTGATATTTGTTCAATGCCCAATTGTCGCCAAATTCTACGAAGAAATCCATTGATTACTTCATGTGGTGGATTCGCACCAAGAACACAGCAGATGACAGAGTTGTTCCAGTATTCAATGGATTCCATTACATCTTCTTTGTCTAATTTGGCGCATGTCATTCCCTCAACAGTAACTGGTGCCACATATTGCAATTGCATCCCTTCATCCTGATTGAAAAGAGAAGCATAAGTACTCCTCTTTGGTTCTTTATTGAAAGATTCCAAGATAAGTTCTTCAGCTGATTTTTTCCCAGTTGCGGTTTGGATGACAGTAGTTTGTTCGACGTTCTCAATTTCCAATTGACCACTAGTTTTTGGGTTCCCTTTTAGTTTGTTCATTTTTGCCACCGGAGTTGGGTTCCGGCCAACCGATTGCGTCTGTCTGGTCATGACCATATTAGAGTCGGTTTCCAAAATCGAGCAGAATACCCAGCAAACAGAACTCAAATGAACAATACCCAGTTTTCACGCACCAATAGATGAACGAGAATACAATTCAGAAGGATGAGAATCGTGCAGAATTCCCAGCAAAATGAGAATACAATGAAACTCTCATCTAAATCGAGCAGAATACCCAGCAAACAGAACTCACATCTAAAGAGCAAGATCTCTGTTCATGTTACCCAATTATGCAAAACCAAGCTCTCATCTACTTCCAAAATCAGAGCTCAGAATAGGTTGTGTTCCAATTACCCAATATCCAGAGTCCAGAAAATTGCAACCCCTTATTCCGATCTCAGAAATGCCAGAAATCGGAAACCCAGAATTGAAACTAATGAACAATAACAATTATCTTTCGAACCCAGAAAGGCAGCTCCAACATTCGAATTCCAGAAAGACGAACCCAGATTCGGTCTCAACTTTCAGAAGAAATGAACAAAGAGCTACAACAATAATCAGAGGTTCTTTGACACCAAATCGATTCACGAGTAGTGCAGATCGCAACACTCTTCATAAACACTAGAACAAAACCCAAATCAAACACCTAATTCAGATCTCATGTTGACTGACCTTGAAATCCTGAGACAAAGAGCGAAGCATCCGATGGTCGTGGATGTCAAACCCACTCCACAATCGCCGGTGAGTCACTCGCAGGTCGCCTCAGGCGTCTCCGGCGTACGGAGCCACGTGGTACGCAGACGGCGAATCGCCCGACGCTCCCTCTCTCTCTAGATCTAATTCTGTTTTATATATATATATATATATATATATATATAGGAAAATTAGATTCTAATAATCCCTACTTTTGCAAATTGGATGATGGTGGTCCCTACTTTCACTTTGTATTCTGGTGGTTCAAAAAAATATATAATTAGATTTGAGTGGGACGCCGCCGAGTTAAGTGGTGGTGACTCGGTGGTTTTCTGACATGGCACATTAAAGTCAACCCGGTCAAACACATGGCCAATGTGCCATGTTAGAAAACCACCGTACCACCACTCAACTACGGCCCCACTCAAATCCAATTATATTTTTTTGACCATGATGAAATCTGATGTGAATCACCATCATCCAACTTGCAAAAGCAGGCATTATTAGACTAGAAAATGGAAGGGTTTGATTTATTTGGTTTTTGATTGGGCTTTTCTATGTAGCCCCTCTAGGTATGCCTAGAGTATACTTGTAAAAAAGTTTTTGTTAATGGAATGATCTCACCGATTTTTTTAAAATATATATATATATATATATATATATATATATATATATATATATATATATATATATATATATATATATATATATAGACTGCTCAAAGGTAGTAGTAGGTCACGAGTCATTCGATCGGGTCGGAAGTTTTTAGACCCATCGGTCCGAGCCGACAAATATATAAAATGGACTTATTTTATTAAAAAAGCCTAAAATTTACGCATTTTATTTATGTATTTAGTCGGACCGAGTCTAGTCGTCGAGCCGGGTCACAAAAAACTTAAATTTAATCTAAGATTTTTTATAAAAAAATTTATATTTAGTCAGATCGTGGTAGGTCAGTCGCCAACCCTTGGTCCGAGCACTAGCCATACTTGCCAGTACCGACATTTTCGGGTAGGGCAGATCACCTTCTAAAATTGTGACCTTAACCCACATTTTTTCGGGCTGGGTCGGGCCGAGCGGGTCCCCAACCCATTGAACAGGTTTAATATATAGGATACACCAAGTTCTGTGATTTGATGTTTAAGATGTAATTGTATGTGGTTCAGAGGCCTTCTCCTCTTATGTGTTAGTAATATATCCTTGATTTCGTGCAATATATATATATATATATATATATATATATATATATATATCTGTGTGTGTGTGTTATACTGTGTATGTGTCATATATGCTATGCAATTTTGTCTTTCAAACAAAAAGGGGGAGATTGTAGAATTCATCCAGAAGTCTGATGTCGTCCACCATGTGACGTTCTCAATGGAACAACCACAAGAGGACCTTCGGAAGACGTTTTGATCGAAAGCACAAAATTGCAGAATAAAACAAGGATGTCTATAATTTATCATTTATATTTCCACTAATACCATATCATGATTCACTTTCTTGCCATCGCAGAGATAAGAACGATTGTTTGCTAAAGATAGCTTCCAAAAATATGAAGGTCAAGGATCAGACCAACTAAGGAAAGAATCCTCAAGACAAGGAAAGCATCTCTTGGAGTCGTTGTAGATGCCAAGAAATTGAGAAAGATGATTATAAATAGACTCAGCCAATCTACCAGAGCTTTAACGATTTCCAAGGAAGATAAATCGAAGTGTAGGAAATTTTGAGTGTGAAAATTTCTGAGTGTAACCACTTGTGTTAACCAGAGTGTGTTTTGGTGAGTATATTTCTGTTCGGTCTCGTTCCGAGCTGAATTCTTCTCGTTTATAGGGTATTTTTACTTGTCTTTAATAATTATTTTAGGATTTTATTATGCTTTTACTTATTTTACAATTTTATTAGATTTTATAGCATTTTATTATTTTTGCTATTATTATTTCTAAATATAAAACATAAGATACAAATTAGAAAATAAAATCAAAACCTAAATCTAATCCTCATTTCAAACCCAATCCCTTATTTTCCTTCCCTTTAATCGGCCCAAAATGCTCCCTCCTAACCCAGCCCAACTATCCAAACCCGCCTACCCTTACCCAGCCCAAAACCCTCATACACAGAACCCCATTTACCCAAAACCCAGAAACCCACATCCGGCTCCACTTACCCCTTTTCCCCTTTCTCTCCAGCAGCCGAATATAACCCCCACCTCAAACCCTAATAATCTAATTCATTTCCTTCTTTCACTCTCCTTTCTTTCCCGTCACTCACTGCCTTTCTCCTCTCTGTTTCTTCCTTGCGCAGCAACCAAACACACCCTCCATAACTGAACTCCCTCTCTCATCTCGAACTCCATCTCTTTCATCTCTTTCCCATCTCCTTCTCTCTTCTCATCTCTTTCTATTTCTCTGATTCTCGCGATATTCTCACTCAATCACTCATTTTCTCTCATTGTTTTGTGCAGAAACGGTTGAGTAACAGAAGAGATGCACACCACCACTATCGAGCTCTAATTGTCGAAATTCATCTTGTCTATCCAGCTAGAAGGTATTCGAACGGCTTAGATTGAAGGGAGGAGCTTAAATTCGACTATAAAAAGGATGAAGGGAGCCGATTGAAGATATCAATGGTTGATTTTAGGAGTGATGCCCCAAGAGCCACTATCTAGGGTTAGAATTAGATTTTAGGTTTATTCATGTTCTTATGCTTTTATTCCTGTTTTGAAACTTTATTTTTTTTCGCTTTCCTTTTCAATCGATTCTGGATTTGGTTTGGTTTTGTTAATGCTTTGTTCAGCGTTTGATGTAATATTCGAATGGTATTGGATTGTTCTTAATGTTTGATGAGTTTGTGTTTTGGTATTTGATTCGGGTTTTGGGTTGATTTGGTTGAATGCTTTGTTTCTGCTCGTTCCTCTATCCTCTTTACGCCCCTGTTTTGGTTTTTGGCTTCAGTCCTCTTCTTCTTTCTTTTGTGTTTTTGGTCGATTCCCTCTGTTTCTCTCTGTTTTCTTCTTTCATTCTTTTCTTTTGGGTTCGTTTCAGTAGGTTTAGGGTTAGTTGTTATTTTGGTTCTGTTTTAGTATCTTATTAAGTTTAGGATTTAGAATTTTGGTTAGTTGCTATTTTCTCGGTTATTAGGGTTAGGGTTCGTTGTTAAGTCAGATTAGGGTTTGGTAATGGAATTTTGTTCTGGTCAGTTTAGTTAGGGTTTTATTACGGTTTAGTCAATGTCAGTTTGGTGGAGTTTTCTTAAGGTTTTATTAGTATTAGCCACAATACAAATCCACTTTTAGTGCGGAGGAGGGCTAAAGGCAACAAATTCCACTCTCAAGGGGAGATTTGGGGATTCTTAGTAATCCAATTCACGCTTTCTTATTTGTTCGGGAGAAAGTTTAAGGCGAAGGATTCAATTGAAGTTTAGATCATCAAAGGTATAATCTCTTGTTCCTAATTTCATTATTAGTTGTAGTTTTCATTCATGCTTTTAAATACTTTCTTTAATTTCATGTCTCTTATTGCTTTTTTTATTCATGTTTAGGTTAGTTTATTGCTTTCTTTACATAATTTACCGCTTTCTGAACTTGTGAAAAAACCCTTTACACAAACCGATTACCTCAATCAAGCCTAACACCCATCCCTGAGATCGACAATCCTTACTTAAAACCATAAAAATTACAACCGAACAATGGCATTGTTGCCGAGGATGGCGTTATTTGGTAGATTAGGCTATTGGTTTGTGTGTACATAGTTTATTGCTTTCTCGATTATGTTAGAAAAATGTAGCAAAAAAAAATTGAATATCGAAAAAAAAGAAAGAAAAGAAAAAAAACAGAAAAATAGAAAAAAAAAAAGAGAGTTATGGAAAGTTCCCAGTTCCCTCAATTTGAGCATGAAATATTTTGGAGGTATTTTGCTAGATTGCATGACTACCGTGCTCAATGTGAATTATATGGTGTCTTATATGATACTTTAGATCTTTTGGGAATTGTGAATGAGGGTGTGAATTTTGAGACCCGAAACCTTTTAGAATATTGCGGGTTTTCCAGTTTAGGAGAAGAACCAGCATGGGAGTTACTTGAATGGTTGTCTAGGGATTCCTATGAATTTGAACAACAAAGTGTTAGTCGTAGCTTCCAACCTCCTTATGCACCACCCTCCGGGACTGAAATTGAACAATCTTGTGAATACCCCGTGTACGTTGATGATCAACCTTATAGTGGGGATTATGTTGAAAACTGCTATGATTTTTCCCAATGTGCCAATGTTGAGTCTCATCCTGTGTGCTTCTTTTGTGATTCGCCATGCCATATTTCTGGTACTTGTTTGAAAGATAAAATGGAAGCTACCTTGAGTGCGGGAATGGATGAATTGTGTGCAAAAATGAATGAGTGCATGCGTACATTGTTCCATGAGATGAATCATAGGGTAGAAGCTCCTTACAAATGGTTGATTTGAATGTTGAAGTAGATCATTCGTCATCATTGAGTTTTGAAATGCAAGTTGATTCTTTTGTATATGATGAGGATGATGACTACTATAACCGACCATACATGCTTAGTGATTCCTTAGCCCTAGCCCCACCTAGTGAGCATGAGGAACATGATGATTTTGTGTGTGACGAGGTAGAAATTGATGAAAACATGCCAGATGATGAACCATTGTCCACACCTTTGTCCATGCCTTTGTGTGAAGAAAAAGTTGAGATTAATGAATGCCATGATGCTTGTGATGAATTTGAACATGATCTTGTTAGAGTGAAATTGAATCTGTTGTGATTGAATGTGTGCTTGATACTGATTTATTCACTTTCATTGAGGATCATTGTATTAGTGAGGCATTAGCTACCCTTGTATGTGAGTCCATAGATGTGTATTCTTGTGATGATGAGCTTGATTCTTTAGGGATTGATCATGATTGTTTGAACTTGGTTGTTGACAATGATGCTTTTAATGGTGTCATGCTTTATGAGTCATTCACTATGAGTTATGACCCAGAGCCTTCCACTTTCACTTTTGATGTTGTTTTGAATGATGCACCTTTGTCTTTTGATGTTGATAGTTCTTCTTGTGAGTCTGATATTGACGAAGATGAAGATGTGTTTGTTTGTGATGTTAGGAGTGTTATGATGTGGTCTAACCCTCTGTTTTCCTTATCACCTATTGACGATTATGATGATTATTTGGATGAAAGTTGTGATTTGGAATCTGTGTTTGATGAAAATTGCATGGATATTGAGTTTGAACCATTGTTGGCATCCAAACATTTGCATGAGCATGTTCAGGAATGTGTTGTATTGTTCCCTCCTGTTGATTTGTATACCCAATCTCCATTTACGAGTCAATGGGAGGATCCATTTGTCATGTCTTCTTTCACTATGCCTAGGAAAGTCTTATATATTCATGCATTTTATCATTTCTATGACTTTTCTAAGGCATTTGATAAATTGTTAAGGGCACTAATGTTTGTTTATGTGTCGTTGCGAGTGTGCTCTTACCACCACCATTCTGAGATGCATGAGAGGATGCATGATTTGTTACTCCGGGCGTTGAATTGGTCTAACTTGGTGCCCGATATCGTGAGGTGAGAAGGAATGAGCTTATTGATAAGAAGCCTTCTAGGTAATATCTTTCCTCACCTTTTGTGTATAATTAGTGAGTCGGTTTTCTTTTCTTCTTTTATTTTCTTTTTGTGTGTTTCTTTTTCTTTTATTTTGGGGTGTTTGCTTACTTACTTCTGTTCCCATTTGAGGATACGGCAACCTCTTTGTGTGGGAGTGGGAGGGTAGTATGCATTCCGGTTTTTAAGTCCAAAGAAAAGAAAAAAAGAGTGAAAGTTGTTTTGTAAATTTTTTTAGTTTGTTTTCTTAGTTCATTAGTCCTTAGTGTCTTGTGTAGTTTGTTTTTCTTTTTGATCTTGCATGTGAACCATCATACATAGTATGTTTTTCTTGTTTATTTCTAACCTATGTGTGATGTTCTTTGGATCGTGGATTGAGTGATTTTAATTGAAGATCTTGAGGTAACTTCTTTCCACCCTCTCTTTATGTGAATATATCGATTATCCATGTTGCATGCTTGGTTTTCTTTTTGGGTGGCAAACCCTTGAATGTGAATGTTGGGATTATTTTGTTGTTGGAACCGTGTGGGCTCGGGTCGCCACCATTTTTATTTTTTATGTGTTTGTTTCTGTGTTTTTTTTGGGTTTTCTACCTTATTTGTGACACCCTTCTTCTCACAATGGGGAAATTGTGGTGTTTTGTGTTGGAGTGGGGGTGATATATTTCATTGTTCATGGGTAGATTACCCAGTTTTGAGTCTTTTATTTTTGTCTTTCGTAGTTTGTGTCCAATATCTAAAAATATTTTGTGTGTGAAAGAATCGCCAAGGCAGAATTCATAGGGTAGCCCCTGCCATCCTCCTGGTGGCACCCGCTACCTCAGTTGGGCCGAAGAAGACCGTACCTGCGATCAGCTGGACCGCACCTACGGTCTTACGAAGTAAAAATCGCCTGGAGGTTTTCGCATGGTAGCGCCCGCTACCCAGGGCGTGGCACCCGCGACCTCCCCTGTTTCCTACGCATGTTTCGGCTTGAAACGACGCGTTTTGGACAACTGTTTCCACTTGTATATATACCCCTTTTTCACGATTTCTTGGACAGGCGTCTAGGGGATAGTCTTAGACATTTTTCCAGCTTGTAATTAGGGATTTTAGAGAGAGTTTAGTGAGTGATTAATCTTGTGTTTGTTATTGAAGATTTGGGTATTCAAACAATTGAGAGATTGTTGGATCAACTTTTTATTGCTTTCCCTTGTTCATCTAGAGCACTTTGATAAGTATTCTCTTCTCTTAACTATTTTATTAATTACTTTGCTAATTATTTTGCTTGTTCTTTAATTTCTTTGCTTGCTATTTTGATTATTTTGCTTGTTTATGGTTGTTTGATGTTAGAAATCATGTTTAGGTTTGGTTTGGATGTTGTTAGCATAGTTTTTATCATGATTAGTGGCTAGAAACCCTATGGGTTAGGGGGTAATTAATGGTGTGAATCGGTGATTAGGTTTGGGTTAGCAATATTAGTGAGTAATTAGTTGGGAAATCAATTTCCCACTCCTTTCCTTCCCTCAAGTGGGATGTATTTGGGTTGGCTCAATACATCCAACACTTGTGTTGGAAGGTTGGAATTGGGATAGTTAGTACTCTATTCACGGAAGTGAATAGAGGCTAACTAGGGAATTCCGTTTCATTAACCCTCCGGGTCCGTGGTGGACTTTGGGGAAGTTAATCTGGACTATCCTCGAAAGAGGAAGCTCGGTGGGTATTTTCTAACGGAATTGCCACTTGATTTTCTTCCTTCTTGCTCTCTTGTTGCAAAACCTATTCCCTTGTTCCCGTTTGCATCCCGAAAAGCCTCCGAAGCCCATTTCCTTTCCTTGACTGACTTTAGTTTTATTTCTTGCGTTGTGATCCTTTTTAACCGATATCCTTACCTCAACAATCTCATCCCGACCTTTGACCTAGTTTCTATGACCAAGGCCGCTAGCTCCCTGAGAGAGAACAACAAAATCGAGGTCTCACAAACCACTGATACACAAAATGGCGTCGTTGCTGGGGAGCCAGCGCCCCTAGTTTTAGTTTCTTGGTTTTTGGTTATTTGAGTTTGCTTTCACGCTAGAAATCAGTTTGTGTTAATCCAAATGAATTTGATGCTTCTTCATTTCTTGTAGGAGTTTTCGCGTTCTAATGGGTGAAGCTCAAGCTGGTTCACCTCGTACCCTTCTATCATATGCCGTTCTATCATTGGGTACGGGAGGCAGTCCTATCACATTACCACCATTACCACCCGATGTTGTGTTCGAGTTTATGTCTCACTTACTTGAAGTCTTCGAAAGGAACCCGTTTCATGGGGACGATGCTGCTGGAAGTCCCATTGCTCATATTGATAAGTTCGAAGACCGGATTAGCTTTATACACATTCCAAGGATATCATCAGAATATTTGAAGTTGAAATTCTTTCCTCTCACTCTTGCGGGGAAAGCGAAGATATGGCTACAAACATGTCCGCCTGGTTTTTATTCTTCATGGGAGGCACTCAAAGTAGATTTTCTTCACCGTTTCTTTCTGGCGGAGGAGACACACCGACTTCGAGCAGAAATTCTAAGTTTCAAGCAAGAGCCGGGAGAGAGTCTTTTCGACGCTTGGGGGAGATTTAAGAGTATTCAACGACAGTGCCCTCATCATAACTTACCGGATTGGATGTTGCTTCAACATTTCTATCATGGGCTCCGTGGTCCTCTTAGAGATTCTATTGATAATCGTCCGAAGGGATGTTTTTGAAGAAGACCGTGGAAGAGGCCAATATTTTCTTACATGAGCTATCACAACACGCTCCTTATTGGGGGAGTGGCCAAAGTTTAGGAGACGGAGACAATCTTTTGGAGGATAACCCGATTATAAAGTTTCTTATGTCCACCGTTTGTGAAATGCAAAAAGAGAAGTCGAATGTGGAGGTTCCAAATCAGTTGAGAATTTCCCAATCAATGCAATCCTTTGCATCCACTTCTACTCCGAATGTTCATACTTGTGAGTTTTGCTATGGTCTGCACCCTACCCAACAATTTGAAAAAGTTCAACAACTGGTGCAAGTGAATGCCATCCACCAAGATCCTTATCACATCACCAACCATTACCCTTCTACTTCTCAACCCCATGAACATCACTCATTTGTTCAAGAAGAATCCTTCCATCAAACCCAACAAGATATTTCACAACCCCAAATTTCTTCACCACCTTAAGAATCCTCGATTGAGTTGATGCTTAAGCAAATCATGGAGAATTAAGAGAGAGATCGAGCTTACATCCGAAGTCTCGAACTTAAAATAGCTCAAGTCAACCAACCTCAATCTATACCTATCCAACCTCAATCTGTTCAAGAGGTGAAGGTGAATGTCATTACTTTGCGGAGTGGAAAAGAAGTTGAGGGAACCAAGTTGGTGGAGGAGGAACCTTTTAGAGAGAATGAGGGAGATGATGAAGATATAATTGAGAGAGAAGATATGGAGATTGAGCAATCCAATGATGAGGTGAAAGAGTATGATATTGTGATTGAGAAGCCAAATGATGAGGAGAAAGATGATTTGATGAAACCCAAGGAGATTGAGAAGGAGAATGATCTTGATGAACCCACGGGGCAGTAGAAACCATATAGACCGCCAGTTCCATGTCTCGGAAGATTGGTTCAACAAAAGAATGATGATAAATTCTCCAAGTTTATTTTGATGATGAAGAAACTTCGAGTTAATATACCATTTCTAGATGCCATGTCAGAGATGCCTTCATTTAAGAAACATCTCAAGGACCTTTTGACAAACAAGAGAAGAATCAAGGAGTCATCGACCGTTCATCTCACGGTTAGTTGCAATGCCATTATGGGAAGCAAGACTCCCGAGAAACTAGCCGATCCCGGTAGTTTCTCTATTCCTTGCTTAATTAGTGAAATGAAGATTGATAATGCATTATGTGACTTGGGGGCAAGTGTTAGTGTCATGCCACATTCCATATGTAAGAAGTTGAACCTTGATGACTACACCCCTACAACTATTAATTTGCAACTTGCGGACCGAAGTGTTAGGAAGCCCTTGGGAATATTAGAAGACATCCCGGTTCAAGTGGGAAGTTTCCTTATCCCTTGCGACTTCGTTATTTTGGAGATGAATGAAGATTGGAGAAGTCCTATTATTCTTGGTCGACCCTTCTTGGCTACCGCAGGAGCTACCATAGATGTGAAAAGAGGCCGCTTGTCTCTTCATGTGGGTAAAGATCATATTGTTTTTGACATTAACCCTTCAAGAATGAAATCCCACAAAGAATCTGATTTCAAGGCTAATGCAGTGGTAGGCATCTTGGAAGAACCCCAAAAGGAGTCTTATTTCCTTGAAGTAGAGCCCGATGATTGAGGAGAAATCAAATATCTAAGGGCTTCGCATCAAACTTCAAGTGAATTTGAGGATATCTACCATAGTCATCCTCTACAAATCATTCCATGGAGGAAGGAGATTTCTTTGAGTGAAACCTATGTTGAGTGCAACAAAGTCAATCCCTTTCAACCCTACGAAAGTGTTCCTTGTGCTCCCTACGAAATCTAACACATGGTCTATCCACAAGGTCGTGCAATTAATTACCTAAAAAAACATTGCCACTTAGCTTAGAACAGTTAAAATGCATTTTCAAAACCATTTGCAAGTTCGTTGCCAAACATAACGGATAAGGCGCAAGTGCACGGTGTACAATGTAGTATATCAAGGTCGTTCTCTTAGGGACTTGTTCAGACTATGCACTAAACTATCTCACAAAGGATGCTAGGTCATGTTGATAATGTCAGGGTCTATAATCATTCTAAGGTCTATCACACCAATCTTTCGATCTGAGGTGAGTTGCATTGATTAAACAAAACACCTATTCTTGTGGCTATTTAATTCAATCAAAGATAAGCACAGATGATAACGTGACCCTAAGCATGAACCCATTATTTCTAATTGTATTCTATGCCTATTCAATCTTCGTTTATCCAATTCAAAATAACAATCTTTCTATCTGACATTAAGAATTTCAATCAAGTAAGAGGTGATCAATCAATTACTATGACATACAAAACACGAAGATTAAACGACTATATTAAAACATCATACTGGAATCACATCAGTAATCAATCAAGAAACATTGAGTTTATCCCCTAAACAAAGAAATCTAGCTACTCATGATAATAAAAAGTAGTAGACCAATAACGAAATCTGAATTGCAAAACATAATGAAAATAGAAAATAAACCGAATATCCAAGGCGTCGAATTCGATCTCTTCGTGTCACCCAAATCGATCTCCTTCTCCTCCTCTTCTATTCCTAATCTACTAAACAGCTCCCTGAAGGAAGGAAAATACAAGGAAAACCTAATATTAAAGTGTGACTGAATAATTAGATGAATAAAAAAAATTAATCGATGCTACAGTATGCAGTGGCCATTTATTTTTAGAGGCGGTAGGAGACGCGGTTGGTGTCCAAATAGGCACCACTTGCACCTTTGCTTTTGTTCCGTGATCGTTTCTTCTGGGAATGACATGGCTGGTGGCAAATAGGCTGATGGAGACCATCATGGAGAGCAACCAGCAACAACAACTACACCAGCAATTGCAGCAGCAGCACAAGAATGAGTACTTGTTGTTTCACACAACTCAGCAGCTAGGAAAGCCTATCCAGTAAACAAGCAGCTTTCTAACCCCAAAGAAAGACAATGAAGTCACCCAGCAGGATTCTCAGCAGTTCCAACTTCCAGCAAGAGGTTCTCAGCATCTACAACAACCACCACACCACCAACAGCATCCATCCAGGCTTGCTACACCATTGTAAAACAAGCCCTGGCATCTACAGCCACTCAGCCCACCAGCATTGGTCATCCAAACCAATTCCAGTTCCCAGCAACAATAGTCCAAACAACTGACTTTCTCAATGTTGTATCTATTGATTGAGGAAGAACCAGCTAATGTTTCCTAGGAGTTTTTTGTTCCTTGCCATGCCCTTTTCAAGTCTAAGCCAAGTTCCAGCATGATCAAGCATGGCACAGCAAGATTCAGAAGTCAGAACAGGCAATCCCAGCAGGATTGTTTTATCAGTTTTTTCAGAACCCCAGCTCTAGGGCTATATGTTTTGATTTCTGTTCAAAGGGGTTACTTTGGTCTTTTCAGCATCATATTAACCTGTTGAGATTATTTCCAGGTTAGAATTGGTGTGGGAATTACCTCAGTAACCCTATTTTTACCCCTTAGGAGAGGAAAGCCTCTCATTGGTTCAAATTGCCACTCCTTTAGCATTTGGTCCAATCAGAGCTTAGTCTAGTATTTCCCTTTTATTTTCTTACAATATGTACTCGAGATTATTAGGGAGTAATCAGTTGTATTTGTTTCAAGCTTTATAGCTTAGGATAATCCAGGGAGATTAGGTAGAATGCTTATGCTTAAGCAGCTGTTAATCAAATTGATAGTTTTCTTTATATTCTGAAGTTTTCTATCAATGAAGGATATCTCAGTGTTCATTCAATAGCATTCTCGAGTGTCTTAGTACCTTCAAAAGTTTGTGAGTGCCCTATAACTCTCAATCTTGGTTCAATCGGTTCCTGTCACTGGAAGTTGGCAAAATCTAGCAAGTGTAAACTGAGCTTGATCATCCATGCTTTGGTGTATCTGTAGAGGCATGTGTGAGAGAGTCCATTGCCCTTGATTACAAGTTGTGGTGTATGCAGTATCAAGCAAGTCTATCCTTTTATTTTCTTATTGGGTTGTCATCCATTTCAGCTAATTGCATCCAGTTAGCTTTGTTTTAAAGCATCAACTGCAAGTGTGGATCTGTGTCGTGTATTGTAAGTTCTATACTCTGATCATTGGGAGCTTGCATACATCATCTTGGTATCAGAGCATTATGTTCTTTCTTGGATTGTGTTTCCTTGTTTTAGTTAAAATGGCCGGAACTAGTAAAACACCACAGGAAGTCTTAGAACAAACTCTGAAAGAGAAGGAAGAAATAGAACAGAAAATGAAGTTTTCTGTGAGCAGTTGAATTATTATATGAGATTGCATAGACATCAGTTCAATAAGGAGACTGATGATGAGATGGAGGAAGGAGAAGGTGAGAATCCTTTCATGAGGACAGGGAGAGGAGGTCGAGGTCCTAGACCTACACCGAGGAGAAGGAGAAGGATAATAAGATCACCTAGAGTCAGTGAGCATGAGGAAAATAGTGAAAGTGAAAGAGAGATAAGAAGGGAAGATAGGAGGGTTGAGAAACTTGATTTCAAGATTGATATACCTGAACATGCAGGAGAACTAGATCCTGATGTTTTCCTAGATTGGTTACAAACAGTGGAGAGAGTCTTTGATTTGAAGGAGGTTTCAGAAGAAAACAAGGTGAAATAGTAGCCTTAAAACTAAAAAAATATGCTTCTACTTGGTGGACTAATATGCAGAGAAGGAGAATGGAGATTGGGGAAGCCAGAGTGAGCACCTGGATTGAGATGAGACAGAAGTTGAAGGAGAAGTTCCTTCCAGACAATTACATGAAGGAGAACTACAACAAGTTACAGCATTTTGTGCAGGGGAACAAGTCAGTAGAAGAATACACAAAGAAGTTTGAGCACTTGCTTTGGAAGAGTAATATGCAAGAGAATGAAGTACAAACCTATATCAGGTACCTTGCAGGCTTAAATGAAGGGATCAAGAATGTTGTGGAGCTACAGATTTATAATTCACTTGATGAGTTAAGCTCTTTAGCTCATAAAGTGGAGCAGCAGCAGAAGAAATCTAGAACCAAGGACTTCAGCAGCAGTAGATACCCAACTAAGCCATAAACTCCAGCCAAGGCAAATCCTTAAAAACCTTTCAATCCCCAACAAAGAGCCTATCCACCCCCACCTCAAGCCAGAAATCCAGTCCCAAGACCCCCACAAAATCAGCCACAAAATCCCCCACAAAGAACCCCAACCCCTCTCAGCAGACCTTATTCAGAAAGGAGATGTTTCAGGTGTCAAGGACTAGGGCACATTGCCTCAGAATGTCCAAACAAGAGAATGGTTATTGTTGCTGAGTACCAAGCAGCTTTATTTATTGATCCTGAAAATGTGCAGGGAGAAGAACAGGAGTATGAAGAGCATGAACATGACCCTATCTATGATGATGAGGTTATAGAAGAAGGCTCAGATGAGGGAGAAATGCTTGTGATCAGGAGAGTTTTGAGCAGCTCAACAGTAGAGGAAGCAGAAGAGCAGAGGGAGAATATCTTTCATACAAGGTGCACTATTGGAGGGAAGGTATGCTCAGTGATTGTGGACAGTGGAAGCTATACTAATACAGCTTCTAGCACCATGGTGAAGAAGCTAAGCCTGGCAACCAAGCCCCACCCAGCTCCATATACCATCCAGTGGCTCAGTTCACGCTAAGGTATCAAAGTTTCTACTAGGTGCCTTGTTGCTTTTTCAATTGGTCAGTCATACAAGGATGAGGTCTGGTGTGATGTCTTACCCATGGATGCATGTCATTTGCTTTTGGGTCGACCTTGGTTGTATGATAGATCAATAAACCATTGTGGAAGAGCTAATACCTACACCCTGACCCTAAACCACAGAAAGATTGTCCTTACCCCCATGAAACCCTCACAGTTAACCAAAAAAGCCAAAACCCTGTATCTTGAACCTAGTCTTGATGTGTTGCTACTTTCTGACTATCATGAGTTTAGCACATAGAAGGACTTGATCCTATTAGACCTTGAAGACCCTTAGCAGCACAAAATGACCATCCTTTATTCCTACCTTTACTCCAGCAATTTCAGCATGTATTTCCTGATGAAATGCCACCTGGTTTGCCACCTAAAAGAGATATCCAGCACAAAATTGACTTAGTGCCTGGATTAGTGTTGCCTAATAAGCTACCTTATAGGATGACACCAGCAGATACCAACGAGATTCGGAGGCAGGTGGATGAGTTGTTGGAAAAGGGAATGATTAGGGAGAGTTTAAGTCCATGTGCAGTCCCAGCCTTGTTAGTGCCTAAGAAAGATGGAAGCCAAAGAATGTGTATTGATTGTAGGGCTATTAACAAGATCACTATCAAGTATAGGTACCCTATACCTAGACTTGAAGACATGTTGGATGAGTTACATGGGTCAGCAGTCTTTTCTAAGATTGATTTAAGGAGTGGATACTACCAGATAAGGATCTATGAGGGAGATGAGTGGAAGATAGCCTTTAAAACCAAGGGAGGCTTGTTTGAATGGTTGGTCATGCCTTTTGGCTTGACTAATGTCCCCTCTACATTCATGAGAATTATGAACCAGGTCCTTAAACCACTCATAGGCAAGAGTGTTGTGGTATACTTTGATGATATTCTTGTTTATAGCAGGTCTGAGTAAGAGCATGTCAAGCATCTGCAGGAGGTTTTAACTATTCTGAGCAGGGAAGAGTTGTTTGGAAATCTCAAGAAGTGTCACTTCTTTACATCCCAAGTGAACTTCTTGGGGTACATTGTTACAGCAGCAAGTATTCAGGTTGACAATGAAAAAATTCAAGCAATTAGCGAGTGGCCTGTGCCCACTTCTATTCAACAAGTCAGGAGTTTCCATGGCCTGGCTTCATTCTACAGGAGATTTGTCAAGAATTTCAGCACCATCCTGGCACCAATGACTGAAGTGGTGAAAGGGAAGTCCTTTATTTGGATAACAGCAGCCCAGAAAGCCTTTGAAGAAGTCAAGGAAAGGCTCACTTCAGCACTAGTTCTAGCACTACCAAGCTTCAGCAAGGTTTTTGAAGTAGAATGTGATGCTTCAGGAGTTGGCATAGGAGTAGTATTAACCCAGGAGGGCAAGCCAGTTGCCTATTTCAGTGAGAAGCTAAATTATGCCAAGAAGAAGTACAGCACCTATGACAAAGAGTTCTATGCCATCATTAGAGCTCTTCAAAACTGGAGGCACTATCTTATTGGAGCATAGTTTATACTTCACAGTGATCATGAGGCCTTGAAGTTAATTCAAGGCGACAAGCTCAACACGGGCATCTTTGCTTGGGTCGAGTATATCGTGATTTCACTTCATGATCCACCATAAATCAGGAGTGCTAAACAAGGGAGCAAATGCATTGAGTAGAAGGTACATGTTGCTTCATATGCTTCATTCTAGAATTGTTGGTTTTGAGCATTTGAAAGCTTTGTATCAGGAGGATGGAGATTTTAAGCAGGTGTACCAGAAATGCAAACAGCAACCCCAGGGTCTGTATCACATAGATCAGGGTTATTTGTTCAAATGAAGTAGGTTGTGTGTCCCTAACAGCAGTTTCAGAGAGTTGTTGATTTCAGAAGTCCATGGAGGGAGTTTAGCAGGGAATTTTGGAGTTGAGAAAACATTGTTGATGTTGAGAGAGCATTACAGTTGGCCAAAGATGAGGAAGGATGTTGAGTATTTACTCAAGAGGTGCAATATCTGTCAATTGGCAAAGTCTCATAGCCTACCTCAAGGCTTGTACACACCGTTGTCAGTTCCCAGTAGCCCTTGGGAAGATGTCAGCCTTTATTTCATTGTAGGTTTGCCAAGAACTCAAAGAGGGAAGGATTCAATCATGGTGGTGGTTGATAGATTCTCAAAGATGGCACATTTCATCCCATGCCACACCACCTTTGATGCCACTAGAGTTGCTGAATTATTCTTCCAAGAAATTGTTAGATTACATGGAGTGACAAGATCAATGGTATCTGACAGGGATACTAAGTTTTTGAGCCATTTTTGGGCTACATTATGGAAGAAATTGGGCACCCAACTCAAGTATAGCACCACTTGCCACCCACAGACTGATGGCTAGACAGAGGTTACTAATAGAACACTTGGAGTCCTATTGAGAGCACTGATCCGCAAAAATAAAGCAGGATGGGATACTCTATTACCCCATGCTGAGTTTGCTTACAACAAAGCACCATCCAAGGCCACAGGCTACTCTCCGTTCCAAGTAGTCTATGGTAAAAATCCAATTTCCCCTTTGGATTTAGTTCCACTAACTACTTCTGTCAAATTTAGTTTTGAAGCAGGTAAAAGAGCAGAACAAATTAAGGAGCTTCATCAGCAAGTGAAGGAGAAAATTGCCAAGTATACTGAATAGGTGTCTACTTCAGCAAACAAGCACAGGAAGAAAGTCACTTTACAGCCAGGAGATCTAGTTTGGATCAACCTTAGGAAGGATAGGTTCCCCAGCAAGAGAAAGGCAAGCTACTACCAAGAGCAGATGACCCCTTTGAAGTGCTTGAGAAAAATCGAGATAATGCTTACAGATTGGACCTATCTGAAGAGTATGGAGGTTCAGCAACATTCAATGTAGCAGATCTTCAAACATACCATCCAGCAGATGAAGACCTTCCAAGTTTGAGGACAAACTTTCCTCAACCTGGGGAGGATGATGGAGGCCATCATGGAGAGCAACCAGCAACAGCAACTACACCAGCAATTGCACCAGCATCACAAGAAGGAGTACTTATTGTTTCACACAACTCACCAGCTTAGGAAAGCCTATCCAGTGAAACAAAGAGGCTTCTAACCCCAAAGAAGACAAAGAAGTCACCCAAACAGATTCTCAGCGGTTCAACTTCCAAAGAAGAGGTTCTCAAAGATCTACAATGTACCACCACACCACCAACAGCATCCATCCAGGCTTGCTACACCATTGTAAAACAAGCCCTGACATCTACAGCCACTCAGCCCACCATCATTGGTCATCCAGACCAATTCCAATTCCCAGCAACAACAGTCCAAACAACTGACTTTCTCAATGTTGTATCTATTGATTGAGGAAGAACCAGCTAATGTTTCCTAAGAGTTTTTTGTTCCTTGCCATGCCCTTTTTCAAGTCCAAGCCATGTTCCAGCATGATCAAGCATGGCACAGCAAGATTCAGAAGTCAGAACAGGCAATCCCAGCAGGATTGTTTTATCAGTTTTTCCAGAACCGCAGCTCTTGGGCTATATGTTTTGATTTATGTTCACAAGGGTTACTTTGGTCTTTTCAACATCATATTAACCTGTTGAGATTATTTCCAGGTTAGAATTGGCGCGGGAATTACCTCAATAAACCTATTTTTACCCCTTAGGAGAGGAAAGCCTCTCATTGGTTCAAATTGCCACTCCATTGGCATTTGGTCCAATCAAAGCTTAGTCTAGTATTTCCCTTTAATTTTCTTACAATATGTACTCGAGATTATTAGGGAGTAATCAGTTGTATTTGTTTCAAGCTTTGTATCTTAGGATAATAAAGGGAGATTAGGCAGAATGCTTATGCTTAAGCAGCTGCTAATCAAACTGATAGTTTTCTTTATATTATGAAGTTTTCTATCAATGAAGGATATCTCAGTGTTCATTCAATAGCATTCTCAAGTGTCTTAGTACCTCTGAAATTTTGTGAGTGTCCTATAACTCTCAATCTTGGTTCAATCAGTTCCTGTCACTGGAAGTTGGCAAAATCCAGCAAGTGTAAACTGAGCTTGATCATCCATGCTTTGGTGTATCTCTGGAGGCATGTGTGAGAGAGTCCATTGCCCTTGATTACAAGTTGTGGTGTGTCTGTATCAACTATAAGCAAGTCTATCCTTTTATTTTCTTATTGGGTTGTCATCCATTTCAGCTAATTGCATCCAATTAGCTTTGTTTTAAAGCATCAACTGCAAGTGTGGATCTGCGTGGTGTATTGTAAGTTCTATACTCTGATCTTTGGGAGCTTGCATACATTATAGGTGCTACCAGCGCCTTGTTCACTTTGTTCTCACAGTTGGGCTTCGTCCCTTTTGTTTGGAGGTTGGTCGTGGCAAGTTGGTCTCTTCTGGGTTGCTTTCTTCCTTTCCTTCTTCACCTTCTCCTCAACATATCTTTTCTGAATGTCTTGTACTCCAACTCTACCAAGAGATTGCATGTTTTCCCAAAGATAAGGTGGTAAGGCGTAGTTCCTATCAGTCATATATGCTATTCTGTACGCCCAAAGAGCATCATCTAGCTCATCCACCTAGTCTTTTCTCGAGGCATTCACTGTCTTTTCCAGGATTTGCTTCAATGCCCTGTTGGTGACTTGAACCTGTCAACTAGTGTGAGGGTCGTATGGAGTGACTCTCTTAAGCGAAATCCCACACTTGGTGAGTAGAGCTTGGAAACGTTGCTACACGAAGTGGGAGCCATTATCACTGATCACCAACCGGGGCACTTCGAACCTCAAGAAGATCACATTTTTGAACAATTTTGCCACTATTCTCCCATCACATGTAGGGAAGGCGATGGCCTCGACCCACTTGGAGACATAGTCGACTGCAACTAGAATGTACTGATTCCCTCGAGATGAAGGGAACGATCCCGTATAATCTATGGCCCAAAAATCGAAGAGATCGCACTCGAGCATGATGTTTAGTGGGGCCTCGTTACGGTTAGAAATCGTGTCGCGTCGTTAGCAGCGATCACAACCATGTACGTGGGCATAAGTGTACTTGAAAAGGGTTGGCCAAAAGTATCCAACTTGAAGTACCTTAGCTGAAGTTTTTGAGGGGCGACCATGTCCTCCACTGAGCATATCATAACAGTGATTAATGATGGCGGGGACTTCATCTAGGTGCACACATCTTCTATAGACCCTATCATTTCCCAACTTGAACAGATATGACTCATCCCAGTAAAATGAGCGTACCTCATATATGAATTTCTTTCGTTGGTGAGATGAAAGACCAAGAGGTAAGACACCTGTCGTAATGTAGTTGACAATGTCTGCATACCAAGGGACCTCCTGTGTGTCAATGGCAAGGAGGTGGTCATCTGGAAGGGTGTCATCAATGGGACCTTCCTCTACATGTGGTCAGCTACCACATTCTTCGACCTCGCCTTATTTCTCAGCTTGATATCATACTGCTACAGTAAGAGCAACCATTGCAGAAGCTGAGGCTTGGAGTCCTTCTTGCCTATGAAGTACCGTAGTGTTGTGTAGTCCGTGAAGACGATGATCTTGGAGCATAGGATGTACTGTCAGAACTTCTCAATGGCAAAGACAACAGCAAGAAGTTCCTTCTCCATGGTGGTGTGGTTCCGATGTGCTTGATCCAGAGTGTGACTGGCATAGTAGATCTCCCGAGGTTGCCTGTCCTTAGTCTATCCCAAAACTGCCCCCACAGCATAGTCACTGGCGTTGCATATTATTTCGAATGGCAATGACTAGTCCGAAGGTTGAAGGACTGGTGCAGTGGCAAGGGCTTGTTTTAACCTGTTAAAATATTCAAGGCACTCATTAGTCAAGATGAATGGGGCATCTTTAGAAAAGAACCAGTCAAGGGTAAAGCGATTTTGGAAAAGTCTTTGACAAACCGGCGATAAAAGTCGGCATGCCCCAAAAAGATGCACACCCCCTTGACTGAAGTCGGGGGGTGGTAGACGCTCAATGACCTCGATCTTCGCTCTGCCCACTTCGATGCCCCGACCAGATTCAATATGACCAAGGACAACACCAGACTCGGCCAAAAAAATGACATTTTTCCCTATTCAGATCAAGGTCGACCTCTTCACAACGAGCTAGCACTTTCTCTAGGTTAGCAAGACAAGACTCAAAACAAGTGCCATAAAGAAAAGTCATCCATAAACACCTCCATACTCTTTCCAATGATGCCAAAAAAGATGGCAATCAAGCAGCGCTGGAAAGTGGCGGGAGCATTGTACAGTCCAAATGGCAATTCGCCAATAGGCAAATGTACTATGAGGACATGTGAAGTGGTCTTCTCCTGGTAATCTGGATGTATCGAGATTTGAAAGAACCCTAAGTAGCCATCTAGATAACAGAAATGGGAATGCGCCGCTAACCTTTTAACATTAGAACAATGAAGGGAAAGGGAAAATAGTCTTTGTGAGTTGTCTTGTTTAGGTTTCTATAGTCTATGCACATCCTCCACCCAGTCACAGTACGAGTGCTAATCAGCTCGTCTTTCGTGTTCCTAACCACAATCATCCCCCCTTTCTTAGGTACTACTTGGACCGGAGTCACCCACTCAGTATTAGCAATAGGATAGATAATCCCTGCTTTCAACAATTTGAGCACCTCAATCTTTACTACCTCCTGAAGGTTAGGTGATAACTGTTTTTTATGACTGTTTTTAGGGGTTTTCAATAGTGAATTAGGGATAGTTTGTGTGTGAACCTTGATTTATATATCGATTTCCCTACTACACTTGGTGTTGTTGTTTTCTATGTGAATTTGTAGGTTTTGAGGCCAAAACATAAATTTTCTCTCAACTTCAAGCAAGAGTGAAGATACCGCCAGTCTCTACATGATATACCCAGACTGTGGTGTAAATTTGGGATGAAAAGGAGCAAGGAACGGTCGAGTAGTGCACACCACGGTCTGGCCGTGGTGGCTGCCATGGTCCGTGGCGGACCAGGCTTGCATGCTGGTTTATTTGGCGAGTAGAAAAGAGCAGCAGCATCAATTGATTCGAGGGAGGAAAATCCATTGCCTTCATCCATTCTTCATTGGCCCAATGAAAGGAGAAAAAGTGGAGCAATTCATTTGCATTCTTTCAAACCATTTACTCGGTCCAACACAAAAGAGAGACGGGGAGGCCAAGCAATTAATTCAATTAGGCCAAGCCTCCATTCGGTCCAATCATGAAGGAGAAGAGTGGATGTCATTCATTTTATTCCTCCATTCAATCACTCGGCCCAATAAGAGAAGTGGATTAATTAGTTCCACTCATTCAGCCCATCCATTAACTTCATTCATCCACCATTTCATGCGGCCCAATCAAAAAGGAGGGAAGTGGAAGGCAATTGACTTGATTCATGGAGCAATTCACTCGATCCAATCACCAAAAGAGAATTGAGGGCAATTCAATTCAACCCATTTAATTCGGCATTCGTTGGCCCATTTGTTGGAAGAAGGGAGAAGTGGAGGCCCATTGATATCAGCCATTCAATGATTCATTCGCCCAGGACACAAAGCAAAGGAAAGAAGGGAAAAATGGCCAGCAGCTGCCACAGCATGGCCGTGGTGATGGCCTCGGTCCGTGGCGAGCTAGGCGGCTGTGCGTGTTTGAGCGTGCTTCGCAAGGAAAGAAAGAGGCATGTGACCATTATGGGGTCTATCTACTATTCATTTTTTTCATAATCTATGAGGCAATTCATCATACACCATTCATCCATTATTCATCCTTCCTTCAAGAGGGAAAGAGAGCAACAAAGACTGCCATATACTCATCTCCATTAAAAATCAAGGCCAAGATCAAGATTGATTCAAGAAGGACGAAGATCAAGATTCGGAAAGAAATTATCGACGTTCACGAAGAAGACACCACCCCAGGATCGAAATACTCGGCGGTTGTATTTTTCGTAATTATATTTCTTTCCGATTCCTTATTAGTTTTGAGAATCAATCATGATGTTTAGAACTTGTGTCATGTTTTCCTTGATAATGAGTGAGTAGTTTCCTTGAATTCTAGGGCTTCGCAACCCGAAACAATGTAGTTTGATTGATTATTATTAGTTTGTGTATGAATTCTTGATTTGAATCAATAGAAGGTTGTGTTTTCCATGTTTATGATTGTTCTTTAGGCCTGGAATGCCTGTAATTTGAGATTAACCTGAGAAGTACTGAAAGGTGAATTGGGATAATCTGACTACCAACCTTTCTACCTAGTTTTGTGAAATTTGAAAAAAAAATAGCGGACTAGGGAACCTTTTGATAACCAAAATATTTTAGACCTTCAACATTGATTAACTTGAAAAGCATACGAAAGTTGTGATTTAGGTTAATCGAGGTAATTCTATTAGCATCGAAAGAGCAGTAGAGCTTATGGTCATCGTTCTTGATTCATTCTTAAATGTATGATTGTGCAGGCTAGGTTTTAGTTATGGAACTCGTTGTTAGGTTAGCATCTCCCTAGAAGTCTTTCTCTCTTGATTGAAGCTTTGATTGTTTTTCCTTGCTTTATTAGTTCTTTTTAGTTTCTAAAATCTTTTCAAAAACCAAAACCTAATCCGCTTAGCAATCGTGATGGAGATTAATTTTCTGTGTTGTTAATTAATCCCTGTGGGATCGACCTTGACGTGCTACTACGTAAATCGTGCGCTTGCGGCCCCGTCATTGGGGCTCAACCTCCTTTGAGGTTTCCTAGAGGGTTTAAAGCCCTCATCTAGGTCAATCTAATGCATGCAGAGGGAAAGGGAAAGACCTTTTAGATTGCCGATGTTATAAACCAAGGGCCCTCTTATGGTTTTTCAAAACAGTTAGCAGCTTTTCGAGGCTAAGGCCTTTGAGTTTAGCATTAACAATCATAGGGAAAGAAGAGTTGGAACCCAAGAATTCATACCTCAAGGATTTTGGGAGTGGCTTGAGTTCCACTTTGGGCACTGGACGTTCCTCAACCTCCGAGGTGTCGGTGTCGATGTTGGAGATTTCAGATCAGCACACTCCACGAAAGACTCCATGATCGGCGACCCATTAACCAAAGTTGCATCGTCCAAGAGCGAGGTGAAGAAAGCGATGTCGCTTCTTGATGTCTCAAAGTGGAAGGTCCCAAGGAAATTCGCCTCCAAAGGGTCTTCAGTTGCCCTTTCATCATGAGCACCTCATCAGTGTACTATGTCCACCGAATCTCCTACTATGTCGACCATATGGCAAGAATCCCCAATAGAAGGTTTGCTCATTGACTTCTCCAGACTGAAGTCAAGCTTCTCCTCTCCAATATGAAGAGTGAGCATCCCATTACTCACATCAATAAGTGCGCCAGCAATGGCGAGGAAGGGTCTTCCCAAAATGATAAGAATGTGGGTGTCTTCGACCATTTCCAAGATGACATCACAAGGGATGAAGAATTTTCCAACCTAGACCGGGACGTCCTCCAGTACGCCCGGAGGGCATCGAATAGAGCGGTCAGCCAAATGCAGTGATATAGAAGTCGGCACAAGATCATCGAGATTCAACTGCTAGCAAACAGAGTACGGCATGACACTCACACTAGCCCCGAGAATGCATAAGGCACGGCTGATCTCCAAGTTGCCGATAGAGCAAGGAATAGAGAAACTTCTGGGATCGGCGAGCGTCCGTGGGGGCTTGTTTTCGATGATTGCACTGTACTCCTCGGTAAGGGAGATCATGGCGTGATTGGTCACCTTCCACTTGTTAGTTAGGAGATCCTTCAGGAATTTCTTATAGGTGGGTACATCTCCAGTGGCATCTATTAATGGGATATTAATATGGAGTTTACGGAGCACATCAAGGAACTTCTCAAACTTGTGATCCTCCTTCGCCCTAACTTGCCTCGATGGGAAGGGAAGAGGCGATGTATAGGGCTTTGACTGCTGAATGACGGGCTCCTCCTCATGGGCTACTTCGCTCCCTTTCCTACATGGTCCCACTCTCTCCTTCTCCCTCCATCCGTGGGAGCTCGATCCTCCTCTATTGTGATATCCTCGACCACGACCTCCTCTCGCTCTGGTGATGACTTTAGTTGCCCCTGGTTTGGCTCTGCTAGTTGAATGCCACTCCGTAATGTGATGGAGTTCGACTGGCCCTTTGGATTGTGTTGGAGTTGGGCGAAATGTTACACGAGCTACAGAACCTGAGTCTCCAACATCTTGTGATTGGTTTAGAGATGTTCATTCTACTACAGAAGGAACTCATTGCGTTAAACCAATTGCTCATTATGCTTGAGCTGAGAGGCGTTGAAGGCCTCTTGATTCTTTATGTAAGCTTCGACAAAATACGGGTGGATTGTGAATGGTTGGGGAGGTGACTAAGGGATAGGTCGCATAAATGGAGGCGGAGCTTGATGAGGAATAGCCTGCTGGTATTGGGGACAGTTGGGACTGGGATTCTGCGGCCTCCTACTGTTCTGATGTTGGAACCCAGGAGGATTGTAAGCTGGAAGGCCTTAAGGGCGGATTGAGGATTGGGCGGTGTACTAAAAGTTGCCCCGGTACGTAGCATTAACTTGTTCGCTTCCCATCGCCTCCTATTGACACATGTATGACGCTTGAGCGCCACCACAAGCCTCACATGCCAAGATTGTCATGGTGGATGGTGGAGAGGCTTGCACTTCATTAACCTACTTTAGCTGATGGGCAGTTTTGAATTCTGTCATGTCCTAGGATAGTTTGTTGATCGCCTCAAGGATATAGCTCACGTTCTCCCCTCCTGACGACTCCTACGTGTCCCCTGAGTCGCTTCCCCAGTAGCATGCACTCTTGGGCATCTGAGTTAGTAGTGCATCAGCTTCCTCGGTAGTCTTGTTGAGGAATTGGTCGCTTGAGGCCTTGTCGATCATTTGCCTCATAGCCCAGTTGACCCCATTGTAGAAAGTATGGGTCAATAAATGAGGCAGAAGATCATGGTGGGGACATGCTCGTTGGAGGCTCTTGTAGCGCTCCCAGGCCTCACACAATGACTCCCTAGGCTCTTGGGTGAAGTTCATCAACAATGTGCGGAGCCTGACAATTTCCTGAGGCGGGAAGAACCTCTTCAGGAAGGCGGTGCTAAGGGACTCCTAGGTAATAAAGGAGCTCCTCGGATAATTGTCCAACCATGCCTTGGCCTTCCCAACTAAAGAAAAAGGAAATAATCACATTTGTAAGTATTCATCGGTGATGCCATTCATCGTGATCATCACACACCATTCTAAGAAATTCCAAATGTGCTCCAACGGCATCTCAGTCACCATGGAAGTGCGATTGCTTGATGTGATGCAAGTACACCGGCTTGAAGTTGAAGGTGACATTGTCAGGAAGCGTCGGCACTACGATAGCAGAGCCGCCCGAGGCGGCTGTTGGTGATGTATACGAGAGCAGAGTTCTAGGTGGTGGTGGTAGTTCTTCATCCATTCGTTTTTGTCAGAGTCCCCTACGGGCGTTGGCGAGGTTTTTCCTGGCTGTGCGTTCGATTTCGGGGACAAGCGGCAAAAGCGGATGTTCCCTCCTACGCATGCACACAAACAACAACCAAAGATCAAATGCCCTAGGGTCTACGTACCCCTACAAAGAAGGTCGAACCGACTCGAAACTAGCGAAAAACCTAACACAAACACTAGGGGCGCAACTTCCCAGCAACGGCGCCTACAATTTGTTTAACATTTTCCTAAGGGTTTAGGGCAACGGTCGTATATATCCGAGGAATATGGGACCTGTTGTTCTAGTTCGATCTTTTACCTCTCGAGAGGTTCTAAGAGTTCAGTTTAGAAAAGGTGTCACTAAAGATTTCTACTCAAATAAGGAAAACAAGGGCTCAATGCTAATAATGGACCAACCCAAAGAAAGAATAAGCACTGAAATTGTGGTTTTAGAGGAGATCGGTGCTCGTAATTAATTGGGAGGATTGCATAAAGGCTAGCATCAGTCTCCCTTGCCAGAGTGATAGATTGACGTATACTTCCCAAGTCTTGTCATCACTCCCGTGCATGACGGTGCTTGATAGTATGTGAACACAATCTTAAGTAATCAATTCCAATTCCCTCTCACCACAGTCAGGATTTGGAATCGATTAAACCACCCTAGAGTTCCAAATCGATGTTTGAAAGGATCCATAACCTTCCAACACCCAGTATCCTTCAACGATCGAGTGGAAATCTAGGGCAGAACACTAATTACCTCGATAATCACTCTAAACCCAAAAATCCATACCTAATCCTCCATTAGGGGCCCTAATCACCCCCTAACCCAAAGGGTACTTAGCCACTCATGTTAACAATACTCAAAGATTCGATATTTAAACCTAACTTAGTCGTGGATTCAATACGATAAACACATATTAGCATAAACTATGATCAAAAGCAACTAAGAACTAACCAAAGCACTAATCATAGCAAACGAAAGGAAAAGAACTTGAGAAAAGAATATAGAACTTACTTAAGGTTGAGAGAAAGAGAAACAATGGAGAAGAATTCAGAAATCGATCACAAACTTGAGAATCAATGATGAGCTTGCATTAAAACTTGATAATCTTACAAAGTAATCAATAATAATCTAAACTTAAGAGAGTATAAAGAGGCTAAGAATTCTAACATAAAACCTAGGAAGTAAAAGCTTTTTTTTTGTGTTTTTCTGGAAAAATTACATTATATACTTGTGACAAAAATGGCCAAAACACTGTTGTTTTGATCAATATTAATTCCGCAATCAAGTGGGTCACGGGCGTGACACAGGTCATCACGGTCGTGACCCCTGGAGAAGCCCGGAATTTTTCGCTGAATTCCGCAAGCCTCACGGGCGTGACCAGGGTGGTCACAACCGTGAGGCACCTCCTGGAGGGGGGCGTCTCTGGCAGCTCATGGTCGTGACAATGAGTGTCACGGTCGTAAGGCATGGTATCAATGGAAAACATCTTAAACCCTCCCGGACATGAGAAGTGAGGGTCGCGGCCGTGAGGGCCTTACTGTCTGGACCTCCTCTTCAAGGTCACGGCTGTGACAATGGAGGTCACGACCATGAGGTGGTATCTTCTGAAAATCCAGGATTATGGGTGTCACGGCCATGAGAATGATGGTCACGGTCGGGACCCCTCTTCTGTCTTCTGTCTCTTTCCGTTTATTTTGGCACCCAAGGTGTAACACCCCAAAAAATTTCAATCAAGTTTTAGCAAGCGTAATTCGCAATTATTTCAATTAAATGTCTTAAATCATCTTTTGCACCGTCAAATTACGTGATAACAAATTTTAATTATTTATTTTGTTTACGTAGGTGTTTATTTATGTACGTATGTATTTATTTACTTGTCATAAAATTATATCGCAACACTTCCAGAATAAAATTATTACTAAGCAAAATTAATTTATGGATATGTGGATTCTCTCTTTCCCTTCTATTAACCAAATGGGAATTACTCACCCTTTCACTCCAAACAATATCAAAGATTAGTGAAAGATTACTTAAACAATAAGCCTCATCTCTATTATACTCTTAATACATGTACGTAGACACTTACAAGTTTCATATACATACTAAACTCCTCCTGAAAATCTGATCCTAAAAACATGGGTATCTTTTCAAAAAAAGAGAGTGGCTTTTATCCCTTTTCTCCTTCCCAAGCTGCAACCTTTCCCAAGTTCCAATCCCACCATAGCCAAAAAGCTTGCTTTAGTAGACATCTCTGCCAATAATGCTTGTGAATGCAAACTTCCATCCTTGAATTTGGGTTTTGTATTCAGATTGGAAACTTATAAATTGAGAAGCAAATCAAAACAATCAAACACACCTTCATTCCCTTTCATCCCTCTTTTTCTCCTCGGCAGCCACCACCAACCACCAACAATCACCACCACGTACCACAACCCTATCGCCACCACCATCGGCACCACCGGCTGCCGTCCAGAAAACCGCCAACCACCGCATCTAATACCACGATGACAGCCCCGAAACAAGACCCAATCTCAATTCTCAACCTAAACAAACGCTCACCCACCTTTCACTCTCTGAATTCGAGCTACTAGCCATTACCACCACCACAATCGCCACCCTTAACCACCCAGAAAACCACTGGAAACCACCCACGAAATAACCGAAAAACATATCGACATACCTGAGCGGTGCTTGCTTCTCCTGTATCGGTCGCCGCCGCCGCCGCCAGCCGCAAAACACCGGCCGACCCTACCTCCATCCCCCACCTTCGTTTCCGGCCTCCGACCGCCGGACGTCACTGCTTGTGGTTGCCGATCGTCGTCCAAAACCCCCTGGCCACCCTCCTCTGTTCTTTTGTCCTCCCTGGCGTTCAATTAAAGAAGAAAAACAAGGGGGAGCCCCCAATTTTATATATTAAATCGATCCCAAGCTCTTGGGCCACTTAGTAGCCCAATTATTTTGTGGTAAATCCTAAATACTCTTCTAATTTCTAATTTCTTTAAATTCTTCTTTCTTAATTAAATTAATCCCCTATTCTATTAAAATTCAGATCCCGTTACTTAAATTCATTGTCCCAAAGTACGAAGAAATTTACCGATTTTCGGGAAGAAAGAGGTATACTTCAATGATTATATCTTTAAAAATCAATTATTTGATTTTATTCAATTATGCAATTACATGTACGCTCAATTAACCATTTATTTGGTTTCATAATATATTTTGTCATATTAAATTGTGGACCCTTATCAGCGCACCCAATACCGGAGCCTGAGTTAGTAACCGACTCAGATATACGCATAATTAAAGGCAGGATCTTGTGGTTGCCTTCAACATTCCATATCATATAGTTGGCTTGAAAACCAATCGGGGGTTTCCACTCAGATAATAATAATGGAGCAATCAATTTTTATAATATTTCATATCTCCCTCGTTTTCAAAATAAAATGAATTCCAGACCGAGCTCACCTAAATATTATTTTAATTTTACATTATAGTGTCGAATTATATTGAGTTCCGTCTCACGTTTTATTTTTAAATATGTTTTGGTTTAGGTACTAAGGGGAAGGGGAAAACGTCAGCTCCACACTGAAATTTGTCAGCTAGCAGCTACTTAAGATTATGAAATTCACTAGAGTCGGCTCACTATTTTATCTGCACATTTTGATCCGTTTACATTTTACATTTTATGCTTTATGGCTATTTTAAGTTTGGTTAAGGTTTTAATTTCCGTTGCATGTTATGTTGAACTTGATTTAGTAATATTTTAAATATATATAAGAGTGTGTTTTATGTCAATGTACTAATTACATAATAAATTATATATATATGTATGCATGCGTTAATGTCGTTTCTAAATTAAAATTTTCAATGTTATAGATGTTTATGTCATTATTATTATTGTCTTCGTTATTATTTTTATTAACATTATTATTACTATTATTAATATTAGTTTTAGTATTATTATGATTGTCGTTATTGTTACTTGTTTGGTCATATTAGATAAGCCTTGCTTTTCCTTTATTGGAGAGGCGGTGGTAATGCGCTCAGCTATTTTAAGCTTCCGCTAAAACAACATTAAATAAGATAAAATATGGGTAATCCCCTGATTATTGATCGGGGCGTTACACAAGGAGACAATGTGGTCATGGCCGTGAGAATGGTGGTCATGGCTGTGACTCCTCTGATGAGAGTTTCCTCCTTGTTTCTTCTCTATTCTCGGGAATGAGGCTTAGTTCTTCTTCTCTAGGGCTATGTTTCCTCGGGATATTCTGGCTTCTCTGCAGTTAGGCCTGAATTGGCCTCGTTTTGCAGGATTTTGCTCAACAAGCATCTAAGGACTACAAAGTATGCAAAAGGAAGAAAATAAAGTGAAAATACTAATACACACATACGGAACCGAGTCAAAACCTAAGGTAAGAGGAACGCATTTAGGCTCAAAACCAAGCCTAAACAGAAACACTTAATTACCTCATTAAGCTTCCTAATCTCATTAATCCAAGCATAATCCTTCATTAGGGGCCCTAATCACCCCTAACCCTAGAGGGAACTATCAACACATATTTATGACTAACACTACTTCAACCATCAAATCAATATCCAACATAATTCTAGCAAACGCTAACATAACAATACCAATCAAACTAATGAAAATCGTAAGATAATCAAATAAGTAATTAAACTAATTGAAAACTGAAATTAAGAGAGAAGAAGAATAAACTTACTAGAGTTTGGTACTTAATTGATCCTCCAAAGAAAAATAAAACAATGATGATAAATTCAATTGCAAAGATAAACCCTAAATTGGTACTCGATGGCTCTTCAATTGGGAGAAAACCCTAAATCTAATCCTACCTAAAACTCTAAAACTAAAAGCTAAAAACCCTAAGACTAAAGGTGTAACGCCCCGGTCCCTCCTGAATCGCGGACATTACCGATAACTGCTTCAAGGATCGCTGACTAGCTCCAAAAATCACCACGAGTCTTTCCAGCGTGCTTCGTCCTTGCTCAGACGCTACCTGGGAAAACTTCTCAGGTGGTCACCCGTCCTGAGACTACTCCCAGTCAAGCACGCTTAACTGAGGAATTCCCAACGGATAAGCTCCCATAAAAGAAGGTGCACCTTGGTGATATAAGTAGTCATTTTAATCCTTTTAAGCCACACTTTAACCATATACCCTGGGTGTTACAAAAGGTAAAACCTAATAATGAAAAAGCTCCTAGAAAATAGTCGAGTCTCACTATTTATACAATGGAGGAAAGTGGTCAAAACACAATCATTTTGGCCCCAAAATTAAGTAGGCGAAACCAGAGTGTCACAACCGTTACGTAGTGTGTCACGGCCATGATGGACTTTTCTTGGGGAAAGAGTAATCTTAATTCAGCTCCAAACAGGCGTGACCTATTGGGGTCACGACCGTGAGGTGTCCTCTATCTTGAACTGTTCTCTACTTATCATGGTCGTGAGGGTATCTGTACAGTTTATTCTTGTAAAGTTTATTGAAGACCATGTGGTAACCCCGTTCCTACCTTCTTTTCTTTGTTAACATTTCATTTTATTTGCTTCTACAGTTTATTCTTGCATGCTTGTTTTTACTCTTTGGTGGTGCGCCCCATTAAGTGTTTTTATTGGATATTTAGATGTTGGAGCCGTGTGGGCTCGGGTCACCACCTTTTGTGTTTTTACTTATTTTTATGTGTTTGTTTTTCACCCTTTTGAGACTCTTACCCTCACAATGCGGACATTGTGAGATTTAAGTGTGCGTGTGTCGCGGCGGCTGGGGGGGAGTATTCTTTCTTGGGTAAGTTTTAAGTTTTCTTCGTTTTGTTTTGTTTTACTTGTGTAGCTTTGGATTTTTTATTTTTGTTTTTGAAAAATTTTGAAAAAAAAGAGAAATCAAGTGAAAATCTCAAAAAGAGTTTAGTTTTTCTTCTTTAGGAGTAGCTTATGTTCGTGTTTATGTATTTATCCGCTTAGATAGCTGAGTTGTTTGGTCGACAATGGTCAATATGTGCATGCCAAACCTATTCTTCGAGTGTTACCATGAATTATTCAATATCTTCTTTGCCTTTGCAAAACGGTTTCCTAACCTTTTATCATCTCTAGCTTACTTTCGTGATTTTCTTGGCTTGGGAGGTTGTTGTTTTGGTTTTTCATACTTTTGATGCTCTTAATAAGCTAGAGAAACCAAGAAGGGTTGGTGTGAGTGGGAGGCACTCACACCCCTCAAGTAGTTCGTATATATATGGAGGAGGGTCGTCCAAATTCCCGAAAAACCCAGAATAAAATCAAAGAAAAAAACAAAATGGCAAAAAATGAAATACGAACATATGTTTGAAAGTTGGTTCACCAACGTGGTTTAGCGTGAGTGGTTCACGACCCTCGCCCCTTAAGTACATCGTTTACGTATGGAGAATAACCATGCTGGAGAGTAAACCCATCACGAGTTGTATTATATCTCGAAGCATGCCAACGAGAAAGAAAAAAGAATGAATAAAGTACGAAACCTCCCCCTATGCTACATGCGGCCTTCACCAAGCCAAGGGCGACACTAACTATGGCAAGGGTGACGTATATTGGTTGATAACTAATGAAAATGAGCATGGATGCTTAATTAGCCGAGACTTGACCACCTTGCCTTGGCTTAAACGAAAGTGGCTAGAGACACTTGCACTTGCACACAAGGAATCCGTTGATCGAGGTTGAAATGGAAAATCTAAAAGCTTGGTCTCACCCGGGTCCAGTGCCTTGGCATGTACATATTAACTACTTTTGGTTTATCAATAACGCTGTTTGAGTGGCTTTTGCATACCTACGATCTTGAGTTCTTCCTTTCTTTTATAAAAAGTTTTGATTTTCACTTCCTTTTCTCCTTTTTCTTTTCTTTCTTTTGGCTTTTGTGGGTATAGCCTCAACAAACCCTCACGAGACCACACTCGTCCAGCCGGGCTATCTGGGGGTTTAAAAGGTTTTATGCATACGCTAAATGCGTCCACGATGTCTGCGAAAGTGAGTTAGATGTTTTCTTGTTTGTTTTGTCTAATTCTTTACTTTATTTTGCTCGGGACGAGCAAAAGGTTAAGTGTGTGTGTGTGGGGAGCATGGTGTTTAGGCTCCGTTTTGAGCCTAAATACATCCTTTTACCTTAGCATTTTCCTCGATTCCACAAATAATTATAGTATTTTTATGTTACTTTTATTCCCTTTCAGGTTTCTTTGGCAAGAATATGTATGTGAAGGAAAAGTGCGCAAAAAAATGCAAAATCCGGGACAATTTGAAGAAGGCCTAGGATCCTAATGCAAATCTCAAGAAAACCCGGCCCGATATGGGGAAAGTCAAGCCTTAGCCTCAACTCTCAAGAAGATTCAAGAGGACCCAATAGAGACCTCACGACCGTTTTTTCAATTCACCTATTATGAGTAAATCACAAAAAACTTGGGGTTTGTTGTGAAGGGAATAGGGTGGGTTAGTCTTACACCTCCTTACCCTTGCTAGGAAAGATGGCAAGGTGAGGTACTGAAATGGAATGATGAGGCATGAAGTTTACCCCATAATTACTAATTTTTATTTTTCAAACACTCTAAATTGGGAGGCATAAACGTGCTAAATAATATTGCATAACCAAATAATAGGTAAATTGACAACAGCACTTCTCAACCCATTTGAATTTATCTCCTCACTCTCTCCATTTTCTATCCTCCATAAACAAGGTTACATTAAACAGAAGGGATTATCAATCTGAGTTGCGTCTTCTCTTCTCTTTATCCTTCCGGCGTTCCCTTTTGTCATCTGAGTCACGAGAATGCCGCTTTTCCTGCTTCTTGCGCTTCTTCTCTTCACGCTTCTCATGCTTCCTTTTCTTATCTCGGATTTCCTCATCTGACCCTTCTCTTTCCACTCTTTCAGCAGGCTTAATAGGAGGCTCTTCAGCTGGCTCCGCAGAACCATCCCTGGTTCTTGGCTCAATAGAAGAAGACGATGCCTCCCAAGGACGAGGTGCCCTAATATGTTCGCAACATAACTTGTTAGGAGGGGAAAAAAGAGTGAGGAACACATAGGCAGACGCAGAAACAAACAAACAGGAATCCCAAACAAATGCAAAAGATCAAACCAGGGCTCCCAAGCAGATGAGAAAGTTTACCACAAACTGCCAACAACATAAAATCAAGGCGTTTTGTGTGTGTGTGCATGTGTGTTTTGTGGGGATATATAAGAGCTTTGCAGACATTTATTAAGCACTCTACATTGATTATTGAATATTAATAATTATTGTTGATTACACATAGGAACGCTATCCTTTTCTGGAATCTAGCACGGGGATGTCGAATTCATCCCTTAAATCCAACATGGGGATGTTGAATTCTTATCATTAGTCCATTTATTTTCTTGTTCTCTACCAACTTGGTATCAAGGCAAGTTCTTGATCCCAAGCATTACCCAAAAGCCGTCTGCTTCAAATCTTCAACCCTAGCCGCCGCCTTGCTGTCCCTTTTCATCCAGCCGTCAACCATCAGACTGCCACTTCTGGCTGACTGTTGCTGCTATGTTGTATGTGCTAGTTGTTGCTGTTGTTTCAAATTTTATTATGGCAATTTGTTAAACTATTGCTTTGATTTTAGGATAATTGATAATTAGTTGGTTAATAAAGTTTGCCTAGCTGGAGCCTTAAAATTGTCTTCTGTTATACTAAAAAAGGTCAAGACAGTTGCAATAATTACATAGTTATCGTAGTTGCGTCGCTTGCTCGTGTGTTGGTAGTAATATTAATTGAACTTAGTGTGTTCTTTGTTGCATATCAGGGAAAGCATTTACTTGTATGCCATCTTTAATTGGCTCTTCCTTCCAATGTTAATTTTAGCTTCTAACTTTATTCTTTCTAATGCAAACTTTTTTCAAGGAAAATTATTAATGGGATGTGTGTTGCTACAGATAAAGCAGAAGGTAGGTGTAATTGCAAACAAGCATATGATATAGGAAACTCACTGAAACTGAACATATTCAAACCAAGAACTGGCTGAATTCAAGTTCTACGAAAGAAAGTAAAACAATAGATAGTCAGGTGAATCTTTAATTGATACAAAAAACACCACAATCAAGGAAACACAAGGGATGAACTTGTTGTCGAAACTAAGATACAGAAACACCAACTTAGATGAATCATCACACAAAAAACCACTTGAATCAATCAACAAGCCTAGCCTATCAACAAGCCACTTGCATAGCCAAACAAAATACAGAAGTTAGAAACAAGAGTCATAGCTCAATCGACACTTAAGATTAGAAGAGCACGGAGTGCAGAGGAAAAAAAGAACACACACACACACACACAAAGGCTCCTAGGGTCTGAGCTCTGAAGCACGGGCTTTTCGTACCCAGGGGGGGCACGACATAAGAAATCCAGGAAAAAAACAGACAAAAGTTTGAATTAGCAAAAAAGCAAAATGAAAAGAAAAAAAAAAGACAAAGATGTGGCTAATAAAGAATCCCACCAAGGAAGGAAAAATAGCACAAGGGAGTAACCCGGAAGAGGAAGAACAGGGAGAGAAAGCTAGCCAAACAAGTTAGAAAGAGAAAGAGGGAGGAGGAGAGTGGAAGAGGGAGGGGAAAAAATCTTATCGGCTAGAAAAAGCAGTAGCAACTTAGGGTGCAAAAAGCCCGAGCTTTCTAGACAGGGCAGGGCTTTGATGTGAAAAAGAACCAAGGGGGTGTGTCCCGGGCTTCCTTGTGCCCGGGGCCTGCCTTTTTAAACTAAAAGCAAGCTTAAAGCACAAAGCTCAATTCATAAACTAATATATATAAAAACATGTAGCACATCACTTAAATTTATAAGAGTAGGCAAGTAGCAGACTCTTACTCCTTAGGTTCCTTCATAGGAAGGAAACCTCTAAACTAACTCACCTAAACTAAGTAGTACATAATTTAGCTAGTTAACTAAGAATCTAAGAGACTAATACAAATCCTTTGGCTAAGGGAATTGACAACACAAAAGCAGTCAAGATGAAACACAAACATAGGTCACAGAGTGTCTTTATTCTAAGTACCCTCTCCAAAAGTAACCTCCAAGCATATCTTTATGACTATGTGAACAGATAGAAATGCCCCTGGAACCATAACCAATCCAGATGGGGAAGCGGCTGCTGACTCAGAACATGATCCTCAATGTGCTTGTCATCTTTGAGAATACTTAGCCTCTTCATGCATAACATAAACTGATGGAAAGCCATATCAATGATATTTCCAATCATATATACTGAAGAGTAATTGGTAGAGTATTCATGGAGGTATGAACAGATTACTCCAACAGGTCCAAACTGGAACAGATTCTGCCGCATTCTGAAATTATGTAGATTAAGCTAATAATCTTAATGAGCTTTGATTAAACCTCAAGAACAGCAAGTCCACTCAAAAAGGATCCCATGAAGTGTGTTTGCAGGTTCCTAAATGACGATCAAGCTTCTCATTCTGAACAATTGGTTAAAATATCTACAGAACCAGCTTCAAGTAGTAGATTGCCAGGTCCAATTTTCCCAGACATAGCAAGTTTGGATCCAGCTCTAATAGATGGGTCCAAGTCTAGGTTTACTTGGATCCTACTCATTGCCATTCCAACACCATACTAACCCCTATCAAAGAAAACGTTGTAGTCCATAATGCGGATAAGATGGCTGATAGTCTCTTCCTTTTCAAAACTCATAGAACACCAACAAGCCAATTTAAAGTTTCTCTGTTTAAGCAAGCCTTCAGTAGTAACCTTTCCTTTGGTAGCTATTCAAACAAAAAAGAACTTTGATGGAAGCATTGGACTTTACATTGACGATAGATCGAGAATAGAGCTATGGACGCTATTGCCCAAAGCTTTCGCTAAAAATAGGAACACTATGAAGTGGGACACAAGTTTAATGATAATAGATAGCAATTTCAACTCCACCTACCTTTGCATGTGGCTGACCACTTCATAATTCAAAATTTTATTGTGCAAACCCAAGCATTAAGGGTTGTAGGCAAGTTCAGAGGTTTGCACGATTGCGTTGATAGGTTGGACATTTGGTCATGGATTTCAGGAGTCAAGATCAACCTCTCTAAGAATTACACGTACAAAAATTCTGAAGGCCTTTTCGAAATGCCCATGGCTAAAATGTAATGGGAGGAGAGAAGGCGGAGGGAGGCAGAGCGCACAGTGGCCCGGTCGCCGGCGCTGGAGGCTGACTAGATGGAGTTGATAAAGAGGGAGAAGTGCCGGCGGTGAGAGTGGGGATGATGGAGTCCAAATCGATGACGGCTTGAAGGTGAGTGTCCTTGTCGGAAAGCTTGGTGACACACGCGAGGACACGGTGGCGGAGGTCACGTGATGATGAGGATATTGCTTCGGGGCCAAATTTGTTGTTCGTAGTTAGATCGGAATTAGGAGAGCAACAGTGGGGGAGGAGGTGGTGGCTCCGCCGACAATGGCGGTGGCATTGGCAGGTAGCGGCGGTGGCTCCAAGTAAGAATTTAAACATGCCTAAAATTTCTCTCTTTTGTTTTATTTAAGAGTATAGTATTAAATATATTCTCCCCTTTAACTTCTAATAGTTGAGTGGTTGAGTGCATATGAATTAGAAACACCTTAGTTGAAGAATTTTGCCATTCTTAGCCTTGCATGTAGTGCAACAAGGTGTAAAGGAGTCTGGGTTGTAGTTCAACATGTCAGTTAGAACTTTGTCATTTCCACACATTCATCGTTTCAGCTCCTTTGTTGTTTACTCAAGAAATCTCATTTTGTTCTTATTAGCTTTACACCAAGATGAGAAAATAAGCTTCAATAGCTTTACAACAAGAGAAATACATAAGCACAATTTCACTTAAATGACTTTGTCATTGTCAAAGCTAATAGCACTTTGAAGTATAGACATGAAGAGAGCGCATCTACTGATTCCTTTTTAAAGAAGATTTATGATAACAACGAGTGGTTACTTGAAAGAATGGCGAAGCATTCACATGATCATACACTAGTGTTTTGAGGATGATAACTTGACTTGAGTGTTGTTGCTCCGGCCTCCAGGTGGTAGGGCAAGGAGCCTAGTTATCATACTAGAAGTAGAGCATCCCAGTTCCCAAAAGATGAGTCCACTTCAAGGCCCCGAGGAAGCACTCAATTAGTTGATGATGAAGATGATCAATTAAAAAGAAAGAGGATATTGAAGGAATTTTTGATGATGATGCTCCTAAGCATGTGGTCTTAGATGAAGATGAAGATAAGGATGAGGATGAACAATGTCATTTGTCATTTACTTGATATTGTTAGAGGACCATGCTTGTGTTACTTATGAACCATTACTAAATTCTTAAGTGTATTGTAATTAGGTTAGGATATGGTCATGTTAAACCGTTCTACCGTAGACTATTTACAATACTTGTAGTCGTATTGATGTCCATCTACCTCTTTCATGTTATTATTTAAGCCCTTTATTATGTTAAGCCATGAGAGTTGCTATTTAGCCCACTTCACAGAAACACTTCTCGCATCCTTGAAGAATAGCCTCACACTTCGAAGCCCTTTGTTCATTAGCACATCTTGCTTATTTTTAAATTAAGGATTTGACTATGGCTTTTGATGTGTTAAAAAAAATGTTGAATGCTCAAAACAAAAGGGATCTTTGAAATTTCACAAAAGCAAATGCAAGATCCATGGCCTATGGGCACATAGGCAACCAACAATCACCATAACATATCCATTAATATTATGGGGATGACCAAGGGCATAGCTGGAGAAAGATAAATCCACTACAATGCAGCATCTCCATTCTAGAAACTAAATTAAAAGGACACGCGTTGTTCCAAGAGTTGATTAACTTACTTTCCATAAACATAGACAAATTATTCCATGATAAAGAAACAAACATAGACAACTCACTAACTCAGCTATGCGGGGAAAATCTGCCACAAGTAAATAACCACACTGTAATTCTGAGTGCTTAGCTGCTTACTGATCTGAAATTCTTTGGGGAAAATTTCATGAAAGATACATGAGTACTCAGTTGATACAAGAAGAAACGAGAGTGAAATGACTGAAAAACACTGCCTTAATAAAAGTCACCACTGAAACAAATAGTCACCACTGAAACAAATAATGCTTCCCAGGAAACATTAAAGATCATTTCTCTTCAAGCATTACCATATACCAGTTCTTCTAGAGCTTGCTTCCTCTGTTAAATTGCACAAGACAAAACTAGCTATTGTACTAGAATGAACTGCTCCAACCATCCCAAGAATAAAACTGGCTTAGTGCCAAATTGAAACATAGCAAAATCATCAATGGTAAAGCCATCAATGGACACCTAATCACGACATCCATCCAAAATTAGACACTCATCCTCCTAGGCTGATGTGTGCATGCTTAACACATATTATCATCATCCTCAGAACTCAATAAACCTACAAACGACATAGCACATCCCAAACTCTCATATATATCTTGACGTCAAAGGCTCAAGGGAGTCATCTGTGACCTTCATTGCACAGTTCTTCAAAGTTAAGAGTAAGGTTCTGAAATAATGTTTTTGAACAAACATCAACAATGTCTTCACATGGTAGGGACATAGAGAATATCATCCAAATTAAATGTCCATGATTCTGAGAAAGGATGTATGCGAAAATTGTTGTTCTTGCTGTTTTATAGACTGTGGTATCAGTACTTCAAGGATTAACTTAGATTAAAAGAGTGTGAAGCGCAAAAAAAAGGGGGGGGGGGGGCTCCGGGGGCTCGGGGCACGGGCTCTAAAGCGTGGGTGCAGGCTTTTCATACGCGGAACGCAGCATTAGAAATCCAAAAGAGATAAAGAAGGAAGTTTGACTATTAGTTTGCCAAAAATAAAGGATAGAGATGTGGTTAACAAAGAAGTCCACCATGGAAGAAAAAGGAGAAGAGAGGAACTCAGAAGAGGAAGAAGTAGAAAACGGAGAGAAAGTTAGCCAGACAAGTTATAAAGAGAAAGAGGAAGGACCAGGGTAGAAGAGGACAAAAAGAGACTTATTTGGATGCGAGAGAAAGCAATAGCAACTCAGGGTGCAAAAAGCCCATGAGCTTTGCCCCCCGCTAATAACCGCAAAAAAGCCCAAAAAGCCCAGGCTTTTTTTACAGGATTGGGCTTCGATGTGAAAATGCACAAGGGGGTGCGTCTCGGGCTTTTTTTTTTTGCGCCCTAGGCACACTTTTCAAACTAAGGATAAAGAGAAAGAGGAAGGACCAGGGTAGAAGAGGACAAAAAGAGACTTATTCGGATGCGAGAGAAAGCAATAGCAACTCAGGGTGCAAAAAGCCCATGAGCTTTGCCCCCCGCTAATAACCGCAAAAAAGCCCAAAAAGCCCAGGCTTTTTTTACAGGATTGGGCTTCGATGTGAAAATGCACAAGGGGGTGCGTCTCGGGCTTTTTTTTTTTGCGCCCTAGGCACACTTTTCAAACTAAGGATAAGAGTGATCTATGATGCATTGTTTATCAGAAGCAAATTAATCATTTCTTTCTAAACCAAATAAACCCAAACAACAAGAAAATTAATAATTAGAATTAATTGTCAAGGAAAACTCAACATCTCAACCATACCTCAAAAAGCCAAGGCCATCAACCTGTGCTGCTTCAGCATGACCTGCACCCAAGTCTTCTACAGTTGATCCACGTTTCACAAGCTCGGAGAACTCATGTTTATCAAGACGGTTTCCCTGTGGACGATTAGAGCGCTTGGGAGCTAGGCCAAGAGCTTCCCTCATTAATTGGTCCTCTTCTTCTTTGACCCTTTGTATCTCAGCCTTCAAAGCATCCTGATCCATACCCTGAGAATTTTTGTCTCTGGCATACCAGAACAGATCTTTTCCTGCTCAAGTGAAATGTTTGGAAATAAATTCTACATTACAATTTATTTATAGAAACACATTTTTATCTACTCCTTTTCCTGTTTTCTGAGTTCGTTTGGGGGGCAGGGGTTGGAATGGCGAGGGGCTGGCACATGAATCAATATTTTAGGATCTCAAGGAATGCCCTAACATACTAATATTCTAGTTGTGAATTTCAAACTAAAAGATGCTTTCTGTTTTCCACATGTTTTAAAGATACTTTTGTAAGTCTTCCACTGAATTCTCATGTACACACACACTGACACAACCAGAGGGGAAGTGAAAGAAAATCGAAATGGAATACCTTTCTGCCATCTTCCAACAGGAGCTTTGATACTATGACCCACATAATTCTCCCGATGCTTGTCAGCCTTCACATCATCCCACTTAAATTCTGAAGCAGATAAAAACAACAGCAGAGAATATATTCATAAGTTTACTGATTTTGTTTCTATGAGAAAGTGCAATGAATATGTATCAGGTTGAAAATATCAAATATTCAAGGAAGGGGGGAGAGAAACTCAAATAGACCACAAATAGCAACCAGATCACATTGAGGTGTTAATTGACAACCCAAGGAAATGTGAGGCTCTCACGAAACCATTAGTCTCTGCTCTCCATATCATACCTCCTTACAAGATGATGTATTGTCCAGACCAGATAAAACAAGAGCTCATTGAGGCCACAAACAGAATCTAGTGAGCATCATAGAAACTGAATTTTAGTTTCAAGCTTCATCAAGCCTCCTGTGACTTGTTTGTATAATTTTAGTTTAGTTGAAGTCTCTGAAATCTAAATTCCCTTCGTCACCCTAATAATCGTCCAATCCGATTGTAGACTGTCCATTACTTTTAGGTTCCATCTAAGAAGACGGAAAAAGTGCTGAAGCTCGAAACTTTTAAATAATCTTAGAGCCTTGATTGAATATATCTATTAGACACTCACAATAGACAGATCCCCTCCCCTTAAAAGTAAAGAAAAATAAAGGGAGGGGCAACCGGACAGCCAACCCACTAAACCATTTGCTGACCAAACCCCAATGTGAATCCCTCGTTGTGTCATCAATCACCATATGAAAGTTGTACAACCCATGTGAGGACTAAAATGGAATATAGGAGCATCAAGACTAGGGATGGCAATGGGGTAGATATGGAACGAGTCCAACTGGACCCAAACCCAAACATGTCAAATTTTATTTTTTTTTGGAACTGGACCCGCCCTAGACTGACCGAGTCTAAACATATAAGACCCAAACCCGTTGGGTCCACAAGTCCATGGGTCCTTAGTGGGTCCTTAATGGGTCCAACATTCTAATCTATTGTTTATCAATTTTACGAACTTCCCGAGTTAATTTCTACTTGCACACATGTATAATATTGAGAATTCGGTCTAAATGCAAGTGTTTTCAACACATTAAAAACAACTATGCATCACCATGATCTACTAAGTACTAACTACTAAGTTCAATGTATGAACAAAGTCAAAGATAAAAATATTACAAACGTAGAGTAATTTGCGAAACTTGAAATGCAAAAACAAAAAAAGGTAAGTTCATGTTGTTCAAATTTTAAATTTATTTTCATAGCATAATCTTATGCATATCATGGGTCCATGAGTCCAAGCCTAGACTCGAACCAAGACCGCCAATTTTTTGGCGGGCCCAGACCCGCCCAGGCGGATGGGCCCAGCAGGTCCTAAAACAATGGATCCAGATCTGCCTAAATGGGGCGAGTCCAAGGCCACTGACATCAAAAGGTGCGCCTATCCAGTAAGGCGCAAGGCGCACACCTTGGTGCCTCAACAGGGTAAGGCAAGGCTCATTCCAAAAAAAAATCCCCACAAAAGGTGCGCCTTTTCTGCACCTTATGTGCGCCTTTTGCGCCTTTTGGATCCCAATGAAAAAGAAATGTAAAACATGTTCTTTTTGTTTTGTTTCCTTCTAATTCGATGCCCTCAACCCTAAAACACCTCCATAAACACTCACAACTTTCACTTTTCTCCAGTGCATTGATGAGCGAATGATTTTCATGCATAGAAACTATATACATATGAAGTGCGCCTTGCATCCAAAAGGCGTGCGGCTTCGCCTCGAAGCTTGCGCCTAGGCTCCGGGATGCCTTCGCACCTTAGGCTTTTTTTCAATCTAAGTGTTTGATGGACCTAATGCCCGATAGCAAGGGGGTAAGAGGGAGGGGTGTCTTCCATACTTCTTAATGGAACTCAGAGATCGATGAATTACCCTTAAATATTACAATAGTAACTTTAAAATAATGAAGTACTTCAACTAAAATTAAAGAGCATAACATAAGAAGATTTCGACTTCAACACATGGGAGAGTGCATAATAGGCAGTCGTAGAATTTGGAAGCAAATACTTAAAACATAATACAGTTAGGTAGTTAGATTCCTAATGAATTGATCATCACTGCATAGAAAGATGAAATTTGCATTCCATTCAAGAATCATGCTAAAACTACAGCAATTCCCCAATCCCATTCTCAAACTTCCCCAAGACTCATCATGGGCTATGATCATTCTGCCTGATCCATGAGAAGATACTCAACAAAAAGACAAAAGAAAAAAAAACATGAGAAGTATCAAAATTCAAAACTTCAAGTAGAGCCATCAAGTTTTCAATAGAACTCTAAAAATATAGGTGCCATGAGCCCTTCGTCAAACACGTGAAACATTTATTAAAACATAAATAAGTTGAGACTGAAAACTTTTGAATTTGCAAGTTCCATCGTTTCAAAATAATCGTACAAGTGTAAAACTCAAACTTTCAATATAACTATAAACCTTTTTTTTTATACAAAAATTCGGGGGAAAGGGGGTGGGGAGGACAGAATTTTCTCACTAGAAACATAAAATTCAGGGTATGTCTTTTAGGGGGTAGTGCTTCATTAACCTAACCCAACCAAATTTACCTATTCTTCCAATGTTTCCAACACTCAACGTTCAACGTTTACCTGAACTTGGCAATCCTTAATTTACCCAACCTTCCCCATACCCCTTATGAAAAGAAACCTTCATAGAGTTCAAACCAGATTAGAAACTAGAATATATGAAATTTCTGGATGATAAAAATGAATTTGTCAACAGACTATTGTGACCCAGCCCAATGTCCCAACGGATCATCCCTGGCATCAAGTCATACTTCCACCAATTGTCCAATTCACTACTGGAGAGCAAAAAACTACCTACGTTTTACCCAAGTTCCCGATTACAATCCCGTTATACAGTTCTCATACATCCGGTAGTCAATTGCGAAATGACCGGTCCATCAACCTATGAAAGTATGAAACCAAAACAGAATCTCAAGCAAAGAACAAATGTTATTTAAACATACTAGTAAAATAGTGTCGGGAAGTCATAACAATCATTCCTCGCATTTGTAAACTTACTCCCGAACCTAATTCGTAGGCTGGAGTTAATTGGAACAATTTGTTAAATTTCTTAAAATTAACTGGCAACTCTTCTATTTATAATTTGCATAAGTTGGTTAAAGTGGTTGAGTCAGAAACGTTTTTGTAATCAAACCCGTAATTCACAACAGCTCTGTGAATTTAAAGACCATATCCAAGTTACACAGCCGTAACCCTAGAATACATTAAGTTGAATATTATTTTCAAACCAAACAAATACTCCGAAATCCAGATTAATGCAGTATTTTACTTTTGTCTATTACAATCTAAGCTGAAAAATAATAATTTTTTCAACTACCCAGATTATGGACGAAACGTTGGATATAATTTACCACAACGAATTCCAGAAAGGGGGTGGGGATCAGGAACACTGAATCGTTATTAAGCAGCAAAACGATTACATGATGAAACTGAAAACGAATTGAATTTCGAAATTGCAAAAGTTAGCAGTGATGAAAAGCGTAATTGGAACAAAATAAAAAAAGAAGCAGGGTTAAGGAACTCACGATCTCGACCACCACGAACGCCGCCTCTGCTGGGATGATACATCTTCTCCCAATCTCACTTGGGGTTGGGGATTCCGTCTTCTCACACTCTCTTGTCTTCGCAGCCCTTCTTATCTTATTCGATAAAAAATTTAAACGTGGAAAACTGGAATTATTAGACAAACGGTGAGACCGGATTCCAGGCTGGGGTATTTATCGCGGAGAGATGAACAGGGGTGAGAAAAAAAATAAAATTCAAAAACCCAACTGTGAACCGTTGATTTATTTACTTTTTTTTTTTTTTTAACAACACTAGTTGAAAAGTCCGTGTATGCTTAAACTCTAAACTCTAAATACTAGTAAAGGATGCCCTAGCAATTGACCCATGTTTACTTCAACTCAAAATAAATTTGACCGTATTTATCTAAACCTGAAATATACGTCACTCATGTTTTACGTCATATTTACTCGAACCCAAAGTACAACCAACCCGTATTTATGCTAATCAGGTGTATAATTGACCTATATTCAATATACTCCCGATCGAATTAATAGGTCTAGAATAACTTTCCTTTGATGTTATGCTTGTTGATTATTGTACTCAAGGGTAATATAGTACATTCATGTGTAAACACAAAATACAAAAAGTAGTAATTTGCTAGTTATATTATTTGAGGGTAAAATAGTAAAATCATGTGTAAACACAAGTTATAAATCATACTGCTGATTAATTATCAAAACCAAAACGACAACAAAGTCCGCAACACTAACATCACCCTTACAAAATTTGATGCCAAACAATAATAAATTATTATATTATTAAAATAATAAAATATAATAGATAAAATTATTCTCTCTTCTAGAATAAATAAATCAATAAATCTTACATTTACAACCAATTGTACACTATATTTGACAAAGTTTTTAATAAAAAAGATATTTGATAAATGTTTACAAGATAATTGACAAATATACTGATTGTGAAAATTATCTTCTTCATGTAAGCATGATGCAAAAAAAAAAAAAAAAAAAAAAAAAAAAAATGCAAAACAAACCTCAGAGACGAAACAACACACCTAGTATTATTTTCTAATAATTGCATATTCCTTTAGTCTAGTATTGTACCATAAATTTGACATCAACGATTCGTTATCTTCTTTAGCATACTGCTGCCAAAATAACAAGAAGCAGGGGATCGCGAATCTGACAATTGAATAGCATCCGCTGTAGCATAGGAGATTGTTAGGTTTTATTATTGTTGTATCTTCTTTTATTTTCCTTTTGTTTTTGGGCCCTGTTTTGTTGTCCTTGGGCTTTTGTTCTGAGTCCGTTTGTTTTTTGTCTAGGGTTATAAAAAAAGGGGTTTCTCCCTTTTTGTCGGTAATTAATCTAGGAGTCTTTCTCCTCTTCCGTTCTTCTTCACTAAAAAGTCAGTTTGTTTTTCTTCTTCTTTTGACTTCCATTTCTTATTTCTCTAAAAGCTTGAGAAAGTTTACATGGTATCAGAGCAAGGTTGTGTTTCTTGCGTCTGATTCCTTCTTCTTCCTCTTCACCTAATTCATTCTTCTTGTTCCCTTTCAATCTCATGGCAGAACCTAAACCTAAGAATTCGTCTCCCCTTCTTCTCGATCCCTCTGATCCACTCTACATTCATCTATCCGATCATCCTGGTCAATCCCTTGTGTCAAAACCCTTCAACGGGGACGATTTCGAAAACTGGAAAAGATCGGTTTCCATAGCCCTTTCTGCAAAAATAAGCTAACACTCGTTGATGGATCCTATGAGCAACCTTCTGCAGATTCTCCCATCTTTCCTTTTTGGAAGAGGTGCCAGGACATGGTTATTTCTTGGCTCCTCAACTCCCTGCACAAAGATATCAGGGAAAGCGTGCTCTACTCCGAAACCCCAAGTTTACTGTGGCAGGAATTAATTGAGCGATATGGCCAATCGAACAAGGCGAAAACTTTTCCGCTACAACAATCTGTTAGTGCAATAGCGCAAGATAATCTTGATATCTGGGGTTACTTCAACAAATGTAAAAAGATCTGGGACGAGGTCTCTCTGGTAGCAGCTCTTCCGCGCTGTGGATGCAGCAAATGTACATGCAACACAAAGAATAATCTTGCGCTCCAAAAATACACAAAGGAACAAAGAATAATCCAATTCTTGATGGGACTGAATGAGTCCTACACCACATTCTGTGGAAATATCCTCATCATGACACCTTTCCCTAACCTTAGCCAAGTTTATGCCATGGCTCTCCAAAAAGAACATCAGAGACAGGTCAAGCACACCACGAACTTCGTATCTGAGAGTGTTGCTTTTCAGTCTTCCCAAAGAAATCAAGATTTGAAGAAAGATGTGATCATTTGCGCCCATTGTAAAAGACCAGATGATGGAGATCAGCCCTCACAACCTCATTTGGTGTCAGCATACTTTGAGGCCATCCATGAATCCCAGAAGGTCCTTGACTATATCAAAAGTCATCCACCTGATGTGAGGCCATCCTTACTGTCTCAATACTTCAGAATTGAGACCTCACTCACATTTGGTCCCTTGGAGATCGTTCATAATGTCCAAGCTTACGTGGTCCGAAGGTCATTTGGGTTCCACAGAACTATTTCAACTTGGGCATGCATTGAGGACATTTATCTGGACATTGAGGACGTTTATCTGGAGCTGATTGTTCTTTTCAATCAAGGAAGTGTATTATTGAACTTTCCTAAATGCCCAAGGGTGATCCATCTGGAGGTCGTTTGCATTCTGAACAACTATTGCAATCTGGGTACGTGCATGAGGACCTCATTCGGGATTAGCTTGTCTTTTGGTGTTTCAGCAAGGTCTTTTTGGTCTTTTCACTTGGATTCCATCATCTTCTGTTTATTAGAGGTCATTAATCTTTTATGCAATATGAAGATGCGCATGAGGACCTCCATATTGAGTCTGCTGATAATTTGGACGTCCAAGGACGTTCCTTACAAGAGGAAGACTATTTGCACCTTGTTGACTTCACTTCCTGAGTTGTTGAGGTCTTTCCAATTCAGTGAGGTGTTTGTCATTGAGGCCCTCTATGAAGACGTCATTCTCGAGCTGTTGAGGTCCGTCCAGCTCGTGAGGTGATTATCTAGCCTTGCCCACGTGAGGAATACTGCTCCAACAAGAAAGAGCCATGTGTGATGTTTCTAGAGCCTTCCAATTGTTCTAGAAGCTTCATGAAGATGCCATGTGTGATGCTTTTATTAGCCCTCATTATTATTACTCTAGAAGCTTCCTAAGTTAGTTACATATTATCTTTTTCTGATGTAATTTGCTAATTAAGCAAGATTAGGATGTTTTCTTTTTTCTCAAGAAACTCCTAATTAGATATTTTAGCTTGACTATATATACCCACTGTGAGGTCATTGTAACAAACAACTTGAAATATGAAATATGAGAATTGAGTGCCTTATTGAGCCTCTTGTTTGTGAATGACGTTAAACTCTCAAAATTGGTTAATTCTACTACAGTATCAAGGATTTGGCAATCCTTGTGGAGGGTGTAGAGCTTGGTAGCTTCGATGGTGGTGTGCCTATATCCATTGAGGTCATCAAGTCCATTGCTCTTGTGATGATCGGTCATGGTGTGCCTGTATTGATCGGTAATCACTTGATTCTATCCTTTATCTTTCTGCATTTTCCATCCCTCATTATCCATTTCAATCCATTTGAACAAGTCCCAAAATCCTTCATGAGTTCTTGATGTTATTTGCCTATCTGATCACATTTCACACATCACCCATTTCATCCATTTGTGTTTTAATGTTTATGCTCTGTTTTGGAGGAGATTGTGATTGGTTCTCTGTTGTAAGCCCTATTTTGGAGTTGTTTGCATTCAATTATCAGTTGTGAGGTCCAGATTCCAGTTTTGTGTGTGTCTGCTTGGTGTCTGTGAGGTCATCACTCTGATCCTAGCGACCTTGCAAACATCACCAAGGCACCCAATTGAGTGATGTTTCAAGATTATTGGATATCCCAATAAGAATGAATGGGGAACATAGTTTGGAAGAGGAAGAGGAAGAGGGAGAAATTCGTCGACTGGAAGATTTGCCCAAACTGCACAGCTGTCTCAGTCTCCACCAATTCTTGAAACACCAGTGTTTACTCTTCCTGGGATGGACACAAATCAATCCAAGCAAATGCTCAAGTTCATGAGTGAACTCCAGAATGGGTCAAAGAGAGAAGAATCAGCAGATGAAAGTGAGTTAAAATCCGCTTATATGGAAGGTATATCTTCCGTTATACCTAATGATTTTTGCTTTACTTCGTTTGTTGATAATCAAACCTGGATAATTGATTCTGGGGCATCTGACCATATGATTTTTGACCCCACGCATTTGTGCAACATCAGAAATCTGTCGAAACCTATATCTATCACATTGCCTAATAAACACAAAGTCCAAGTCACTCAGTATGGGGATTACAAACTCCACGATAATCTGCTCCTTAAACACGTTCTTTATGTGTCTCACTTTAGTTTCAATCTTATTTTAGTAAGGAACCTTAGCCAACAATTAAAATGTAGTGTTGTCTTTACTCCTGAAACATGCATCTTGCAGGGCCCTTCTCTGAGGAGGCCTCTAGTTCTTGGTAAATCTGCTTACGGTCTTTACATTCTTGAACAACTTGACAAAGACAGTTTTGGAGCTGATAAAAACATTGGACCTTGCAGCAAAATAGATGGAAATAATCTCTGTAATAGTTTCTTGAGTACTTCTTTTGATAAACAAGAATGTAAGTGTTGTGATTTGTGGCACAAGCGATTAGGACATATATCCTTGAATAAACTGAAACATTTGGATGTTCTTGATTTTGTTCATAATGTTGGTCATAATGAGTATGCTATTTGTGAAATTTGTCACAAATCCAAACAGCATAGACTTCCTTTTCCTCATAGTAAAATTTACACTAAAAGACCATTTGAATTGATTCATGTGGATGTTTGGGGCCCTTATTCTGTTAAGACATACACTGGACATAGATACTTCCTTACAATTGTAGATGATTTTTCTCGTAGTACATGGACCCATCTTATGGTTACCAAGAATGAAGCTTTTTCTATTCTGAGGTTGTTTGTGTTGATGGTCAAGACACAATTTGACAAGTCTATTAAAGCTATTCGATCTGATAATGCTCTTGAATTGGGGCTAAATCAGACAGCTAAGGAATTTTTTGATAGTAATGGGTTCCTTCATCAAACTAGTTGTGTTCAGACCCCCAACAAAATGGGGTAGTGGAAAGAAAACATAAACATTTGCTAGAAGTCAATCGTACTTTGCTTTTCCAGTCTAACCTACTGTAAAACCCCGAAAATTTGGAATGTGTTTACCGTTACGTTGTTAATGTGTTACTTTATATACTGCGTATTCTGTGAAATTTATCGGTCAACACTTGAGCTCGTAGGATCGCGTAGTAGCTAACGAAGGGTAGAATAGTAATTTTATGCATAGGAAGGTTGCATGTGAGTGTGGGTATTTTAGTAATTTTTGTGTGTGAACCTAAGTGCTTTTACTACTATTATTCATGTGGGTATTTTATTTTAGTAATTATGTGCTATTTTAGTGTTTTTGGAAAATCTAGTATTATAAATACTTAATTACTTTCATCTATATTAATTTTCAATTTTATTTGAATTTTTCTTGTGATTAATTATGGGTATCAATACCCCTCTTTATTAAACCCTAAGCTAATACACTTAATACTCCCTTTTCGCCGTCTATCATTCACGCACAACCAGTGAAGTCCCGAGCCGTCGTCTCCCTTCAAACCCCTCCTCCACCCTCTCTTCTCCCTCTCCCCCACCGACAACCACCAGTTCCCTGGCCACCCTGCCACCGTCGGACGCCTCCTTGCACCACCCTCGACGACCTCCAGCCACCAACCGCAGCCGCCGGCCACCAGAGCAGCGGTGGGAGACTCCCGAAATAGGGCTGCCACTATCGTGCTGCTGTGTTGCCGCCCCTGTTCGGCCACCTCCCAACTTCTCTCCGGACATCGTCGAAAACCACCAACACCACCAGGAGGCCGCCTGCAGTCCCACTTCGACCGAAGCCCACCACCCGGGCCACCGAAGCAACCGTCGCGGCTCGAGGAGCTCCCGAAGTAGGCTCGTTGCTACTGTATTGTTCGCAATCGTGCGTGATTATTCATATGCATTCATTATTATTATTATTATTATTATTATTATTATTAGGAAAATTCCAAATGGTAGGCATGAATTATTGGGTATTCCAAATGGTAGACATCTTTTTTACCTATTCCAAATGGTAGGCTTAATAATAAAAAAATCCATTCCGTAGGCTTCTCTTTAAATTGTCGTTAAGTAGCCAAAAAAAAAAAGTTTTGAATTGATTCACAGACGAACGATTGAAACCCTCCCTGCTTGGAACCAAACCCTCCTTTCCTGCTCCACAGTCCACCCCCAACTGCAGACCCTCTGCTGCCTGCTCCTCCATCGCCGGCGGTCATCATGCACCGGCGTGAATCTGTTGCCGGCGGCGCTTGCTGCAGACGACGCAGACCTTCATCTGCACAAAATAATTCCAGTTTGCTGCAGAAAATACTTCATCCTGTGCTATTTTTATCATTGTTATTGGCTATTCAAGTACAAGGACATGGATCCTTCTTTGCTGCAGAAAATAATTCCAGTTTATGAGTGTATGAGTATATGCTCCAAAGAGTTTGAGCCCAACAAACATAATCTTGATGATTACTGTCAACTTGGAATAGAGTATGAGAACGTGAAGGAGTGAAACCATTGCAAGTTGATTGAACTTTGATTACAAGGAAGGATTTAATCACAAGAGATGTCCAAGTACTTGTGATTACCACTTCGCTTAAATAGGAAAAGTAATCTGTTGTGTGATTGGAATCTTTATTACCAATTTAACCAACCACAGTAATTGCTGAAATGTTTATTACCAATTTAACCAACCACAGTAATTGCTGGAATCTTTATTACCAATTTAACCAACCACAGAGATGTCCATGTCTGCAGCAAGCGCTGTCGGAGACAGATTCACGCCGGTGTAGGATGACCGCCGGTGATGGAGGAGCAGGCAGCAGAGGGTCTACAGTTGGGGGTGGACTGTGGAGCAGGCAGGGAGGGTTTTGTTCCAAGCAGAGAGGGTTTCAATCGTTCGTCTGTTAATCAATTCAAAACTTCTTTTTTTTTTTTGGGCTACTTAACGACAGTTTAAAGAGAAGCCTACGGAATGGATTTTTTTGGTTATTAAGCCTACCATTTGGAATAGGTAAAAAAGATGTCCACCATTTGGAATACCCAATAGTTCATGCCTACCATTTGAAATTTCCCTTATTATTATTTGTGTTTTAATCTCGTATGAATTCATATTCATAAGTATATTGTTTAACTAGAGTTTTATTTTTACTATTTATTAGTTTTAAATTAAGTATTCATTTTATACGTTAAAGTTATGTTGTAAGTACTTAAAAGTTATGTTGAAATTATTCAAAAGGTGTTCTAAACTCCCTCCTTCTGTTTTCCTTAATTTTATAATGTATTATATTTATAAAAGTTTCAAAATTTACGTAGTTATGTTATTACTATTTGATTATTACGTATATATTGTTAGTATGTTACTATCCGGTTTTCTTTAAGAAAATTTATGTTGTAATTACCTAAAGAGAATTCTAAAACTCCTTGTTTGTTTTTATATGTTTTATAATGTTTATGTGTAGTGAAGTTTTAACCTTTATGTATTTATATTATTATTCTTATGTTATTATTACGTGCTTGTAGTATTATTACGTTATTATTAAGTTCTTTACATAGAAAGGTTTAAATTGTTGGTTATAAGTGTAGTTTTTAGATCTTGGTTGGATTAGAGTAGAAACTTTAACTTTAGCCACTGTTTAGGGCCACAAATTAGGACCCCGAGATTGATTGGTGAAAGCTAGAAACCGAAATTATTGACTATATGAGAACCGGTAACGGGACAATTTTGATAAGGTCTAAAGATCGGGTCACTACGATAAGTATAGTTGTCCTTTGATTGAATCCTTTGTACTGGAGGTTTCCTTAGATGTTAGCTTTCATAGGAATTTTGCGGATTGGATGTTTGAGTTGTATAGCTTGAGTTATAGTCGTTTTACCAGAACCTGTCTGAACTGGACCAGTTGGAGAATTTGGTACTTTTAGAGTCTTTTGAGGCTGATATGAGCTTAGTCGTCAACTTAAGAGTTTTATTAGACATCCCGAGGTTTCCGAAAAGTCCAAAACCAGACCCATAGGAGGTCGGGAAGTCAAGTTTTGACCCTTTTTATGTGAATGCTGTAATATGTTTTGTTGATGTTATTCATTAATGAAAGTGTTGTTGAGTGAAAAGGTTGTTTTGATCTTGTTATGTGATTACTCGGAATGTGTTAGGTAATTTAAAGTGTAAATTCATGAATGATGGGAACCTATGGTGTTCCTAGGGGATGGTTAGTTAGAAGGTAGATAATACTAACTTCGAAGGGCGCGTTTTGATTAGAATAATTATTTCTAATTTAGGCTCGAGCTAATTCGCGTCGTTAGTGAGCTCAAGTGTGTTCATTTTTGCTGTGAAGTGAAGTTAACCAGGTAATGTCTATTCTCTAATCCCCACCGAGATGCTCTTTAAATGTGTTTTAATGTTTTCTAATCTGTTTTGAGAATTGCATCCCGAAAGGGGACTTTATGTTGAAAATGTTGCCATCTGTTTTTGGATATTTATCTGTGATTGTTGATTTATGAGTTGAGAAATCGTGATGGCCTTTTATGAGTAGTTTTATTATTGATTTTGATAACCTGGGTTGGGTTTGACTTGAGAGTTGTGAGCTGAGTTTGAATAATATACTAATAACTCAAGTGAAACATTAAGCGGGTTTGTTCTGTTGATGCCTTTGGTAGGCGGTTACTTTGATGCCTTTGGTAGGTGATTATTTTGATGCCTTTGGTAGGCGATTATTGATGCCTTTTGGTAGGCGATTATTGATGCCTATGGTAGGCGATTATTATATTTATGCCTTTGGTAGGCGGTTATCTTTGATGCCTTTGGTAGGCGAATGTTTTGATGCCTTTGGTAGGCGATGTTACTTTATGGGATTTGATATCCCGCCCGCATAATAAAATGAATGGGTTGGGTTGAGGAAAATAGTTGTAAGGGTTAAATGGTTTATGAAAAGGTTTGACTTATTCCCTCTCCCTCAAATGAATTGAAATGAACTTAACTTGTTTTTAACGTTAGGGGTAGACATTATTGAGATTTCCCCCTCATTTTTGAAATGTTTTGCTTTTAGGTGAAGATCTATATGCTGGGGACGGGAATTAGAAATGAGGACGACATGTTTAGAAGTCGTTAAATATGTTACATTTCTTTTGTGAGAAACTTGAAGTTAGTTTTGAGGTTTATTCATAAGTATGAGTTTGTTAGTTGGTTTACCGCTGACAGACAGTTGTAGTTTCCTTCTCGCCTTGTATTCCTTCGGGGATACGGTAGTGACGCCCAATAAGAGTTTGAGTCTTCCGCTAATTTTGTCTGTTAACGTTAGTTTGACTTTGACTTTTCTATAATTGAATTTCTGGGGCGTTACAGAATGGTATCAGAGCTCTGGGTTGCGACCTAGTAGCTCCTAAGTGTCTCATAGGTTTAGTTAGACCTTAGGAAGCTAAACTCGGAGTGTGATGTAGGTGTGGGTTGGGTTGCATCGACTTGATTGTTACTTCATGTTTTTATTAATATGATTTTTTTTTAAACTTTTGTTTAGATCTATTATTTTTCCGATACTGTAGACACCAAATTTTGTACCGTTGTTAATTTCAGTTATTCATAAAAATAAGCTAGCCGAATAGTTTAGTAGCATGCAAACCCATCTCATTTCTAGCCAGAAAACGAGCAGGAACCCGTCTGGGTTCTTTGGGCCAAAGCTCGGCTCACTCAGAACCCGTCTGGGTTCCTGGGCTGAGAGTGACGCGGCGGCTATGCCGATATTCCGGCTTCTTTCAACATGCTGTTGGGAAGGCCTTGGTTACATGAGTGCAATGCTGTCGCCTCTACCTTACACCAGAAGGTGAAATTAATCATTCAAGGCCAAGTAGTCACGATCTCAAGCAAACCTCAAAGCCTTTTGACCCCAAGAAACCCACACTGAGATTGAACATAGCTCAAATTCCGAGGAGCTACACAACTTTGAGATGGTAGCAGTTTTGAGCCAGGATCAAGCTCACTTTGACTTCGATCCCTACTCAAACCCTAATATCCATGCTATATTGAGGAAGCAAGGTCATTTTCCGGGGATGTCACTTGGCCGAAATCCCAAGAACAAGTTGGCGCCAAATTTCAAGGTATTCAAAAACAAAGGAAGGTTCGGGCTAGGCTACAAACCAACTAAGGAGGAAGTAAGACTGACGAAGCTAGCCATGGCTAAACAGAAAAGATTGGACAACCCTCCGACCCTATACCAAGTCAAACCGTATCCACGCACTCTTAACGGACAATTCTTGAGAGGGTGATGACTTCCTTATTACGGCTTCCCGAACCACATTACCTAAAATCTCGGGTATCTAAGTGGCGGGTTAGAAATCTTCAATGATCAGTCACCACAACCGCCACGTTCATCCCGCCTAGAAGGAGTCGTCCGCCTTTGGAATGGACCCACCTCGCCGGAGGCGGCATCTTTGGAATGCTCTTTGGGCAAGAGGCGCGCAAGGAAGAAGTCGTCGACCCAGTCATCGCTGCACTTTCCAACCCAAGCTTTGACCCAAGTCTGTTGATCGGAGAAGACGGCGGCCATCGTGAGATCACCTGGATCGATGATGAGGAGAACAAATTTACGCTTTCTATAGGAGAGTCTGTAGAGTCAGGTTCTGGTAGTCCTAAGTTGGTCGGGGATAACCCGGAGTCTGTTGATGTACCCATTTCTGCATTTAATAAGATGAACATTTCTGCCTACTCGAATCACAGCCAACACCGATAATAAATATCTTTGAACCTTTAAAAGACCAAAATGAATTAACAGAGGCCATGGAAACATTTGAGGAAAAATAGCGTCATCGAAGATACCATAAGCATAAATGTAGGACGGAGGATAACCCCGGAACTCAAATTGGGTAAGTCCTCACGCATACGAGCAACAGGATTTCACCACACTTCTTAAGGAGTTTAAGGACGTGTTCGCGTGGTCGTATGAAGACATGCCAGGTATCGACAGGGATATCGCTGAACATACCCTTCCATTATATCCCGACGCTAAGCCAGTACGGCAAAAGGCACGTAGAATCAAGCCAGATTGGTCAAAGAAGATCGAAGATGAAGTAATGGAACAGTTAAAAGCCAAGTTTATACGGGCAGTTCACTACCCCGAATGGGTAGCAAACATTGTTCCCGTTCCGAAGAAAGATGGGCGAGTAAGGGTATGTGTTGACTTTTGAGATTTGAACAAGGCCAGTCCAAAAGACAGCTTCCCTCTGCCACATATCGACGTCCTAGTGGACAATACGCGCCACGAGCTGTTGTCCTTTATGGATGGCTACGCATGGTATAACCAAATCAAAATGGCAGAAGAGGACATGGAAAAACATCCTTCACCACTCCATGGGGAACGTACTGCTACACGGTAATGCCTTTCGGCCTAAAGAACGCAGGGGCCACATATCAGCGCACCGCGAATACCCTTCTCCACGACATGATGCACAAAGAGGTAGAGGTATATGTGGATGATATGATCGTCAAGTCCAAAACCAGAGAAGAGCATCTCCCCAATCTTCGCAAGTTCTTCCTTCGATTAAGAAAATACAACATGAGGCTCAATCCGAAAATGTGCATTTGGGGTTACGTCGCTAGGTTTCGTGGTCACCAACGTGGGATCGAGGTGGACCCATCAAAAATCAAAGCAATACAAGAAATGAAACCACCTAAGACAGAGAAGGAAATTCGAGGTTTCCTTGGTCGCGTGCAATACATCAGTCGATTCATTTCCAAACTCACTATGACTTGTGAACCACTATTCAAGAAACTCAAGAAAGGAGCAAAAGTGGAATGGGATGATCAGTGTCAAGCAGCCTTTGACAAAATTAAAGAATACTTGACCCATTCCTCAGACTAAAGTCACGGCATCAGATGAGCCTCTGCTCCTTTACCTCACAAGAACCAACTCAGAATGGGGCCATGTTGGCTCAACAGGTAAAAGGAAAGGAGAGCGCCATCTATTACCTCAGCAAGAAGTTCGGTGATTGTGAGAGTCGATACACCAACATTGAAAAAATGGCTCTAGCATTGGTTTGGGCAACGAAGAAGCTTCGACATTATATGTTGTCACACACGGTGCATGTGATCGCTGAGTGCAACCCGATCAAGTTCATCATGGAACAACCCACAATCAATAATCGCATAGCTCGATGGGTAGTTATGTTATCAGAGTTCAGTCTAAAGTTCGTGCCTCAAAAGTCTATCAAAGGAAGGGCCATCTCGACTTCGGCAGATTTCTCTGTCGTGAACCTCCAAGCACTAACTCGAGTTCCTGCACGAAGAAGTCTTTCATACGGACGAGGTCACGTGTGAAATGTATTTCGATGGTGCTTCTAACCAAATGGGATGCGGCGCAGGGGTACTCTTAATATCACCTGAAGGGGAGCATCATCCCGTCTCTATTAATCTCGAATTCGACGCAACCAACGCGGCCGAATATGAAGCCTACATCATCGGGTTGCAAGTAGCATTAATTATAGGAGTAAAGCACATCAGAGTGTTTGGTGATTCTAGTCTTATCATCAACCAAGCCAAGAACACTTGGAAGGTCAAAATGAATCTTTGATAGCTTATCAACGACGGTTGTTGGACTTGGCGACGCAATTTGAGCACATTGAATTCAAGTACCTACCAAGAGATAATAATGAGTTGGCAGACGCCTTGGCTAAACTCTCCTCCATGATTGCTATGCCAGTAGGAATTTACGAATTTCCTATAACAATAGAGCGGCGTGACCAACCCGCCTATGTGTACTCCATAGAAGAACCCATCGTAGACTCAAATGCATGGTTCTTCGATATCTATACATACTTGACAAAAGGAGATTATCCCGCTGAGGCTGGTTCTAAAGGACAAAGAGCGATCAGAATGATGGCAGCACAATACTGCATCATTCACGATCGACTTTATAAGAAGATCGCTACGGGCATTAACCTACTTTGCGTCGATACCAAGTCAGCAGAAGAGTTAATGACCTCCATACATGGAGGAGAGTGCGGGCCACACATGAATGGCAGAATGTTAGCAAAAAAGATTTAAAGGGCAGGCTATTTCTGGTCCACCATGGAGGCCGACTGTCTCAACTTCGTTAGGAAATGCGCCAAGTGTCAGGAATACGCCAATCTACAGCATCAGCCATCTTCCTATCTCACTACATTGACATCCCCTTGGCCATTCTCAGTCTGGGGTATAGACATAATTTACATCCAACGGGCACTGGAGGACATGAGTATGCACCGTAGCCGTTGATTACTTTACCAAATGGGTAGAGGCCGCCTCCTATGCAAAACTCACCTCGAAGCATGTAGCTAAGTTCATCCTGAACAATATCATTTGTAGATACGGAGTGCCACACGAGATCATCAGTGATAACGGGAGCCATTTCGAAGGAGGTTGAAATGTTGGCCAAGTATAAGATCAAGCATCATAAGTCCTCGCTCTACAGCCCCAAACTAATGGGGCGGAGGCAACCAACAAAACTCTCGCAGAATCATTAAGAAAACGGCGTAACATACAAGGATTGGCCCGATAAGCTTCCTTCGCCTTATGGGGATACAGAACTTCAATTCGAACAGGAACGGGAGCAAGCCCTTTTGCCTTGGTTTACGGAATGGAAGCAGTACTTCCAGTTGAACTCGCCATACCATCTCTCCGCATACTTGCTGAAAGTCAACTACCGTGAATGAATGGGCTAGATATGAAGAGTTGACGCTTATTGACGAGAGAAGGCTCGTGGCCTTACACAATGTGCACTTGTACGTGCTCGTATAGCTAGGGCTTTTAACAGGAAGGTTAAGGACCGGGTTCTTCAAGAAGGAGATTTAGTGCTTAAGGAGATGAGGGCACCCGTTCAAGATCCAAGGGGTAAATTTGCACCAAATTGGAAAGGGCCTTATGTCATTAAACAAATCATCGCCGGGAGCAGGCCGCTTAGTCACTCTGAAGGAGAAGCGTTAATACACCCACCAACTGGACGATTAAAGAAGTTTTACGCATAACGAGATCGACCGAATCGGCCAAGCAACTAGAAGGAGAATTTCTAGACACTTGGCCGTACATAGGTGGGTTCGGGCTTCATGATGGGCCACAAACAGACTCGGGTCGTGTATTGGTTTTAATTTTGTAACTGTGCAAAGGGAAGACTTCGTTGTATTAACGACTGCTATTATTATTTATAAAGGAAAAATCCATTACAATACTTGGTCTTTCAAATAATGTTACAATTACTCTAATTGTAACTAATAAAGGTTCAGCTAAAATATTATCAAAAAAAAAATATATATATATATATATATAAATTGGCACACATTTTCAGGCCCGTTTCATCTTCTTTTTGTCAGCAGACTTTGGTCCAACCCCGGTCTCTTTGGTGTCACTAGTCCCTCCCTCAGTGTCTTTAGGACGGTATCTCTTCTTCTCATTCTCCTGAGAGGCTTTTCCTTTTCAAGATTTCTTTGAACGGGCCAAACCTGTCCTTCACGTCGGTTTTAGGGCCCAATCGATCTTTCACAGTGATCTTGGGACCCAAACGCTGTAATACATCAGCCTTAGGGCCCAACCTATCTGTTGCAGCAGCTTTCAGATTCTGTCTAGTTTCCTCGGCTCTCCTTGTTACCACCACGGCCGTCAGCCAATCTTGATAGCCAGGAACAGTCATTTCAGACACGCGCGCTTTCGAGGGAACACGAACAGTGGGCCGTTTCTCCCAATATTTCAGCCAAGATTCCACAACGCTCCTCTTGAGATGAAGTAACTTCGGGGCATCATGAGTTTTGTCGGGAATACGTTGTCTCAACCCCATTTGTCTCATGCCCCGCTCTGGGAAGTAGAATGTCAAGTGTGTCAGGCTCGCAATGCATACGTAGGGGTTTCTTTGATCACAAGTGATGTACTCTGGAATGTGCCGCCAATCCACCATCGCATCGTGATCTCTTCGTTTCTTCAAGATCGACCCATTCGGCATCGATCGACGCCTTGATACTTTCCTTGCAGCCGATGGTTCGCCAACGCCAAGCAGATTCCGCCTTTTCGACTGTGCTAAGGTGCTCCATTAACCAAACTCGCCGCAAAATAAGGTAATAAGTTATGTCGTGCAAAAAAAAAAAAGAAGCAAAAAAAAAAAAAAAAAAAGCACGGGTTACCAACAAAAACAGGGGGCTACCACTGTAATCATGCTCCGGGTCAGAGTCATCAAGACACATCAACGCTTTCTCCTAATCACCGTGCAGGATTGTAACCACGAGCCATATCCTCTACCACGTAGATCAAATTCGCGGGACCCGTCCTTCTACCGCCATGATAGAAACAAAATTCTCCCAGCAGGCATAATACTAGGGCTCTCACCCGTACCACGGGCCCATACTCTAAGGTTTCAGGGGCTTGGAAGTGTTCCACTATGGTTTGAAAGTGCACCCTATCCCCTATTATCGCACTACCGATTACCCTAGAGGGGAGGCATAATAGCTCTTTATAGTCTTTCCTTGCGTCAGTCATCAATGGGGGCACTACTGATGGAGCATAATGATTCGTCCCAAGAATAGAAGACCATTCTTCAGGCAAAGGAACCAATTCCCGCATTGAATCTAAACACATGGAATTCCTTATCCCGAGGTTTCAGAAATACAGAAATCCCAATCTATCTTCACTTGCCTCAAGCTGCAAATGATGTCACATACCTCCCCAATTCTCTCTTTTCTTCTTTGGACAAAGTACTCATCCAAGTGGCTAACTTCTTTTCGAAGGCCATGAGGTCGAAAGGACGGATTCGTTATAGTCCAGGCGAGTTGGTTGTTGATTTTGTAAATGGCGAGAATCGGGACGGGTTCCCGAATTTTCCGCGAAAAAGCAGTGGCTTTGCGGTCCGCGCGTAGACCGGACGGTTCTTGATGGCTTTCTGGTGGGAGAGGCTTTGAGGTTTGTGATGGTATGTGTCGGGGAGGGGCGTATTTATAGCAAGGAACCCAGACGGGTTGCTTGTCCAAACCAAGCCCAAATCGGAAACAAATGTCGGTTGTCCGAGCACAAGTGGGAGACAATATGTCGGCGCAAACAACCTGTGACGTTTCGGCTTCTATTCAAATTATGTCGGCCGCCAAAGCCCAAGCCGCAAACAACCCATACGGGTTCCTGGGCTTCCCTTGCCCCATCCTTTTGACCCAGTATTCATGGGTGGACGCCCATTTGGGCAAATGTCGACGGTTCCTGGCCTAGTGGGACTCCATTTGGGCTTAAATGTCGACGGTTTGCTTAGTCTTTTGGATTCGATCAAGAAGCCTCTTCACTCTATTTTGTCATAATGCGGTCCGCGATAACTATGTGTCTTCGCTAGCCAAATCGTAGTTCGAATTTACTTATAATACTTAATGTTTTGTTTTTCTTTTTATCATCTTTTCCGTTTGGGGAAGTGGAATGATCCCACCATGTAGGTCGATATTGCATCGCATAAGTCTCCCATCATGTAGGTCGCATGTTGCATCATATCAGTTTTAGTCGCATATTCCATTGCATAAGTCTCCCATCATGTAGGTCGCATGTTGCATTGCATGAGCATCATATCAGTTTTAGTCGTAAGGTTAAAATAAAGAAAAAAAAAGAGAGTCCTTGACCTTTTCTGAAAATCGACCTTTTCCCCAGCTTAACTTGCTTCACTTAGAAAAATCTGGATGAGATCTCAAAAGTTTTTGAAACCTTTTCTTCAAACCTTCTGATTTTGAGACCAGTAATAGAAGACGTATCTGACTGCTTTGACTATCTTAGAAGGTATAAATGTGCGTGCCGCAAATCTTTGGGCTAAGTTTAGTTGATTGAGCCCCATCCCGTAAGCCCACATTGCCTAAAAGTCGAATTGATCATTTTCATCAATTCCATGATCCCCTGAGTGACTCACCCATTAGTCGCATCTCTAGAACTTGTTTTGCATCTTGTTTGAGACTACATGTTTGCATTGCACACCGTGACAAAGTGATTGAGGCATTCGATTTTCTTTTTAAGCTACATAGCCAAATAGCCTTCCCTACATTGTATTTACCGTTCTTTTTGCCCCGCCTAGCCTTTGCTTATCCCTTTTTCATGTTTGAACCCTGACAGTACAAGCCTTAGCCTATGATATCCAGTATCCCTTTGCCTTGCTTGGTTGGATGAAAGTCTGTCATTTTTGGGAGGGAACAATTGGTTTGGTGTGAGCAAAATATGAAGTCTGGGAGAATCTGAAAGTCCCATATCTTGAGCGAATTTGGTTATGCTGTTCAAAAGTCAAAGTTATAATAGAGATTTCTTCTCCCTGATCACCCACAAAAAAAATGAAAAATAAAAAAATCAATAAAAAAAGAGTTTCAAAAATAAAAGGGCGATTGGGGAGACGCAACTTAAAGTTCAGAAAACTTTGACTCGGTTGTACTCGGTTCAGATGTTTTAGGGTGGAAGGTAAAACGCTTTGCATACATTAAGTGAGAAGGAGAGTTTAGAGGATTTCATTGAAAATCAATCCAAGCACGGCTTTTAACTCCTCATTCCCAAATTTTACCGCTCCTTACCCTAGCCTAAGCCCCATTACAACCCAAAAAAGTCCTTTTGATTGTCACTTGTGCATTGCATACCAGTAGTGGAGAGCGAGGTTCTTACCAAGCTTATGGTAGTCTGCTTCTATTGGTTTGAGTATGAGAGAAACCCACATACATATTCAAAATCGAGTGTTTGAGTGTTCATTCTTTCCCATGAGAGTTTTGCTCTTTCTGGCTAGCTTACGTCCATAACCAACCGCGCATATTTGCATTATTCTTCGAATCATGGCGGACTTATGCCTCGAGTTACTTGTTCTCTCCCTTAAGTTTCGAAAACTTCTTTCTATTTCTCTTTCGAACTGAGTTTTGATTTTGTCCAGATTAATCTTTGTGCTTGCTTGTTTGACTTTGTGTTGATCTAAAATTCTTTGTCCCAGGTTATTTCAGTAGTATATAGAAAGTCATAACTGCATTGCATAACACCATCATTGCGTAAGCATTGCATCGTGAGTCTGCACTAGTACATAAAACATAAATGCATTCGGTTTAATACATCATTGCATGGCATTGTCATAAGTACATAGCAAAGAGTTGTGTATAGCATAGCATAAGAACTCTGCAGGCGCATCATTCTCAATCGTCATCATGCGGACACTCGCCACCACCACGCACTATCGCCCCATGGGCTCCGCTTCCTCCACTCCAAAGTAAGTGTCCCATTGGTAGTAGGAGGAGTCTACTACCGCCGAGCTGAGCGAGTGCAATACTTGATCTTGCCGCGTTAAGGAGTGTTCGAACCCGCCACTCTTGATTACCTCCAGCACCCCCTGGAGCAGCCAAGAAGTTCTTACTACAGCTCGGGACAGGCCACCCGACCATTCCCGAGTTTGCGTTCCCCATCCAGACGATCGAGGTCGCTCCAAACCCTGCGCGAAGGAGTAACGGAACAATGGTTGAGACGGAAGCGATGAGGCGTCATCTGCGAGGCACGGTTATACCCGTAGATGCACCAATCATCTGCGAAGCACCACAAGAGGATCGACCGCAGCAGGAAGTGCCAAAACCCAAATCCACGATCGGTGCGAGCGCATCGGGCATTCCATAGGGGTACTGAGGCGAAGGATGAGAAGGTTGGCGCCTAGACCCCGAATGATGAGATTCTGGAGGAGTACCTAAATGCAGTGAAATGCCTTCTTGCTCACCGCACACAGCTCCACCAACAGCGCTAGACTCGGAACACGTCTCCACCACGAAGCTGGGCGTGCCACGCCGAGAGCCGCGGCTCCGGCGAGAATTCCCATGATCATGAGACTGTGTCTGATGCCCCTGTTCACCTAAAGACATGGAGGATATGCTGTTCTCCACAGACCGCTGAAAGTCGTGGCCAAAATCCGTGTCTCCATAGTGGGAACTAGTCGAATGACTATCTTCAAGCAAGATACCTTTCCCACGATCATCGTGCGCCGGCGTGCCCGTACTCCGCCTACTCCTCTCCCCGTGCCTTCGGAGAGCACCATCACCCCCATAAGACCGCCTCGCGTCGGCCATAAAGGAAGAATGTCGAGGAGGGTCCCTCAGCTCCGACCGGCCACGAGGCACCTGCGCATCTGAACGGCGAGGAGGATCCACAGGACGAGACTGTGCATCGTCATCCACGTCTGCGTCCCCGACCACAGAACCTGCAAGGTCTTTCTCGCGAGCCCATTTAAGTGTGAAGTAATTCTTGAGAAAGCCTTTCGCTTGTTTCCATCGCCACTGCACAGAATGAGGAAAATTGGTCAAAGTTCGAGCAAATTGCAACTAAGCAAAAAAAAAGGGGGGATCACCTACCGGCTTTCCCAGGATCTTCTCTAATTCTGGTTTGATGTCCTCGCTAGTCGCCCTTGGGTAGCCACAAACTGTGTCCCCAGAGTTACTCTGGCTCTTCTCGTCATCCTTGCAATAGGGCCCCAACTGTAACAAACAAAGAATTGGTCACATTAGGCGGTAGTAGAAGGGATATGAAAAGAATAAATAGAGGTCTTCTTCCCTACCTTTCTGAAGGCCAGGCGGTCCCGATATTGTTCCCATTCTTCCCAGAATTGGTCAGGCGATGCCATCGATGCATGGTTAGTATACCAAGAACCCGTCTTGGCTGCTACAAACGCCTCGGCATGCAAGGCTCGCGGATCGTTCATGGTCTCAGGAGGGTCTGATGGTATTATCCACCTTTCATGACCCAGGGTTTGCCTCGTAAACCTCTCACCAAGGCTCCAGACCCAACCGGACGGGCTCTCCATCACCAAGCGCAGGGTACTATCCCTATGCGCTGCATTTCGTGAGGGGATAAAATCTTGTGGAATCGCAAAGCCAACCCAGGCATTCCAATTAACATCATCCTGCACAAATAGAAGAAACATAAGCATCAAAGAAATACAAGATAGATTACATGAAAAATGTACCTCTTCAAGGCGATCTAGGATGCGGCGCAGCTCATCCAAGCTCCCAAATGGCTTCTTTTTTTTTGCTCGAGGTAGTTTTTGTGCCACCGTTCTGCTGCTGGCACTGTCTGAGCATGTCGGGTAGGGATGACGAATCCCTTAATATACTCGTACCCCCATACCTGCAAATATGTCAATACCGAGACTCACGATGTAAGAAAAGAGAGAAAAGCATGTAAAAGAGAAGCGTCTCGAAGATTACCTCGAGCACCTTCCACATGCTCGGGCCGCTCATCTCCTGCAGACTCTCTGGCGCGAAGAATGGGTCCACATCAGTACCAGGCCGTACACCAACGCGAAGCCAGCGAATGAAGTTGGCGTAAGCAGCTTTGGCCCAGTTCCGGTGAATGACTTGCTCTAGATTGAGGAGATTCTTCATCCAGGTCAAATAAACATCATCACCTCGATTGGCAAACATTGTGGCAGAGATGAAGTATGCCAGGAAAATAAAACGACGCTGAAACTCATCCATATGAGTGAAGTCAGCGGAAGTGATGACAGCCTCGAAGGAACCATAAGAGAGCTTCATCTTTCGACCAAATCGGCGCCGTTCGAGCACCGGCTCTAATAGTTCCATCACCTGGTCTGGCACAACAGGGTCGAATTCTACGTCTTGACCACCCCAGCGTAGCCCGGTAATCATCACAAAATCAACAGGGCTTATGGCCATTTCTCCTACCGGGAGGTGGAAGGTGTTAGTAGAATCCCAGAATCTCTCCGCAAGCGCACGCCCCATTACCCGTGGTGTGCAAGGTTCCCAGGCCTTAACACATTTCCAGAAGAGGTCGAGTCCTGACTCTTCTAAAAGTGTAAGCGCCCAGTTGTCTTCTGCAAAATGCTCCACCACCTTGATTGGCTTCCGCATATTGCCACCAGTTCTAAGAGAGTCTTCCTGAGGATCCACCATAAAAATTCAAAAAAATAAAAGTCCTTACGGCAGCCTATCAAGTGATCCCCAATTTAGCAAAAGTCAAATTGAGCTTCCACTAAATTAGGGGGTTAAAAAAAAAGAAAAAGAGAAAGTGCTTGGCGAGACGGGTTCTCTGCGCGTTTGCGAGCCAAGTAGCGAGCAGTTTCAAGAAGCAGGCCCAAAAAGAGAACAGAGAGACCCGACCTAACGCAGACGGAAAGCGCAGAAACCGGCCCAGACGCAGACGGGAACGCAGACGGTTTCTTGCGCGCATCCGGCCCAGATGCAGACCCAACGCGGACGGGTTCCTTGGTTCTTGGGCTTTGCGGAAACAGGCCTTGCATTTGCAGGCCCATTGTAAAAAAAATAAAATAAAATAAAATAAAAAAGGGCAAAAGGCAGACGGGTTCTCTACAAAAGAAAGGGGGCTGGGCTTTGTTTTCTTCCGGCCCACCCAAGAAACTGGGCCCCGCTTTTTTCTTTTTCGCCCAAAGATGCCTAACACAGACGGGTTTCTTTTCAAGGGGGCTGGGTTTGGGCCTCGCCGTTTTCGGCCCAACTAAAGCTGGGCCTCATTTTCTTCGGACACAAACGCAGCCGGGTTTCTCTACAAGGGGGCTGGGTTTGGGCCTCGCTGTTTTCGGCCCAACTAAAGCTGGGCCTCGCTTTCTTCGGACAGAAATGCAGCCGGGTTCTTCAAGTGGGCTGGGCCCTATTTTCTTTCGGCCCACCCAAGAAAGTGGGTTGTGCCTCACTGTTTCCGGCCCAACTAACAGTAACACAAACGGGTTTTGACTGGAATGGGCCTCGCTGTTTTCGGCCCACCTAAGGCTGGGCCTCGTTCTTTTTCGGCCCACCAAGAACACAGACGGATTGAGCTGTCCACTTTCAGGAACCTAGACGGTTTCCACTCGCCGAAGAAGTTGGGCCGCCTCAGCCCAACTCAGACGGGTTCTTCCTAAATCCTAAAGCCCAACTCAAACGAATTCAAACCAAAAAAGGGGCTGGGCCTCGTCTCTTGTCGGCCCACTCAAGCCGAACCCAGACGGGTTCCTTTCACCGACAACTTGGGCCTTTCGTGTAATTGTGGTCCATCATCTAATTAAGGGATCGATTTGGCACGGAACTGAGACGGGTTCTCACTAATTGCAGCCTATCATCTAATTAAGGGCTGGATTTTAGCCTAAAACTGAAACGGGTATTTGATATAAATTACTTCAACAATATTAGCTAAATCAACAAGCTAGAATTAAAACATTTCTACTTGCAAATTTATGCTATAATTGAAAGAGCAGAGTCAGAAAGAAGATATTACCCGGACATGTGAATGCTTGTGCCATACATGATTCCACGGTTCAGGCACCAATATTGACGGTTCCCAACCCGGCCTAGGAGTCCATGCTCGCCAGGAGGACATTTCATGTGCCCAATTTGCTGCATGGGGTTGAACGGGCGGATCCCTAACTTTTCTAACCATTGCTTCCTAACTAGCGAATGAAGGATTTTTGAGCAAGGAAGAGAGAGAAGCAAAGGAATGAGAGTGAAGAGAGCTTGAAGTGTGAGATTAAGGGGAAGAGGATGCCCCCCTTTTATAGAAAAAATGGGTGCATGCACACCACACAAGTGGCTAAGCGGCGGGCCCTAGCATCCGGATCATGGAGGGCATGCATTGGCCGAAAATCCACCCCCTTATCCTATCTTATCGGCTTGCAAAAAAAAAAAAAAAAGAAGAAAACAAAAAGGCCCGAACCCAGACGGGTTTGCTGGGCCAAAACAGGCCCAAGGAGCGGGAACCTAGACGGGTTTGCTGGGCCAAAAACAAACCCAATTTCGCGAACCCAGACGGGTCTGCTGAGCCGAAATAAGTAATCAAGAAGGTTTTCGAGCCCAATGCAATCTTATGCTCATGAAATTACGGCCAACTCAAGCCCAAAGCAATGGCAAACTTCAGCCCACTTCCGAGAGCTAAAGCACAACTGACAGGTAAATTCTCTGACTCGTTCTGATATAAACTGATGCCCTTCTCCTCTGTCTTGCAGGACAATGCGCGAAATGCAGTGGCCGTCGTCGGGCCTTAACAATACATGACACCATCACCGCCGCCGCTAATACGCGACATTTCCCCACCCGCCGCCATCTGCCCTAACAATACATGACACCATCAGCCGTCGCCAGGCTAGTACGCGACATTTCCCCACAAGCGGCCGTCATCGGGCCCTAACAATACATGACACCATCAGCCGTCGCCGGGCTAGTACGCGACATTTCCCCACAAGCGGCCGTCATCGGGCCCTAACAATACATGACACCATCAGCCGTCGCCGGGCTAGTACGCGACACTTCATCAACAACGGCCGTCATCGGGCCTTAACAATACATGACATCAGCCGTCGCCGGGCTAATACGCGACACTTCATCCACAAACGGCCGTCATCGGGCCTTAACAATACATGACATCAGCCGTCGCCGGGCTAATACGCGACACTTCATCAACAAACGGCCGTCATCGGGCCTTAACAATACATGACATCAGCCGTCGCCGGGCTAATACGCGACACTTCATCAACAACGGCCGTCATCGGGCCTTAACAATACATGACATCAGCCGGGATAATACGCGACACTTCATCAACAACGGCCGTCATCGGGCCTTAACAATACATGACATCAGCCGTCGCCAGGCTAATACGCGACACTTCATCAACAACGGCCGTCATTGGGCCTTAACAATACATGACATCAGCCGTCGCCGGGCTAATACGCGACACTTCATCAACAACGGCCGTCATCGGGCCTTAACAATACATGACATCAGCCGTCGCCGGGCTAATACGCGACACTTCATCAACAACGGCCATCATCGGGCCTTCACAATGCGATGAACACCACATCTACATCGGCGCAGGACCCAGCTTCCAAGCGTCAACAGCGGCCATCGTCGGGCCTTCACAATGCGACAAGGGTCATCATCGGGCCTTCACAATGCGATGAACATCATATCGACATCGACGCAGGACCCAGCTTCCAAGCGTCAACCAGCTTCAGAACAGGCTTCTGATTCATATCCAAAATCATCAAGACTACTTTGATCATCGTTTTAATCAAACTCGATCAAAGTGGGGGCTATCTGTAGACACCAAATTTTGTACCGTTGTTAATTTCAGTTATTCATAAAAATAAGCTAGCCGAATAGTTTAGTAGCATGCAAACCCATCTCATTTCTAGCCAGAAAACGAGCAGGAACCCGTCTGGGTTCTTTGGGCTGAGCTGGTTCTTTCAGCAGAACCCGTCTGGGTTCTTTGGGCCAAAGCTGCTCACTAGGCAGAACCCGTCTGGTTCTGGGGCCGAGTGACGCGGCGGCTATGCCGAACCCTAAAAACGCACCTCCCTACTCCCCCATTCCACTATAAATTAAACCCTTCTTTCCCTTCCAAAAATAGACGAGAATATACTAGGAGTATTGACACTAGTGTATTCTCTCTTTTCTTTCCCCTTTGCATGCTACTTCACTAAAGGTTAGCGTGTTTCTTGTATTAATGTGTATAATGTAATTTTACTTTCTTTTTCTTTTGTTTCTTTGCATGACATTAGTGATAAACTCGTGAAATTTATTCAATTCCTCCCTTTTTTTTAACCTTTCGCTTTAATTTAATTCTAGTAGAGTCTATTCGTTGAATAGGCGGATTTGATGATTTTAATTGTCAAATTCGTAACCTTACCCCCGAATCCATCTCTGGATTCGCAGGCTGGAGTCTGTATTTTATGGTTTGTTGTTTTTCTCCTAAAATTCAACTGGCGACTCTCTTTTGCACCTTGTTTTCTTCTTTTTTTTATGGTTTTTATTACCTTTTTTTTACGTTTTGCGCCAAAGGTAATCCGACTTGGTTCACAGAACCCAGACGGGTTCTTCGCCGTCGTCCTTTGCTTTTTTTTTGTTTTCTTTCTTTTTTTTAGGGTTTCGCAGCTAGAACCCGTCTTGGTTCCGCAAGGAACTCAGACGGGTTCCTGTGCGTTTTCACTCCCCTTTCTTTCGTCTCGCTTTCTTTCTTCTTTTTTTTTTTTGTAAAGGTGAACCTCGAGCGCTAATTTCGTTTTTAATCTGTTAACAAAGTTCATTCTTAAAAGTTCAACCTTATTTAAGGTTAAGCAATCCTAGTCGGCTCCCAATCACTTTTAAGTAGCGCCGCGAAAAAAAGGTCATCGATCGACGATTTTTTCGGGGTCTACAGATTGGCGACTCCACTGGGGACTTAAACTTAAAAAGAGGGTAAAACTTGAAAGAATTAAATTTTAGTGTTTTTTGTAAAAGAGGAGGAATTAATTTATTTCACATTTTTATCATTTTTTAGGCATATTGCATACCAGGCTACTCTTGGGCCTTTATGGCTGGGGAGCACAAAAGCGTTGGTTTAGGTTTTAAAACTAGGAATCAACCCCGAGAGCGGGAGGTCACTACTTGTGGGATGCACTTACATCGCCAAGCATTTGATCTCTCCTCTCCCCGTGTTACACTCTAAAGGTTTCCTTGAAACCCAAAGAGCAACACCCCACACATTCTTCCTTGAATTCCATACAAGGAAAATGCACCGGGGCGAGAACATGTGGTACCCTATTCATCTCCCTAAACCTAGAAAAACCCTGAATCTAAAGCCATGGTTAGGCTCATCCCGCATCTGTATGTCATGTGATTTAATCTGTAAAGTTGAGTCCAAGTGTCTAGCCCATTCATGAGTCGAGTCGCGTTAGTCCGCGTAGGAACATGCGAGGTGCATTTTGGCTTATCGAACCAGACGGGTTTACGGCTGTCGGCCAAACCCATTCGTGTCGATTGTCCGTCAGTGTGGTCCAGTAGCGTCGAAACCCAGACGGGTTCTTGGCCATCGGGATCGCCCATCTGCGTAATGTGAGCAGGGCCCGATTAGAGGAAGAGGAACCCGACGGGTTTCCTAACCCGATCCGCCTTCTCTCTTCTCTTCGAACTCGATTGCTTCACCCAGACGCCCAATGCCTTGCGATGATCCTATTCGCCCTTTATGCGCCCCTGAGTCGATGTCGATCCTGTCGACCATCATGCTAGGTCCATATAGAATTAGGACATGCACTCCCATAAAAGTGGGTGAGTCATCCTTGTGTCAGCATATAGGCGTCATGTCCATGTCCTAAGTTCATATAGGTCCACCAAGTCATGCATGCATCGGGTGGGTGACGTGAAAGTTCTTTCGAGCACTAATCAGTTTCCATGCAGGCAAGATAACAGACCATCTTCGAGCCCGCATCCGTGACCCACAAACCGGCAGGCTTATTCGCAATCCCAATTACAGACTGTCGGTTCAATCCAGTGAATCCACCATGTCAGGATCCCTCGCCAACAACCTTTTTGGGGAGAGTTCTGGTGATAAGCAATTTGACGCGCTGTACGAGCGGGTACAGGAAGCAATTGCCATTTGCATGGCAGATCAGGAGGACAGAACCAATGAGAAACTGGAAAAGAAGTTCAATGAAAATCAACAAACCATGAATGGCGTGCTGGAAGCCATTAAACAGATCAACAAAAAGCTCGGCATCGGACTTGAGGAAGAAGAAAACTATTATGACACCGAATCTAAGGCCGAGGCAGATGATGGGGTTGGAGAAGGTCACCCCAAATCCAAAAATGGAGGTCCCAAAACCTAAGTCATTTGGTGAGGTCAGGACCAAATCTGTACTGAATAACTCCAGAACTTCGGAGGACCCTTACGTCAAGAAACTTGAGGAGAAAGTTGATATGCTTACCAGAAGGATGATGAAAACTGATCCGACCTTCACCGACCCCTGCATGGATTTTGCCATCCCCAAACATTGTGTATCGAGGATAAGGGACAAGGTTGAGGTGCCAAACATGAAATTTAGACCCTCTGAAAATCCATCGCATCACTTGGAGGAATTCCTGAGGCTGGCTCCCCTCCATAAGGTAGATGAAGGTCTCTACACCACAGTCTTCCCTTCCACTCTAGAAGGTAAGGCCAAGGTATGGTACCAAAATCTACCCCAGCAAGTTAAGACCAACGCAGATGAGTTATTCAAAGCCTTCATAAGCCATTTCAGTCGCCTGCAACAAAAGGAGGTCACTGTGGATGATTTGACTTCCATGAAACAAAAGGAGGATGAATCGTTCCTCTCTTATTACGAGCGATGGCATTCCATGCTATCTGAAATCGACGAGTCTGTCCCCTTTAGGATGCAACTAAGCACTTTCAGGCAAGGAATTCATCCCCGCATCACACGGCATTTTGGCTTCCAATCCATCAAAGACTTTGAGACTTTAAAGGACTTGTGTGTTCAAATTGAAGCTGCTAACAATGAGAAAAGCACACAACATTCTGGTTGGAAGGGATCTAGCTCCAACAGGAGGGCCACTAGCGCGCCTAGCCCCCCTCAGAAAACTGTTGAGACTAATTCCATCCAACGAAGGCAATACACTCCGAGGTTCGACTCTTACCACCCGTTGGATATGTCTTATGCCAGGGCATTGGAAAGGCTGGTGAAAAAGGGTATCATCCAATTGCCCCTGCCAACCCCTGAACCTGAAGTTAAGCCTCCGAAGTGGGATGGGAACAAATACTGCAATTTCCATCGCAGTCGAGGTCACGACACCGAAGTATGTTGGTCTTTGAAAAATAAGATCGAAGGGCTAATCCGAGACGGTGTTATTCCTCCACCAAACCCGTCTCGAAAACCCAACAACAAGGAGAACCCATTGCCCAATCACACCAATGCCGTCTTTTTGGAGGAGAACATTTTCGACCCGTCCACTCTCATCACCGATATGGGTCAATTTGTCTCAGTTCTTCTCCCGCTTACGGAGGAACTCATCATCAATGGTATTTGGGACAGTGAAAGTGAAGAAGAAGGCGAAGAGTCCACTGACCTTGAAGCCAATAAGCATCCATTATATGACTCTTCTGACGAAGGAGGGGATGTGGAAGAAGTAACAATTCCTCAGGCTGCAGTTCTTACTCGGTCCGGCCGCTACTATAACAAGAATACTACCTTGCCAGCAGCGACCCCTAATCCCGAAACGACGGAAGCCCCTACACCTCCACCAGAAGATCCTTTCCTCACGCAACTGAAGAAAACAAAGGCCGAAGTCACAATTTGGCAGCTTTTATGTGCTTCACAAGACCATAGGCAAATACTGCTGGATGCCTTCAATAAGCTCATGGTCCCTACCTCAGCATCACCAGAAGATATCATCTCTCATATTACCTCCGGGAAGCCTACCATCACCTTCGGGGATGAAGACTTACCCGAGGAGGGAGGTTCTCACAACAAAGCTCTTTACCTCACCGCCATGTGCTCTACTCAAACCATACCACTTGTTCTAGTGGATAATGGTTCAGCCGTCAATGTCTGTCCATGGAGAACCGCACAAAAGTTGGGAGTTCAAAAACAACATTTGACACAAAATACTGTTCAGCTGCGCGCATACGATAACTCCCCTCGCAAGTCACCAGGATCGATTGTGCTTCCCATCACCATGGACTACATAAGTAAAAACGTTGAATTCGTCGTTCTGGATATTCCGGCTTCTTTCAACATGCTGTTGGGAAGGCCTTGGTTACATGAGTGCAATGCTGTCGCCTCTACCTTACACCAGAAGGTGAAATTAATCATTCAAGGCCAAGTAGTCACGATCTCAAGCAAACCCCTCAGCGCTGTTTTTGACCCCAAGAAACCCACACTCGAGATTGAACATAGCTCAGCTGTCGAGGAGCTACACAACTTTGAGATGGTAGCAGTTTTGAGCCAGGATCAAGCTCACTTTGACTTCGATCCCTACTCAAACCCTAATATCCATGCTATATTGAGGAAGCAAGGTCATTTTCCGGGGATGTCACTTGGCCGAAATCCCAAGAACAAGTTGGCGCCAAATTTCAAGGTATTCAAAAACAAAGGAAGGTTCGGGCTAGGCTACAAACCAACTAAGGAGGAAGTAAGACTGACGAAGCTAGCCATGGCTAAACAGAAAAGATTGGACAACCCTCCGACCCTATACCAAGTCAAACCGTATCCACGCACTCTTAACGGACAATTCTTGAGAGAGGGTGATGACTTCCCTTATTACGGCTTCCCAGAACCACATTACCTAAAATCTCAGGGTATCTAAGTGGCGGGGTTAGAAATCTTCAATGACTGTGCCGTCACCACAACCGCCACGTTCATCCCGCCTAGAAGGAGTCGTCCGCCTTTGGAATGGACCCACCTCGCCGGAGGCGGCATCTTTGGAATGCTCTTTGGGCAAGAGGCGCGCAAGGAAGAAGTCGTCGACCCAGTCATCGCTGCACTTTCCAACCCAAGCTTTGACCCAAGTCTGTTGATCGGAGAAGACGGCGGCCATCGTGAGATCACCTGGATCGATGATGAGGAGAACAAATTTACGCTTTCTATAGGAGAGTCTGTAGAGTCAGGTTCTGGTAGTCCTAAGTTGGTCGGGGATAACCCGGAGTCTGTTGATGTACCCATTTCTGCATTTAATAAGATGAACATTTCTGCCTACTCGAACTGTTGTGCCAACACTGATAATAAATATGCTGAACCTTTAAAAGACCAAAATGAATTAACAGAGGCCATGGAAACATTTGAGGAAAAAATAGCAGTCATCGAAGATACCATAAGCATAAATGTAGGGACGGAGGATAACCCCCGGGAACTCAAATTGGGTAAGTCCCTCACGGACAAGGAGCAACAGGATTTCACAACACTTCTTAAGGAGTTTAAGGACGTGTTCGCGTGGTCGTATGAGGACATGGCAGGTATCGACAGGGATATCGCTGAACATACCCTTCCATTATATCCCGACGCTAAGCCAGTACGGCAAAAGGCACGTAGAATCAAGCCAGATTGGTCAAAGAAGATCGAAGATGAAGTAATGGAACAGTTAAAAGCCAAGTTTATACGGGCAGTGCACTACCCCGAATGGGTAGCAAACATTGTTCCCGTTCCGAAGAAAGATGGGCGAGTAAGGGTATGTGTTGACTTTTGAGATTTGAACAAGGCCAGTCCAAAAGACAGCTTCCCTCTGCCACATATCGACGTCCTAGTGGACAATACCTGCGGCCACGAGCTGTTGTCCTTCATGGATGGCTACGCAGGGTATAACCAAATCAAAATGGCAGAAGAGGACATGGAAAAAACATCCTTCACCACTCCATGGGGTACGTACTGCTACACGGTAATGCCTTTCGGCCTAAAGAACGCAGGGGCCACATATCAGCGCACCGCGAATACCCTTCTCCACGACATGATGCACAAAGAGGTAGAGGTATATGTGGATGATATGATCGTCAAGTCCAAAACCAGAGAAGAGCATCTCCCCAATCTTCGCAAGTTCTTCCTTCGATTAAGAAAATACAACATGAGGCTCAATCCCCGAAAATGTGCATTTGGGGTTACGTCAGGCAAGCTGCTAGGTTTCGTGGTCAGTCAACGTGGGATCGAGGTGGACCCATCAAAAATCAAAGCAATACAAGAAATGAAACCACCTAAGACAGAGAAGGAAATTCGAGGTTTCCTTGGTCGCGTGCAATACATCAGTCGATTCATTTCCAAACTCACTATGACTTGTGAACCACTATTCAAGAAACTCAAGAAAGGAGCAAAAGTAGAATGGGATGATCAGTGTCAAGCAGCCTTTGACAAAATTAAAGAATACTTGACCCATTCCCCTGTACTAAAGCCGCCGGTACCAAATGAGCCTCTGCTCCTTTACCTCACAGTAACCAACTCTGCAATGGGGGCCATGTTGGCTCAACAGGTAAAAGGAAAGGAGAGCGCCATCTACTACCTCAGCAAGAAGTTCGGTGATTGTGAGAGTCGATACACCAACATTGAAAAAATGGCTCTAACATTGGTTTGGGCAACGAAGAAGCTTCGACATTATATGTTGTCACACACGGTGCATGTGATTGCTGAGTGCAACCCGATCAAGTTCATCATGGAACAACCCACAATCAATAATCGCATAGCTCGATGGGTAGTTATGTTATCAGAGTTCAGTCTAAAGTTCGTGCCTCAAAAGTCTATCAAAGGAAGGGCCATCTCGGACTTCCTGGCAGACTTTCCTTGTCAGGAACCTCCAAGCACTAACTTGGAGTTCCCAGACGAAGAAGTCTTTCATACGGACGAGATCACGTGGGAAATGTATTTCGATGGTGCTTCTAACCAAATGGGATGCGGCGCAGGGGTACTCTTAATATCACCTGAAGGGGAGCATCATCCCGTCTCTATTAAACTCGAATTCGACGCAACCAACAACGCGGCCGAATATGAAGCCTACATCATCGGGTTGCAAGTAGCATTAATTATAGGAGTAAAGCACATCAGAGTGTTTGGTGATTCTAGTCTTATCATCAACCAAGCCAAGAACACTTGGAAGGTCAAAATGAATCTTTGATAGCTTATCAACGACGGTTGTTGGACTTGGCGACGCAATTTGAGCACATTGAATTCAAGTACCTACCAAGAGATAATAATGAGTTGGCAGACGCCTTGGCTAAACTCTCCTCCATGATTGCTATGCCAGTAGGAATTTACGAATTTCCTATAACAATAGAGCGGCGTGACCAACCCGCCTATGTGTACTCCATAGAAGAACCCATCGTAGACTCAAATGCATGGTTCTTCGATATCTATACATACTTGACAAAAGGAGATTATCCTATTGGCTGGTTCTAAAGGACAAAGAGCGATCAGAATGATGGCAGCACAATACTGCATCATTCACGATCGACTTTACAAGAAGACCGCTACGGGCATTAACCTACTTTGCGTCGATACCAAGTCAGCAGAAGAGTTAATGACCTCCATACATGGAGGAGAGTGCGGGCCACACATGAATGGCAGAATGTTAGCAAAAAAGATTCAAAGGGCAGGCTATTTCTGGTCCACCATGGAGGCCGATTGTCTCAACTTCGTTAGGAAATGCGCCAAGTGTCAGGAATACGCCAATCTACAGCATCAGCCATCTTCCTATCTCACTACATTGACATCCCCTTGGCCATTCTCAGTCTGGGGTATAGACATAATTTACATCCAACGGGCACTGGAGGACATGAGTATGTACTGGTAGCCGTTGATTACTTTACCAAATGGGTAGAGGCTGCCTCCTATGCAAAACTCACCTCGAAGCATGTAGCTAAGTTCATCCTGAACAATATCATTTGTAGATACGGGGTGCCACACGAGATCATCAGTGATAACGGGAGCCATTTCAGGAAGGAGGTTGAAATGTTGTTGGCCAAGTATAAGATCAAGCATCATAAGTCCTCGCCCTACAGGCCCCAAACTAATGGAGCGGTGGAGGCAACCAACAAAACTCTCGCAGGAATCATTAAGAAAACGGCAGTAACATACAAGGATTGGCCTGATAAGCTTCCCTTCGCCTTATGGGGATATAGAACTTCAATTCGAATAGGAACGGGAGCAAGCCCTTTTGCCTTGGTTTACGGAATGGAAGCAGTGCTTCCAGTTGAACTCGCCATACCATCTCTCCGCATACTTGCTGAAAGTCAACTACCAGAAGCTGAATGGGCTAGGGCCAGATATGAAGAGTTGACGCTTATTGACGAGAGAAGGCTCAGGGCCTTACACAATGTGCACTTGTACCAGGCTCGTATAGCTAGGGCTTCTAACAGGAAGGTTAAGGACCGGGTTCTTCAAGAAGGAGATTTAGTGCTTAAGGAGATGAGGGCACCCATTCAAGATCCAAGGGGTAAATTTGCGCCAAATTGGAAAGGGCCTTATGTCATTAAACAAATACTGCCGGGGGGAGCAGCCCGTTTAGTCACTACAGAAGGAGAAGCGTTAATACAGCCCACCAACCTGGACCAGTTAAAGAAGTTTTACGCATAACGAGATCGACCGAATCGGCCAAGCAACTAGAAGGAGAATTTCTAGACACTTGGCCGTACATAGGTGGGTTCGGGCTTCATGATGGGCCACAAACAGACTCGGGTCGTGTATTGGTTTTAATTTTGTAACTGTGCAAAGGGAAGACTTCGTTGTATTAACGACTGCTATTATTATTTATAAAGGAAAAATCCATTACAATACTTGGTCTTTCAAATAATGTTGCAATTACTCTAATTGTAACTAATAAAGGTTCAGCTAAAATATTATCAAAATATATATATATATATATATATATATATATATATATATATATATATAAATTGGCACACAGTTTCAGGCCAGTTTCATCTTCTTTTTGTCAGCAGACTTTGGTCCAACCCCGGTCTCTTTGGTGTCACTAGTCCCTCCCTCAGTGTCTTTAGGACGGTATCTCTTCTTCTCATTCTCCTGAGAGGCTTTTCCTTTTTCAGTACTTTTCGGTAACGGGCCAAACCTGTCCTTCACGTCGGTTTTAGGGCCCAATCGATCTTTCACAGTGATCTTGGGACCCAAACGCTGTAATACATCAGCCTTAGGGCCCAACCTATCTGTTGCAGCAGCTTTCAGATTCTGTCTAGTTTCCTCGGCTCTCCTTGTTACCACCACTACCACCAATCTTGATAGCCAGGAACAGTCATTTCAGACACGCGCGCTTTCGAGGGAACACGAACAGTGGGCCGTTTCTCCCAATATTTCAGCCAAGATTCCACAACGCTCCTCTTGAGATGAAGTAACTTCGGGGCATCATGAGTTTTGTCGGGAATATGTTGTCTCAACCCCATTTGTCTCATGCCCCGCTCTGGGAAGTAGAATGTCAAGTGTGTCAGGCTCGCAATGCATACGTAGGGGTTTCTTTGATCACAAGTGATGTACTCTGGAATGTGCCAGTTTTCAATCCACCACTGTACCGTGATCTCTTCAGGTTTCTTCAGATCGACCCATTCGATTCTTGATCGACGCCGATACTTCCTTTTGCCGATGAAGTTCGCCAGCGCTGTTGCAGATTCCGCCTTTTCGACCAGGCTAAGGTGCTCCATTAACCAAACCTGTGCCGCAAAATAAGGTAATAAGTTATGTCGTGCAAAAAAAAAAAAAAAGCAAAAAAAAAAGCAAAAAAAAAAAAGAAGCAAAAAAAAAAAAAAAAAAACGCACGGTTTACCTACAGAATCAGGGGGCTACCTCTGTAATCATGCTCCGGGTCAGAGTCATCAAGACACATCAACGTTTCTCCCAGAATCACCGGTACAGGATTGTAACCACGAGCCATATCCTCTACCACGTAGATCAAATTCGCGGGACCCGTCCTTCTACCGCCATGATAGAAACAAAATTCTCCCAGCAGGCATAATACTAGGGCTCTCACCCGTACCACGGGCCCATACTCTAAGGTTTCAGGGGCTTGGAAGTGTTCCACTATGGTTTGAAAGTGCACCCTATCCCCTATTATCGCACTACCGATTACCCTAGAGGGGAGGCATAATAGCTCTTTATAGTCTTTCCTTGCGTCAGTAGTCAATGGAGGCACTATTGATGGAGCATAATGATTCGTCCCAAGAATAGAAGACCATTCTTCAGGCAAAGGAACCAATTCCCGCATGTTGAATCTAAACACATGGAATTCCTTATCCCAGAAGGTTTCAGCAGCGCGCAGGAAATCCCAATCTATCTTCACTTGCCTCAAGCTAAGCAGCGATGTCAGCTTATACCTCCCCAATTCTCTCTTTTCTTCTTTGGACAAAGTACTCATCCAAGTGGCTAACTTCTTTTCGAAGGCCATGAGGTCGAAAGGACGGATTCGTTATAGTCCAGGCGAGTTGGTTGTTGATTTTGTAACGGCAGGAACTGGGACGGGTTCCTGAATTTTCTGGCGAAAAAAAAGCAGTGGCTTTGCGGTCCGTGGCAGAGACTGGGACGGGTTCTTGATGGCTTTCTGGTGGGAGAGGCTTTGAGGTTTGTGATGGTATGTGTCGGGGAGGGGCGTATTTATAGCAAGGAACCCAGACGGGTTGCTTGTCCAAACCAAGCCCAAATCGGAAACAAATGTCGGTTGTCCGAGCACAAGTGGGAGACAATATGTCGGCCGCAAACAACCCAGACGGGTTTCTGGGCTTCTATTCAAAGTATGTCGGCCGCCCAAGCCCAAGCCGCAAACAACCCAGACGGGTTCCTGGGCTTCCCTTGCCCCATCCTTTTGACCCAGTATTCATGGGTGGACGTCCATTTGGGCCGAAATGTCAGACGGGTTCCTGGGCCTAGTGGGACTCCATTTGGGCTTAAATGTCAGACGGTTTGCTTAGTCTTTTGGATTCGATCAAGAAGCCTCTTCAGCTCTATTTTGGGTCATAATGCGGGTCCGCGAGATAACTATGTGTCTTCGCTAGCCCTGAAACTGTAGTTCGAATTTACTTATAATACTTAATGTTTTGTTTTTTCTTTTTATCATCTTTTTCCGTTTGGGGAAGTGGGAATGATCCCACCATGTAGGTCGCATATTGCACTGCATAAGTCTCCCATCATGTAGGTCGCATGTTGCATCATATCAGTTTTAGTCGCATATTCCATTGCATAAGTCTCCCATCATGTAGGTCGCATGTTGCATTGCATGAGCATCATATCAGTTTTAGTCGTAAGGTTAAAAAAAAAGTAAAATAAAGAAAAAAAAAGAGAGTCCTTGACCTTTTCTGAAAATCGACCTTTTCCCCAGCTTAACTTGCTTCACTTAGAAAAATCTGGATGAGATCTCAAAAGTTTTTGAAACCTTTTCTTCAAACCTTCTGATTTTGAGACCAGTAATAGAAGACGTATCTGACTGCTTTGACTATCTTAGAAGGTATAAATGTGCGTGCCGCAAATCTTTGGGCTAAGTTTAGTTGATTGAGCCCCATCCCGTAAGCCCACATTGCCTAAAAGTCGAATTGATCATTTTCATCAATTCCATGATCCCCTGAGTGACTCACCCATTAGTCGCATCTCTAGAACTTGTTTTGCATCTTGTTTGAGACTACATGTTTGCATTGCACACCGTGACAAAGTGATTGAGGCATTCGATTTTCTTTTTAAGCTACATAGCCAAATAGCCTTCCCTACATTGTATTTACCGTTCTTTTTGCCCCGCCTAGCCTTTGCTTATCCCTTTTTCATGTTTGAACCTTGACAGTACAAGCCTTAGCCTATGATATCCAGTATCCCTTTGCCTTGCTTGGTTGGATGAAAGTCTGTCATTTTTGGAGTACCTAAATGCAGTGAAATGCCTTCTTGCTCACCGCACACAGCTCCACCAACAGCGCTAGACTCGGAACACGTCTCCACCACGAAGCTGGGCGTGCCACGCCGAGAGCCGCGGCTCCGGCGAGAATTCCCATGATCATGAGACTGTGTCTGATGCCCCTGTTCACCTAAAGACATGGAGGATATGCTGTTCTCCACAGACCGCTGAAAGTCGTGGCCAAAATCCGTGTCTCCATAGTGGGAACTGGTCGAATGACTATCTTCAAGCAAGATACCTTTCCCACGATCATCGTGCGCCGGCGTGCCCGTACTCCGCCTACTCCTCTCCCCGTGCCTTCGGAGAGCACCATCACCCCCATAAGACCGCCTCGCGTCGGCCATGAAGGAAGAATGTCGAGGAGGGTCCCTTAGCTCCGACCGGCCACGAGGTACCTACGCATCTGAACGGCGAGGAGGATCCACAGGACGAGACTGTGCATCGTCATCCACGTCCGCGTCCCCGACCACAGAACCTGCAAGGTCTTTCTCGCGAGCCCATTTAAGTGTGAAGTAATTCTTGAGAAAGCCTTTCGCTTGTTTCCATCGCCACTGCACAGAATGAGGAAAATTGGTCAAAGTTCGAGCAAATTGCAACTAAGCAAAAAAAAAGGGGGGATCACCTACCGGCTTTCCCAGGATCTTCTCTAATTCTGGTTTGATGTCCTCGCTAGTCGCCCTTGGGTAGCCACAAACTGTGTCCCCAGAGTTACTCTGGCTCTTCTCGTCATCCTTGCAATAGGGCCCCAACTGTAACAAACAAAGAATTGGTCACATTAGGCGGTAGTAGAAGGGATATGAAAAGAATAAATAGAGGTCTTCTTCCCTACCTTTACAAGGCGAGCAAAGGTCCCGATATTGTTCCCATTCTTCCCAGAATTGGTCAGGCGATGCCATCGATGCATGGTTAGTATACCAAGAACCCGTCTTGGCTGCTACAAACGCCTCGGCATGCAAGGCTCGCGGATCATTCATGGTCTCAGGAGGGTCTGATGGTATTATCCACCTTTCATGACCCAGGGTTTGCCTCGTAAACCTCTCACCAAGGCTCCAGACCCAACCGGACGGGCTCTCCATCACCAAGCGCAGGGTACTATCCCTATGCTACCGCATTTAAATGAGGATGAAATCTTGTGGAATCGCAAAGCCAACCTGCATTCCAATTAACATCATCCTGCACAAATAGAAGAAACATAAGCATCAAAGAAATACAAGAGAGATTACATGAAAAATGTACCTCTTCAAGGCGATCCAGGATGCGGCGCAGCTCATCCAAGCTCCCAAATGGCTTCTTTTTTTGCTCGAGGTAGTTTTTGTGCCACCGTTCTGCTGCTGGCACTGTCTGAGCATGTCGGGTAGGGATGGCGAATCCCTTAATATACTCGTACCCCCATACCTGCAAATATGTCAATACCGAGACTCACGATGTAAGAAAAGAGAGAAAAGCATGTAAAAGAGAAGCGTCTCGAAGATTACCTCGAGCACCTTCCAAATGTTTGGGCCGCTCATCTCCTGCGGACTCTCTGGCGCGAAGAATGGGTCCACATCAGTACCAGGCCGTACACCAACGCGAAGCCAGCGAATGAAGTTGGATTAAGCAGCTTTGGCCCAGTTCCGGTTAATGACTTGCTCTAGATCGAGGAGATTCTTCATCCAGGTCAAATAAACATCATCACCTCGATTGGCAAACATTGTGGCAGAGATGAAGTATGCCAGGAAAATAAAACGACGCTGAAACTCATCCATATGAGTGAAGTCAGCGGAAGTGATGACAGCCTCGAAGGAACCATAAGAGAGCTTCATCTTTCGACCAAATCGGCGCCGTTCGAGCACCGGCTCTAATAGTTCCATCACCTGGTCTGGCACAACAGGGTCGAATTCTACGTCTTGACCACCCCAGCGTAGCCCGGTAATCATCACAAAATCAACAGGGCTTATGGCCATTTCTCCTACCGGGAGGTGGAAGGTGTTAGTAGAATCCCAGAATCTCTCCGCAAGCGCACGCCCCATTACCCGTGGTGTGCAAGGTTCCCAGGCCTTAACACATTTCCAGAAGAGGTCGAGTCCTGACTCTTCTAAAAGTGTAAGCGCCCAGTTGTCTTCGACAAAATGCTCCACCACCTTGATTGGCTTCCGCATATTGCCACCAGTTCTAAGAGAGTCTTCCTGAGGATCCACCATAAAAATTCAAAAAAATAAAAGTCCTTACGGCAGCCTATCAAGTGATCCCCAATTTAACAAAAGTCAAATTGAGCTTCCACTAAATTAGGGGGTTAAAAAAAAAGAAAAAGAGAAAGTGCTTGGCGAGACGGGTTCTCTGCGCGTTTGCAGGCCCAGTACAAGAGAGCCCAGACGGTTTCACTGAGCCAAGTAACGGCCCAAGAAGCAGGCCCAAAAAGAGAACAGAGAGACCCGACCCAACGCAGACGGAAAGCGCAGAAACCGGCCCAGACGCAGACGGGAACGCAGACGGTTTCTTGCGCGCATCCGGCCCAGATGCAGACCCAACGCGGACGGGTTCCTAGGTTCTTGGGCTTTACGGAAACAGGCCTTGCATTTGCAGGCCCATTGTAAAAAAAAAAATAAAAAAGGGGATAAAAGGCAGACGGGTTCTCTACAAAAGAAAGGGGGCTGGGCTTTGTTTTCTTCCGGCCCACCCAAGAAACTGGGCCCCGTTTTTTTTTTTCTTTTTTCGGCCCAGCAGTGCCTAACACAGACGGGTTTCTTTTCAAGGGGGCTGGGTTTGGGCCTCGCCGTTTTCGGCCCAACTAAAGCTGGGCCTCGTTTTCTTCGGACACAAACGCAGCCGGGTTTCTCTACAAGGGGGCTGGGTTTGGGCCTCGCTGTTTTCGGCCCAACTAAAGCTGGGCCTCGCTTTCTTCGGACAGAAATGCAGTCGGGTTCTTCAAGTGGGCTGGGCCCTATATTCTTTCGGCCCACCCAAGAAAGTGGGTTGTGCCTCACTGTTTCCGGCCCAACTAACAGTAACACAAACGGGTTTTGACTGGAATGGGCCTCGCTGTTTTCGGCCCACCTAAGGCTGGGCCTCGTTCTTTTTCGGCCCACCAAGAACACAGACGGATTGAGCTGTCCACTTTCAGGAACCTAGACGGTTTCCACTCGCCAAGAAGTTGGGCGCCTCATTGACTCTTCGTTCTCTAAATCCTAAAGCCCAACTCAAACGAATTCAAAACAAAAAAGGGGCTGGGCCTCGTCTCTTGTCGGCCCACTCAAGCCGAACCCAGACGGGTTCTTTTCGCCGACAACTTGGGCTTTTCGTGTAATTGCGACCCATCATCTAATTAAGGGATCGATTTGGCACGGAACTGAGACGGGTTCTCACTAATTGCGGCCTATCATCTAATTAAAGGCTGGATTTGAGCCTAAAACTGAAACGGGTATTTGATATAAATTACTTCAACAATATTAGCTAAATCAACAAGCTAGAATTAAAACATTTCTACTTGCAAATTTATGCTATAATTGAAAGAGCAGAGTCAGAAAGAAGATATTACCCGGACATGTGAATGCTTGTGCCATACATGATTCCACGGTTCAGGCACCAATATTGACGGTTCCCAACCCGGCCTAGGAGTCCATGCTCGCCGGGAGGACATTTCATGTGCCCAATTTGCTGCATGGGGTTGAACGGGCGGATCCCTAACTTTTCTAACCATTGCTTCCTAACTAGCGAATGAAGGATTTTTGAGCAAGGAAGAGAGAGAAGCAAAGGAATGAGAGTGAAGAGAGCTTGAAGTGTGAGATTAAGGGGAAGAGGATGCCCCCTTTTATAGAAAAAATGGGTGCATGCACACCACACAAGTGGCTAAGCGGCGGGCCCTAGCATCCGGATCATGGAGGGCATGCATTGGCCGAAAATCCACCCCCTTATCCTATCTTATCGGCTTGCAAAAAAAAAAAAAAAAAAAAGAAGAAAACAAAAAGGCCCGAACCCAGACGGGTTTGCTGGGCCAAAATAGGCCCAAGGAGCGAGAACCTAGACGGGTTTGCTGGGCCAAAAACAAGCCCAATTTCGCGAACCCAGACGGGTCTGCTGAGCCGAAATAAGTAATCAAGAAGGTTTTCGAGCCCAATGCAATCTTATGCTCATGAAATTACGGCCAACTCAAGCCCAAAGCAATGGCAAACTTTAGCCCACTTCCGAGAGCTAAAGCACAACTGACAAGTAAATTCTCTGACTCGTTCTGATATAAACTGATGCCCTTCTCCTCTGTCTTGCAGGACAATGCGCGAAATGCAGTGGCCGTCGTCGGGCCTTAACAATACATGACACCATCAGCCGTCGCCGGGCTAATACGCGACATTTCCCCACCAGCGGCCATCATCGGGCCCTAACAATACATGACACCATCAGCCGTCGCCGGGCTAGTACGCGACATTTCCCCACAAGCGGCCGTCATCGGGCCCTAACAATACATGACACCATCAGCCGTCGCCGGGCTAGTGCGCGACATTTCCCCACCAGCGGCCGTCATCGGGCCCTAACATAACATGACACCATCAGCCGTCGCCGGGCTAATACGCGACACTTCATCAACAACGGCCGTCATCGGGCCTTAACAATACATGACATCAGCCGTCGCCGGGCTAATACGCGACACTTCATCAACAACGGCCGTCATCGGGCCTTAACAATACATGACATCAGCCGTCGCCGTGCTAATACGCGACACTTCATCAACAACGGCCGTCATCGGGCCTTAACAATACATGACATCAGCCGTCGCCGGGCTAATACGCGACACTTCATCAACAACGGCCGTCATCGGGCCTTAACAATACATGACATCAGCCGTCGCCGGGCTGTCGCGACACTTCATCAACAACGGCCGTCATCGGGCCTTAACAATACATGACATCAGCCGTCACCGGGCTAATACGCGACACTTCATCAACAACGGCCGTCATCGGGCCTTAACAATACATGACATCAGCCGTCGCCGGGCTAATACACGACACTTCATCAACAACGGCCATCATCGGGCCTTCACAATGCGATGAACACCACATCTACATCGGCGCAGGACCCAGCTTCCAAGCGTCAACAGCGGCCATCGTCGGGCCTTCACAATGCGACGAGGGCCATTTTCGGGCCTTCACAATGCGACAAGGGTCATCATCGGGCCTTCACAATGCGATGAACATCATATCGACATCGACGCAGGACCCAGCTTCCAAGCGTCAACCAGCTTCAGAACAGGCTTCTGATTCATATCCAAGATCATCAAGACTACTTTGATCATCGTTTTAATCAAACTCGATCAAAGTGGGGGCTATCTGTAGACACCAAATTTTGTACCGTTGTTAATTTCAGTTATTCATAAAAATAAGCTAGCCGAATAGTTTAGTAGCATGCAAACCCATCTCATTTCTAGCCAGAAAACGAGCAGGAACCCGTCTGGGTTCTTTGGGCCTGAGCCTGGTTCAGCTCAGCAGGAACCCGTCTGGGTTGCTGGGCCAAAGCCTGGCTCAGCTCGGCAGGAACCCGTCTGGGTTCCTGGGCTGAGAGTGACGCGGCGGCTATGCCGAACCCTAAAAACGCACCTCCCTACTCCCCCATTCCACTATAAATTAAACCCTTCTTTCCCTTCCAAAAATAGACGAGAATATACTAGGAGTATTGACACTAGTGTATTCTCTCTTTTCTTTCCCCTTTGCATGCTACTTCACTAAAGGTTAGCGTGTTTCTTGTATTAATGTGTATAATGTAATTTTACTTTCTTTTTCTTTTGTTTCTTTGCATGACATTAATGATAAACTCGTGAAATTTATTCAATTCCTCCCTTTTTTTTAACCTTTCGCTTTAATTTAATTCTAGTAGAGTCTATTCGTTGAATAGGCGGATTTGATGATTTTAATTGTCAAATTCGTAACCTTACCCCCGAATCCATCTCTGGATTCGCAGGTTGGAGTCTGTATTTTATGGTTTGTTGTTTTTCTCCTAAAATTCAACTGACGACTCTCTTTTGCACCTTGTTTTCTTCTTTTTTTTTTATGGTTTTTATTACCTTTTTTTTACGTTTTGCGCCAAAGGTAATCCGACTTGGTTCACAGAACCCAGACGGGTTCTTCGCCGTCGTCCTTTGCTTTTTTTTTGTTTTCTTTCTTTTTTTTAGGGTTTCGCAGCTAGAACCCGTCTTGGTTCCGCAAGGAACTCAGACGGGTTCCTGTGCGTTTTCACTCCCCTTTCTTTCGTCTCGCTTTCTTTCTTCTTTTTTTTTTTTGTAAAGGTGAACCTCGAGCGCTAATTTCGTTTTTAATCTGTTAACAAAGTTCATTCTTAAAAGTTCAACCTTATTTAAGGTTAAGCAATCCTAGTCGGCTCCCAATCACTTTTAAGTAGCGCCGCGAAAAAAAGGTCATCGATCGACGATTTTTTCGGGGTCTACAGATACCAAGAGGTGTTATGCATGAAGCTAGTATTATTGTTTGAGTACGATGTTGAGTATTTCAGAATATTATGTTCGATTGAATGTCTCGGGTATCTCTATTAAATACTTTGGGTTTAGTTAAGGCTTCAAATTGTATTTATTGGGTTTTGGGTTTGCACTATGATGATTGGGGATGAACTTTGACTTATGGACTGGGGGAATACTTGAGAATTCCTAAGCAAAGTTGACCTTGTTTGAAATTTTTGGTTTTGGGGTTAAGTGAATGTTTGTTATTAAACACTATTCATTCTAAGTCGAGGTCTTGGGTTAAAGGAATCTTTTTAAGGAAAGTGTTGGTAAAACCCCAGTTGAGGGGTATAGTTGAAGTGAAGGTCTTGTGCTTAATCTCGTGGTTAATTTGATTTTAGGTGGTATGCTAAGTTGGAGACTTCTTATAAGGTTGAATGAACATAGTTTCTTTGAAGTATTGAGAGCAGATGAAGGGCTTCAGGGTAATATTGGGATTATGTTAGGTTTTGGTCAGGGTATCGAGTTTCAGGGGCCACTTTTAAAGGAAAAAGAAATTGATTTGGGGATAAAGGTTGAGAGGAATATTTTGTTGATGATCGCACGTTCTAATTGGACTCATGGATATCGATTATGAGACTTTAAGCTAAGGATTGAATCTAATTTTGGTTTTCAAGGTATTGAAATAGGTGAATGTTTTAAGGTAATGTTGAGTTAAGAAAGATCTTTTAATGTTATTGTATTTTAGGGATCTTATGTTGTATTACTAACGTTTATGGATTGAAGAACATGAGGAATTGTGTGGTGAAAAAAAACAGTTACGTGATGGTTGAGGGCGATGTTATTGAGACGGAATAGTGCAATTATTATTATATCATCTACAAGTTGGGAAATTATCTAGATGATTGGATCGTTAAGAATGACAAGTGATACTTTGAAAGGGTTTTATTCACTATGGGATGGAAATATACTTGATTTATAACTGTTTGTTTTTAATATTTCTCCCTTGAATGTTTAAAGTGAGTTTCTGTTGTACATCACGATTCAGGGTCTCATATATGCTTACTGTCATTTCATATATATGCAAACATGTGAGTCTATGTACGTAATTGTTTATTCCCTATTGCGAGCCTTTTATTTATGATTGTGTACATGAAGTGAGTGTTGGGAATGTCCCGACAATGTTCGATATACACGGAGTTTAAACCAAAGTAATATAGTAATTATATGTCTTGCTAGAGACCTCTATAATTAGTAATTAAATATGTTTAATTACAACTATATTATTTGGTCCTACTGGGTCACACAAGTCAGTGCCCTGGAACAATGTTTGTAACCTAAATGATATTGTATCACATTTAGAAAAGTTGGAAATTGATTTCTGTGAGAAATCAGCCCAACACGGACCGAATTGGGTTCAACACGGTCCATGTTGAGACACCACGGTCCGTGGTGTCCATGGGCCGAATAATTGAACCTTCTGGAGTCCAACACAGACCGTGTTGGGCCCAGAAAGGCGCCGTTGTTTTAATTCGGCCCTTTAGGGTTTTTGAACCCTTTCCCTAGGTTTTCTAAACACTATATAAAGGGGTCTCTGGGAGAGATCATTCCACACCAACTGCCTAAGACTCTTAGAGAGATACCAGGGTGATTTCCTGAGTTCCTCTCTCTTTTAGTTTGCAGTTCTAGTTTCAGGAAACATTCTCTGTTTCCCGAAACAAACTCACATACATCTTAGATTGAGATTCGTCTCGATCGGGTCGATCTAGCAATCGGGTTCCCGGAGTGCTGCGTGGACTTTTTAGTAGAGGGTTTCAGCGTTGGAATCTGGAAAGTCAACCTCTTCTTCAGCAGGAATTAGCGATCAGGTATAATTATTAAAGCCTCTGCAATTGTGTTGATTAATTGTTTATAACTGTTATAATATTCCGCCAATTAATCTGTATCTGTTTAGGAAATAGATAACCTAAAACCTAACAGTGGTATCAGAGCCACCAATTGCATGATAAAGTATTGTACTTGTATTCATAATTAATTTTGTCAATAGTTGATTTATATTATGAATATGCTAGAGTAGATTTATGCCTAAAATTTTGAATCTTTATGAAAGTTTTAATCTTTGATGTTCATGATAATAAATCTGAGATTTTATTGTAAAATTTCGTACTTTGTTATTATTTATTTCTTGTTGCCTTTAGTAAATCAATTTTATGTTTGTTTAATCGTTAAATATAGCATGAACTTGATTTATATTTTGAATGTTTTAGAAAAAATCATGTTTAATATTGTTAAACAGTAGGCAATACATGAAATAGGTCTAAATTCGCAAAATAGGGTTATGTAGAATTAATTTTCTGATTTAGTTTATTTACAGTAAATATGAAAAATCGAAATAAAATATCAAATGAACTCGAAAATTTCTGAAATTTTTACTGGAGGTGTCTGGAAGTGTTCTAGACTCTCCATAATTTTTGTAGATTTTTCCCAATTAAAATGTATTTTTAATTGAGTTTTCAGATCTGCAGTGAATTAAAATTCGTTTAATTCTCTGAATTTTATAAATTTGTAGAAATTTGTAAAACTTCTGAAATTTTTAAAGTAGGTTACTGGATAACCATACTTTTAGGGAAAAATTTTCCGTTAATTTATCCGGTAAAGTTATATTTTTAATTTAGATTTTCAGATCTCAGAGAAATAAATTTGTTGCTTCTCTGAATTTTGTATATTTATAGAAATTTGCAAATTTTTGGAAAATTTTACAGTAGGTTACTCGGTAACCATTCTGTTATCGATAAATTTTTCGTGAATTTTCAAAATTGTTTACTAATTTTCCTTTAATTTTCAGATTAACAAAAAGGAAAATTGTTTACTTTTCTGAATTTTATTCTAATTTTCGAAATTTGATAAAATTCTGAAATTTTTACAGTAGCATATTAGATGAACCTAATGTATGGGAAAATTATAAAATTTGATTTTTTAAACTTATCGGACTATTATTATTTATTTTCCTCTTAAACGGAGAATTAAAAAGTTTAATTCCCTAAATTTTTACAATCTTTTAGAAATTGTTAACCATTCTGGAAAATATTACATATTGGGTTATTAGATAACACTGCGATATGAAATCTTTAAATTCGATAAGTTATGATAGTTTTATTTAAGTTTTTCATTCACGAAATTAACCGAAACTGGGAAGCAACACGGACCGTGTTGCCAGCAGTTTTGGTGAATTCGTGTATTTTTAGGGTTTGTAATTAATTTTAGAAATTAATTATCAAATCTTATTACTACTAAATCAGATAATGGGCATAAAATCTATTATTTTGTAAAGTTTAGGAAACTTACAATACCTTTGAAAGATATAGCATCTTTTAGACTTCTTGATTTTAGGAAAGTCAAGTGTTTTGTATGTATAGGTATAAAATCCTAAATCTGTTAGGTAACTAAGATAAAATTTGGATTTTGTTTATTATATTAATCATGCAAACCTTTTAGGAAATTTTATTTATTATTTATTTCCTTATGTGTTATATTGCAATTATATATATGCCTTTATAATTTGTTATTTAAGCATGTATTATATTTGATATAATTATAGCAATATTACGTGTTTGCATGTGCTTCTAGTATGGCCATAGATAGTCGGTTTTACCGGTCTGCGTACCGGGTTGGGTGAAATACGGTTTGCGTACCGTCTTTGAATTAAATTTTAAATTTAAATTTCAGTTAAGTTTATTTTAATTCATGTAAGGACTCAATTGTGAGGTCCAAATTGTAAATTGGTTGTAATTTGAGACATCCAACAGCAATGGAGATGATGATTCGAGTGGGAGCCCATCCAATGAAGTTGCAAGACCCAAGAACATTTTCTTGAAGACTATCAAGGCTTAGTTAAATTAGTTGATTAAGTCTAGGTGGCCATACTAGGGGTTTTATTTATGCTTTAAATTTTTTATTGCATATTTTATTATGCCTTTTATGCTTTTCGAAAGAGTTCACCTAGAATTGCATGCTTAGGATAATAAAACCTACTCTCAAAATGAATTATTGCTCAACCTATCGAAACACCACTTAGATGGATAAATAAAGAAAGCCAAAGCGAATTATTTGTCCATCATTAATAAGTAGGGTGGGAGCTAGGTCAATTCAAATTGGCTATCAAAATAGTTTTGGGCCAAGAGCAGAGGAAAAGAAATATTGTATTCGATACAATATTTCTTGCCAAAAGTCATTTTGAATGATCGATCATAAGATGATCCACCAAAGATAACATGGGATCAAGTTTTGTTTGGCCAAAGTCCACTTGAGCCCATGGGTCTTGTGGGTCTTGGTTAAATTAAAACACTAAGTGAGAGTTCATAAAGTGTTTTGATTTGAAATTAAAATTAGTTTAATTTTTTTTGATGAATAATAACTAAAATGAACCAACTTGTCTCGTAGAATTATTTGTCTTTTCACTCAAACATCCACCACTAATAAAATATTGTTTTTTCCTTGAGAAAGAGAAAAACAATTAACACCAATTCCTTAATTGGCATTGCCATCGCAAGATTGTCTTGAAGTCATGCAAATTAGAGCGCATTCAGAAGTGTCACAGTGATAGACTTTTGAATGATAAGACTTTGAAACATGTGATGTCTGCAAAGCATGACTGTACCTTTTACAAAGAAAGGGTTAATGTGCCAACAAACACTCATGCATATGGATGTATGTAGTCCGATTGAGCATAAGTACAAGAGATGGATTACTTCAAATCTTCAAAGATGAATAAAATAACACATGGTGATTCATGTCATTGAGATTCATCTGAAGCTGGAATGTTAAAATAGTTTAAAGATTTCCAAAATAAAGTAGTTTTGGCGAAACAATAAGAGCACCTAGATACGATCGAAAGGATGCTAATGGTTGAGCCAAGAGTTTGAACAAATGACTCAAATGAAACACAATTCTGGCACTATAAGCTTAAGTCATATTAATCAGAAATGCATTCAGAAACCTACATAGTGCAGGATTTTGGAAAACATAAACTTTGAAAAGTTCAATGTTTGTAAAGCATGCCTGATGGGTAAGATGACTAAAATCACCTCTTATTGGAATTGGTGAACAAGCTAATGACTTATTCGGATGCAAGCATATTGATGTATGTGGGCCTATGAGCATTAGTGCTAAAAGAAGGTTTACTGTACTATTTCATCACTTTCAGTGACGATTTTTCAGTAGATATGGGTATATCTACTTAATACACCACAAGTCCAAATCCTTTGAAAATGTTCAAAGAGTTTCAAAGTGAAGTACAAAACCAATTTGGCAAGAAAATCAAAACCCTTCAATTAGGTTGAGGAGGTGAGTATTTGAGCCAAAGATTTCATTGACCATTCCAGAGAATATGGAATTGTTTCGTGACTCTCTCCTCTAAGAATACGACATCTCAATGACGTATCTAAGAGCAGGAATACACCTTATTAGATATGGTGCGATCAATGATGGTTGAGTCAACATTGCCGATTACCTTTTGGGGATACACGCAGTTAACCATAACTTTAATTACTGAATAAAGATTATCTGAAGCACTAGAGAAAAGAGGTTCTTGAACCATTTTCTGAAAGAAAGGAGTATCACTTCTACAAACTGTTGTAGAGGAAAGTGTTTGTGTCTCAAAAATGCTTTCTTCTTAGAGAATATGTTATTCTCTAACAGAAAGAGTGGGAGAGTTTTTGAACTTATCGAAGTTCGAGAGACACAAAACACTATAATCATCACCTGAAACTCCGCTACTTGATCCTTGTTCAAATTTTTTCCTATTGGTCGGGAAATTAAGAACAAGGTTGAGGCAGTTGAAGTTTCTCAAAACGTTGAGGAGAAGGTGTCACGAACATTACTCCAAGCAAGGTCAGGTAAACAACTCCGTCAGCCACAAAGATATCGATCTTCTATGGATGAACGTGAGATGTTACTTTTAGAAAGTAATGACTCTACCTACATCAAAGAAGCTTTAAGTAAATCAAGATTCCATGCAACCAAGTCTAAAATGGATTCCATGTATTCAACCAAGTTTAGAACTTGGTTGATTTGTCTGAAGGTGTGAGCCATCAGGCATAGGAGGGTTTTAAGGCAAAACATGGGTTCATTAAGATAGACATAAAAGACTGACTTCAAAATTAGAGTTTGAAGAAAGGTGTGTACTTGACACAACTGAGTGGTCTTTTGTTGGAATACTTGTAAACTTCAAGAGACGATCTGTGGTCTTAAGGAAGTTTCTAGGAGTTGGAATCACTAACCTTCTTGACCAGGATATCAAAAAGGTTTGACATACTGGGAAGTGCCAAAGATAATATTGTGTTTACAAGAAGTTCAATGAGAGCAATATGTTTTCTGATATTGTATGTGATTGACATACTACCTACTGAGAAGAATATTCCAATGTTGCTTCTACTGAGGTTGACTTGGAAATAATTTTCAAAGTGAAGGATTGGTGGGGCTAAGAATTTTCTTGGAGACAAGATCTATAATGATAGATTAAAGATTTTGATTGTTTGAATCAAAGTTAATTAGGTGTTGAATAGTTCAACTCACTCCGAGAATGGATTAATTCCAAAAATCATGGCATGTCCTTACGGAATTTGATTGTCTCAAAACCATCAAAAGTTCAAAGAAGGATGAGACATATAACTCATGCTTCAGGCGTGAGATTAATGTATGCCATGAGATGTTCAAAGTCCAACATAACATATACATTGTATATGTATAAGCAAAACTAAGGATGTGTCCTAAGTCTAAAGTGGTTGATAAAAGCTAAGAGTGAAGAGTTGCATTGATGCTACATTCATGCAGAGAAATATGATTATCTGAAAGGTCAGAGAAAATTATACGATCTGTTTTGAGTGGTATTGAGGTGAACTGGAAGAAGTTCCTAACATGACATGCGGTTAATTCTACAAATAAGACAAGTATGGCACGACTTTAGAAGTTGTGGCAGAAACTGTTAGGATTGCGAAGTTCGTTTTTAGAACTAGGTGATGTTTCTAGCCCTGCGAGAGAAATGGAGCCTGGTTGATAGGAGCCATCACTCAAGCAAAGGAGCGGAAGCTCACTATGAATCCAAACATGTGTTCCGGAAATATCTTCCTGTATGAAATGTCATTAGTGAGATGGTATATGTGCGAGGTTCATTGCAAATATTATGTACTAAACCCCTGTTGTAGTTATAGCATGATAGTCATGCATGGGCAATAGGTATTAAATATATTCCGGAATATTAACAAGTCAAATTTACATGAATTGTTCATGAATTATGACCTTGTTGATTTATCATTAAGAATAAGATTCCAAAATTTACATCAATTGTGGTTTAGAATTATGTAAATGTCCAAAAAGGTTAGCGCATTCAAAATGGGAAATTGGATGAGGTCCAATTTCTGAAACCCCATTAGTGAACTTGATAACGCTAGTCTTGGTCAACAGTCGACCTGGTTCCTAATTGTATTATCACGTAGGAACAGTGATAATATCAACACAATTAGCATGTAGGATTGAGGTGATGATCAAGTTTCGTGATCATAGTGATGTGATGACATTATAAATCAATCACATGGGTATTGTTGAGAACAACTACCGAACTGACCCGCAGTGGGAGCTCTTTAAGTTGGGAATTGTCATAGGAGCTCTCACTACTCAAAATTCCTGAATCCTGAGTTCAGTACATAGACTACATGGTCTGCTGTGACTTTAGAGCGCGTCAAACGCCTTTCGTAATAGTAGGCTATAAAGACGGTGTCTGGGTTACAGTTGGACCTTGTGAGAATGTGTTTCTGAACAAGATGGCATTGTCCTCCCTATTATGGACAGTTGTCTCGTTGGCCACTCGGTGAGATTGGACTGAAAATGCTTGGCCGAGCTTAGTTGAATCAATAGTTGATCGTCTGTTTTTTCAAAGTCTAAACTCGGAGATCGAGGAACGTTTCGGACCTTACATAAGGATGACATCAGCTTACCTTATCCGAACATGAGACAGTAAGTGACAAGGGAATTCAAGGAATCGAACACTTGAGGGATAAGTGGGAGATTGTTGGGAATGTCCCGACAATGTTCGATATACACGGAGTTTAAACCAAAGTAATATAGTAATTATATGTCTTGCTAGAGACCTCTATAATTAGTAATTAAATATGTTTAATCACAACTATATTATTTGGTCCTACTGGGTCACACAAGTCAGTGCCCTGGAACAATGTTTGTAACCTAAATGATATTGTATCACATTTAGAAAAGTTGGAAATTGATTTCTGTGAGAAATCAGCCCAACACGGACCGAATTGGGTTCAACACGGGTCGTGTTGACCCAACACGGTCCGTGTTGAGACACCACGGTCCGTGGTGTCCATGGGCCGAATAATTGAACCTTCTGGAGTCCAACACGGACCGTGTTGTTTCAACACGGACCGTGTTGTTTCAACACGGACCGTGTTGTTTCAACACGGACCGTGTTGGGCCCAGAAAGGCGCCGTTGTTTTAATTCGGCCCTTTAGGGTTTTTGAACCCTTTCCCTAGGTTTTCTAAACACTATATAAAGGGGTCTCTAGGAAAGATTATTCCACACCAAGTGCCTAAGACTCTTAGAGAGATACCAGGGTGATTTCCTGAGTTCCTCTCTCTTTTAGTTTGCAGTTCTAGTTTCAGGAAACATTCTCTGTTTCCCGAAACAAACTCACATACATCTTAGATTATGATTCGTCTCGATCGGGTCGATCTAGCAATCGGGTTCCCGGAGTGCTGCGTGGACTTTTCAGTAGAGGGTTTCAGCGTTGGAATCTGGAAGGTCAACCTCTTCTTCAGCAGGAATTAGCGATCAGGTATAATTATTAAAGCCTCTGCAATTGTGTTGATTAATTGTTTATAACTGTTATAATATTCCGCCAATTAATCTGTATCTGTTCAGGAAATAGATAACCTAAAACCTAACAGTGAGTTGATCGTCTGAGAAGTAGGTATAACTCATGATGAAAGCTGTAGGTATTTGATGCCCACAATACTGTCTGAATCCCTCCTGGTGAAAGTTCGGTATGAATATCATTTGATTGGCCTGACTAAATATTTTCTGGGATGATCTATTTACATTTGATGAATCTGTGGAAATATTATTTGATTAATTCTATTGGGTACCATCCAACTAAATCGTTTGATTATCGCATGTTTATTAGAGCAATTTCTTTCTTTGATTTGTCAATCTCTGTTGATGATGACGTCTATTATCCAGAACTATTAGGGAAGAAATTAGACATAATGAGTATCTAGTGCTTAAGATATTGGAGGAGCTGAGTGAAGTGTTGGATCATGTCTGGTTACTTATATTGGTTATGGAGATTACCGTTAATGGAAGATAAATGATGAGATGTACGAAGTAGGTTATTGACTAACACAGGTCCCTATACTTTTTGTGCTTGAAACACATGGTGGATTTGATAATTACCATTACTAGTGGTTTCAAAATGGAAGTGGTGATTAAGAATGATTTTGATGGCTTAAGTACATGAAAGCTTTAAGTTGCAGTTGGGTATAATCTGACTTTGGGAAATATTGAGGTTGAATTAATGCTTTTGAGGAAGCACCAGGTCTAAGGATGACTCTTATTTGAGGTGTTGGGTGGTAATTTGAGTTTCGTGGACGAAACTCCATTTGAGAAGATTGAGAGGGTAATGATTTGCAAGTGCTAGTTCTTATTAGGCGTATGTAAGATAAGTGAAAAGTCTCATTTGGCGTGGTTAAGTGTTTTGGAGTTAAATGGTGATTTGGTAAATTAATTACAGTGTTAATCATGTCTTGGGTTGTCAATCTTAGCTTTTGGTCTTTCTGTTAGATGAAAACATAAGGTTCATGTGTCGTTTGAGGCGGCAGGTTAGTAATCTGACATCTGAGATTATTAACGGGAATTTCTCTTTCTCTTACGGATAACAAGGTTGTCTCGAGGAAGTTATGTCGTATGGTTACATATTATTAAATAGTCTTGTGGTGGTTGACATAATGGGGATCTCGTCAATAGAAGGGAAGAAAATTTTACAGTTGCGTTAGAGGAAAATTAGACATTTTGGTCTTACTTGGGTTATCAAGGGAAACTATTGAAAACTATCGTTATTTTATGTTACCCTAGCACAGAAACAAAAGACTTGTTTTGAGAGGTGATTATTGGGATCTTATGACATTTTGGGTATTGGTAATTATTAGTTTGGCGTGTTGATGATCTTATTTTATGGTTTTAAAAAGTCAATAATGGGAAGATTATGATAAAGTTGAGTTTAAGAGTAGCTATAAGTTGATGGTTTCAACCAGGGACGTTCATGGTGAGAACGGCTACAAGCCATACCTCTGGGGAATGCGATGTGTTTCTTTTTCTTTGTTTCCTTATGGTTGCAAGTACATGCTTTTTGTTTTCACATCTACTAGATGGCATATCGCCACCTATGCTATGAGCACGAGACTCTAGCTTCTCTAAAAGACTTGAAAACCCGAGGTGGGTACGGAATACAGCCCCGAGGAGGGTCTGGAACAAGAACAAGACCTCTGATGAGAGTTCAGAGCTTAAAGAGAACCTGACCTACGAGGAGCATCCACATGAGATTCTAGATTGCTGAGAGAAGCCGCTTCACGAAAAGACCGTCCCTCTAGTAAAAGTGTGATGGACAAGCTATACCCCAACTGAAGCAATTGGAAAAGCTGCGGAGGAGAAGAGATTGGAGTAGCAGCACCTACGCAACTTACGCATAACGTACGTCGAGTTTCGAGGACGAAACTCTTTTGAAGAGGGTAATGATGTAAAACCCCGAGTTTTGGTCAGCTGCACCGGCAGTTTAGTTGGCCAGCCCGTTAGGCCTGAGTTTAAGTTTCGAGGACGAAACTTCTTTTAAGGGGGTAATGATGTAAAACCTCGAAAATTTGGAATGTGTTTACCGTTACGTTGTTAATGTGTTACTTTATATACTGCGTATTCTGTGAAATTTATCGGTCAACACTTGCGCTTGTAGGATCGCGTAGTAGCTAACGAAGGGTAGAATAGTAATTTTATGCATAGGAAGGTTGCATGTGAGTGTGGGTATTTTAGTAATTTTTGTGTGTGACCCTAAGTGCTTTTACTACTATTATTCATGTGGGTATTTTATTTTAGTAATTATGTGCTATTTTAGAATTTTCGGAAAATCTAGTATTATAAATAATTAATTACTTTCATCTATATTAATTTTCTATTTTATTTGAATTTTTCTTGTGATTAATTATGGGTATAAATACCCCTCTTTATTAAACCCTAAGCTAATACACTTAATACTCCCTTTTCGCCGTCCATCATTCACGCACAACCAGTGAAGTCCCGAGCCGTCGTCTCCCTTCAAACCCCTCCCCCACCCTCTCTTCTCCCTCTCCCCCACCGACAACCACTAGCTCCCTGGCCACGCAGACGCCTCCTTGCACCACCCTCGACGACCTCCAGCCACCAACCGCAGCCGCCGGCCACCAGAGCAGCGGTGGGAGACTCCCGAAATAGGGCTGCCACTATCGTGTTGCTGTGTTGCCGCCCCTGTTTGACCACCTCCCAACTCCTCTCCGGACATCGTCGAAAACCACCAACACCACCAGGAGGCCGCCTCCAATCCCACCTTCGACCGAAGCCCACCACCTGGGCCACCGGAGCAACCGTCACGGCTCGAGGAGCCCCCGAAGTAGACGATGTTGCCGCTGCCGCTACTGTATTGTTCGCAATCGTACGTGATTATTCATATGCATTCATTATTATTATTATTATTATTATTATTATTATTATTATTATTTGTGTTTTAATCTCGTTTGAATTCATATTCATAAGTATATTGTTTAACTAAAGTTTTATTTTTACTATTTATTAGTTTTAAATTAAGTATTCATTTTATACGTTAAAGTTATGTTGTAAGTACTTAAAAGTTATGTTGAAATTATTCAAAAGGTGTTCTAAACTCCCTCCTTCTGTTTTCCTTAACTTTATAATATATTATGTTTATTAAAGTTTCAAAATTTACGTAGTTATGTTATTACTATTTGATTATTGCGTATATATTGTTAGTATGTTACTATCCGGTTTTCTTTAAAAAAATTTATGTTGTAATTACCTAAAGAGAATTCTAAAACTCCTTGTTTGTTTTTATAAGTTTTATAATGTTTATGTGTAATAAAGTTTTAAACTTTATGTATTTATATTATTATTATTATGTTATTATTACGTGCTTGTAGTATTATTACGTTATTATTAAGTTCTTTACATAGAAAGGTTTAAACTGTTGGTTATAAGTGTAGGTTTTAGATCTTGGTTGGAATAGAGTAGAAACTTTAACTTTATCCACTGTTTAGGGCCAAAATTAGGACCTCGGGATTGATTGGTGAAAGCTAGAAACTGAAATTATTGACTATATGAGAACCGGTAACGGGATAGTTTTGATAAGGTCTAAAGATTGGGTGACCACGATAAGTATAGTTGTCATTTGATCAAATCCTTTGGACTGGAGGTTTCCTTAAATGTTAGCTTTCATAGGAATTTTGCGGATCGGACGTTTGAGTTGTATAGCTTGAGTTATAGTCGTTTTACCAGAACCTGTCAGAACTAGACCAGTTGGAGAATTTGGTACTTTTAGAGTCTTTTGAGGCTGATAGGAGCTTAGTCGTCAACTTAAGAGTTTTAGTAAACATCCGGAGGTTTCCGAAAAGTCTAAAACCAGACCCATAGGATGTCGGGAAGTCAAGTTTTGACCCTTTTTATGTGAATGCTGTAATCTGTTTTGTTGATGTTATTCATTAATGAAAGTGTTGTTGAGTGAAAAGGTTGTTTTGATCTTGTTATGTGATTACTCGGAATGTGTTAGGTAATTTAAAGTGTAAATTCATGAATGATGGGAACCTATGGTGTTCCTAGGGGAGGGTTAGTTAGAAGGTAGATAATACTAACTTCGAAGGGCGCGTTTTGATTAGAATAATTATTTCTATTTTAGGCTCGAGCTAATTCGTGTCGTTAGTGAGCTCAAGTGTGTTCATTTTTGCTGTACAGTGAAGTTAACTAGGTAATGTCTATGCTCTAATCCCCACCGGGATGCTCTTTAAATGTGTTTTAATGTTTTCTAATCTGTTTTGAGAATTGCATCCCGAAAGGGGACTTTATGTGGAAAATGTGGCCATCTGTTTTTGGATATTTATCTGTGATTGTTGATTTATGAGTTGAGAAATCGTGATGGTCTTTTATGAGTAGTTTTATTATTGATTTTGATAACCTGGGTTGGGTTTGACTTGAGAGTTGTGAGCTGAGTTTGAATAATATACTAATAACTCAAGTGAAACATTAAGCGGGTTTGTTCTGTTGATGCCTTTGGTAGGTGGTTACTTTGATGCCTTTGGTAGGCGGTTATTTTGATGCCTTTGGTTGGTGATTATTTTGATGCCTTTGGTAGGCGATTATTGATGCCGTTGCTAGGCGATTATTGATGCTTTTGGTAGGCGATTATTATATTTATGCCTTTGGTAGGCGGTTATCTTTGATGCCTTTCGTAGGCGAATGTGTTTGATGTCTTTGGTAGGCGATGTTACTTTATGGGATTTGATATCCCGCCCGAATAATTAAATGAATGGGTTGGGTTGAGGAAAACAGTTGTAAGGGTTAAACGGTTTATGAAAAGGTTTGACTTATTCCCTCTCCCTCAAATGAATTGAAATGAACTTAACTTGTTTTTAACATTAGGGGTAGACATTATTGAGATTTCCTCCTCATATTTGAAATGTTTTGTTTTCTGGTGAAAATCTATATGCTGAGGACGGGAATTAGAAGTGAGGACGACATGTTTAGAAGTCGTTAAATATGTTCCATTTCTTTTCTGAGAAACTTGAAGTTAGTTTTGAGGTTTATTCCTAAGTATGAGTTTGTTAGTTGGTTTGCCGTTGACAGACAGTTGTAGTTTCCTTCTCGCCTTGTATTCCTTCGGGGATACGGCAGTGACGCCCAATAAGAGTTTGAGTCTTCCGCTAATTTTGTCTGTTAACGTTAGTTTGACTTTTCTATAATTGAATTTCCGGGGCGTTACACCTACCAATTAAATTTTGGGGAGATTGTTTGATCACAACAACTTATTTAATTAATAGAATGCCTTCTGTTGTGATTGGAAACAAAACCCCTTTTGAACTTTTGCATGGAAATAAACCTATTCTCAATAATTTGAAAGTTTTTGGGTGTTTATGTTATGCTTCCACTCTTAAACAGGGGAGATCAAAACTTCAACCAAGAGCTACACCATGTATTTTTCTTGGTTACCCTATGGGTAAAAAGGCTTATAAACTTATGTCTTTAGAATCAAAACAACTTTTTGTTTCTAGAGATGTGAAGTTTTATGAGAATGTCTAACAGTTTTTAGCTAAGCCTCAATCTTCCCAGCTTTTCCCTCCTACAGAGGAGAAAACATATGATTACTGCGACACAGATGTTCCCAATACAGAACCACAAACTCTTGATACTAATCAGGAGGTTTTTGAGGAACACCTGCCAACTAATGAGACAGTCATGTCACCTAATGTTCAACCTCAAGTTGTTCCTCTTAGAAGGTCTTCGAGGACACATAAACTTCCTTCATACCTAGAAGATTATGCCTGTTCTGTTTCCGATCAGCAGGCTAAAAATTTTTGCCTAGCGACTGCCACCAATCTGTCTGTTCACACAGCTACTCCCCTATGCTTTACTTCCCTTCATGATGATAGTAAGTCCTTGTTGGAACACCTAAATTATAGTGAGCCCAATTCATATAAAGATGCCTCTAGACATCCTAGGTGGCTACAAGCCATGGACGAAGAGTTTCAAGCTCTTCTTCTTAATAACACTTGGGAAGTTGTACCTTTGCCCCATGGAAAAAGACCCATAGGATGTAGATGGGTGTACAAAGTGAAGCATAGGTCTGACGGAACAATAGAAAGACTAAAAGCTAGATTGGTTGTTCAAGGTTTTAATCAAAAGGAGGGAGAAGACTTTACTGAAACCTTTTTACCGGTTGTAAAAATGACCACTAGAAGATCTTTAATGGTTGTGGCTGTCAAAAAGGGGTGGACCCTACACCAACTTGATGTGAACAATGCCTTTTTGCATGGTGATCTGCATGAGGATATATATATATGAAACTTCCACCAGGATTGGCCACTGATGCACTTAATGCTGTTTGCAAACTAAATGAATCTTTGTATGGCCTAAAGCAAGCATCTAGGCAATGGTATGCCAAGCCTGCAAAAACTTTATATACTAAAGGGTATCATCATTCTGAGAATGATTACTCTTTGTTTTGGAAGAAGAATGGTTCCCTTGTTACTTTTCTTGCAGTATATGTGGATGATATCTTGTTAACTGGGAATGATGAAACTGAAATTCAGGATATCAAATCTTTCTTGGACAACATCTTCAAGATAAAAGATTTGGGTCATGTTAGTTATTTTTTGGGGATAGAAGTCCTTAAATCTTCTAAAGGGCTTTTACTGACCCAGCATAAATTTACAAAGGATCTTATTAATGAGTTTGGGTGTGAGTTTGCTTCTCCAGTTGTTACTCCCTTGGAGCTCAGTTCCAAACTCAAGCCCGATGAAGGAGAACCTTTCAATGACCCAACTTTGTACAGAAAGTTGGTGGGAAAACTGAAATTTTTTAACTAACACTCGACCTGATATAGCTTTTGCTGTTCAGCATCTTAGTCAGTTTATGCAGGATCCAAGATTTCCTCATTACCAAGCTGCTTTGCATGTGGTCAAATATTTGAAGGGAAGTTCTTCTCTCGGGATTTTACTTAATAATGATCCAAATTGTGAGCTTGTATCATACTGTGACTCAGACTAGGCATCTTATGTGCATTCTCCCAGATCAGTAAGCGGATATTTGGTTTTCTTGGGCAACACTCTGATTTCTTGGAAGTCGAAAAAGCAGCAGTCAGTCAGTTTGTCTTCAGCAGAGGCAGAGTACAGAAGTATGAGAAGGTTGGTAGCCGAGCTTGCATGGCTGAGTAGACTTCTTCATGAACTCACTGTCATCAATATCATCCCCTTATCTGTCAAGTTTGACAATCAAGCTGCGATGTATATAGCCAAGAGCCCAGTTTATCATGATCGCACCAAACACATTGAGTTGGATTGCCATTTTGTGAGGGCTAAGCTTTTGGAGGGTTGTTGTCACTCTCTTATGTTCCTACTAAACTTCAACTTGCATACCTGCTTACCAAACCTCTCATAGGCATTCAACATCGGAATTTCTTGTCCAAATTAGGGGTTTCATCACCTCCAATTTGAGGGGGGTGTTAGGTTTTATTATTGTTGTATCTTCTTTTATTTTCCTTTAGTTTTTGGCCCTGTTTTGTTGTCCTTGGGCTTTTGTTCTAAGTCCGTTTGTTTTTTGTCTAGGGTTATAAAAAGGGGGTTTCTCCCTTTTTGTCGGTAATTAATCTGGGAGTCTTTCTCCTCTTCCTTTCTTCTTCAATAAAAAGTCAGTTCGTTTTTCTTCTTCTTTTGACTTCCATTTCTGATTTCTCTCTAAAAGCTTGAGAAAGTTTACAGAGATTGACTTAGAGCTTCCTGCTTCACCTAACTTAGTTACGTCATACGCTTTGCCCTTAACTATACCCCGCAGAAGAGCATAGAGACCACATATGACCAAAATGGATCCTATAACATTGTCAATAGGGCAGAAGAGATAAAGCATTCAACAAAAAGATTATACATAAGAGAGAGAGAGAGAAAAGGAAATACATATATTTAGGAGGTACATCTATAGATGTACTCAATACATTGAAAAATGATGTGAATTTTGGCTCCTTAAAGTGAGATTAGGTTAATTTTGGATTATAGTAATATTCTTACCATCCCATAATGGTCGTCCTTTCTGATGTCTTCTTTTCTTCTTTTGTTTTTTTGACAATTTCCTTGTCCTTTAACCAAGAGGAACAATAGGATCAGACTAATGGTTTGAACTGAACTATGGATTTGGTGGTCGATAATCACACAGGTTTAGGAGAATCTATTCTAGTCAGTTGAAAATAGGAAGTTACAGTCATTTTTCAATGAAGAGGCCAAATACTTCAATTTTAAATGCACATTCATTAGGTTATGAAGGACAATTAAAAAAGGGGAGGGGAAAAAAACAATAAGAAAACAATTGACCAATATAATTGTTCATGAAAAAAAAGTACATCCATACAGATTCAAGAGTTCAAAATTCTCCCATATTTCAATTAAAGCACTCTGCCACTCTCTATCATTATATATATACATAAGAAGTTACACAGTTAGCTTAAATTATGCAGATAAGTTCAAAAATTGAAGCACTTTCTATATCAAACAACCTATAAATTAGCATCAGGTAGCATACAAAGGTGCACCTTCTACAAAAATTGAAGCACTTTCTATAATGTTAAAGTGGCTTAAAAGGATTGAAATGACTACTTATATCACCAAGGTGCACCTTCTTTTATGGTAGCTCATCCGTTGGGAACTCCTCAGTTAAGCGTGCTTGGCTGGGAGTAGTCTAAGGATGGGTGACCTCCTGGGATGTTTTCCAAGGCAGTGTGTGAGCAAGGATGAAGCACGCTGAAAAGACTCGTGGTGATTTGTGGGGCCAGTCAGTGATCCTTGAAGCAGTTATCGGTAATGTCTGCGGCCCGGGAAGGGGCCAGAGCGTTACATCGGCATATCTCCAATAGTATCAAGGAACGAAATGTTTATATGGAGCTTGCGGAGTATGTCAAGAAATTTTTGCAAATTTGGTATCCTGCTTCACTTTAGCTTGCCTCAAAGGAAATGGTGGAGGAGGTGAATAAGGGTTCATTTGTTGAATAATTGACTCATTGTCAGAAGTAATTGTCTTCCCATTTCTTGGTGAACTAACCACTCTAGATTGTTCCTTTGTCCCCCACCATGAAGAACACGATCCTCCGTGTGCACATCTACATCCTCAACCGTGATGTCCTCTACAATCACCTCATAAGCATTCTTAACGTGAGCCAGATCACCCATAGGTTCTGCCAATGTCGTACCGCTCCTTAAAGTAGTCACGTTGAGATGGCCTATAGGATTTTGTATGGGTTGGCCCGACAAGCCTTTTGAAGACGAAGAAGAGGCTTGGAGTTTGTTCGGCCTCGTTTCGAGCCGAATTTCTTCTCTTTTATAGGGTATATTTGCTTGTTTTAACCCCTATTTATATATTAGATATAATGATTTGTAGTTTTGTAGGAAAAATAAGAGAGTGACCTAAAATGGAGCCAAAACGGAGCAAAAACTCAACAAATCAGGAGTGAAAGCAGAAGGGTTGCTCGACCGAGCAAGGATTATGGCTCGCCCGAGCAACGCTCCTGGAAAAGCAGCAAGAATGGCCGATTGAATTTGAGCCAAGAAGAGGAGAAACAGAAAGCTGGCTCGCCCGAGCAACATATTGGCTCGGCCGAGCCATGCTTCTGCACAACAACGTGGAAAAGATCGAAAAATATGGCTAAGGCAGTGAAGAAACAGAGGCCACCGCCGAGCAAGGGCTCGCCGACCGAAATGAGCTTCGAGCCGAGGAGAAGTTGCTGAGGAACGAGAAACACGCGACTGCACGCTCGCCGCTCGAAAGGCACTGCTCGCCGAGCCAAATCCGTTTCGCAGACAGCCGAAATGAGATGCTGTGTTTTGTGCAACTAACTTAGGTCATTATAAAAGCCTTAGCTGCGATTCCATTTGGGATAATTAGATTTAGAATTAGAATTAGAATTAGCCTAGGTAGTTTAGGAGTAGAATTAGATTTAATTGCTTTCCTTTATTTGCTCTAATCTCTCTTATTTATTCTTCAAGTTTTCAATTGTTCTTCATTGTTCTTCAAGCTTTCATTGATTTCTAGCATTTGTATTCAAACTTTCTCAAGCTTTCTCAATTCAAGCAAGTTTCCATTGAAGTTTTACAAGCTTTCTCTCTCTTCTCTCTCTCTCTCTCTCTCTCTCTCTCTCTCTATATATATATATATATATATATATATATATATATATATATATATATATATATATATATATATAATTGCCATTGTTGACTTGTTTTCCAAGCTTTATAGTGTTAGCCACAATCAACTCCATTTTTATTGGGGAGGAGGGTCAAGGAACTCCAATTCTACTTACTAGTGAGAATTTAGGGGATTCTTGGTAATCCAAACAACAATTTCTTGTTTGTTCGGGGGAAATTCAAGTGTAGATTGAAGGTTTATTGAAGATTAGTCATCGAAGGTATAATTCCTCGTTCCCAATTTCGTTGTTCATGCATTGTCTTCATTCATGCTTTTTAATCGCTTTCATCCTTAAGTGCTTCCTTTATTGCTTTCCTTTAATTGCTTTATTTATTATTATCATGTCTAGATTAGTTTAATGCTTTCATTTACATAATTTATCGTTTTCCGCATCGAGAAAAACCCCTTTACACAAACCGATTACCTTAATCAAGCCTCACACCCATCCCTGTGGACCGACAACCTTAACTTATAAAACCACAAAAATTTACAACCGAACAGAGTTGTGAAACTTGTTGAGCCAACTGCGCAATTTGAGTCTCCAACAATTTTTGATTGGTTTGGAGCTGCTCATTCTTCTTAGTAATGAAGTCAATGGTTGGATGAGCTGCTCATTATGCTTGAGTTAGTTGAAGTTAATGGTCTCTTGGTTCTTGAGGTAAGCATTGGCAAACATGGGATCATAAGTGATTTGTTGGGGAGGTGGTTGAGGGGTAGGTTGCATCAATTGAGGTTGATGGGAGATAGAGTTTGGTAGGAAGGTTGATGGAAAGATTGGTTATGGGGAAATGCTTGTTGGTTATGAGGTCAGTTGGAATTTGGAGGCCTTCTCTAGTTTTGGAATTGGCTATTCGAGTGGAATATAGGCGGGATTGCCTTGAGGACGAACAGGATTTTGGGTGATATAAGATAGGTTGTTATGGTATAAAGCATTTGCTTGCTCATTAGCAACCAACTCTTGTTGACACATGAAAGACGCATGAGCATCACCGCATATCTAACACCCAATGGTAGCACAAGAAGACGGGGTTGAAGAAGTCTGTACTTCCATGACGGGCTTCAATTGCTGAGATGTCTTAAACTCCACCATATCTTGAGAAAGTCGATCGATGGCCCTAAGAATATAGTTCACGTTCTCTCCTCCAAGTTGCTTGGTCATCTCCATTGAATCGTTTACCCAATAGCAAGCGTTTTCCGTCATTTGAGCAAGGAGGGTGTCGCTTGCTCAGAAATGTTATTCAAGAATTGGCCGCTTAAAGCAATGTCAAATAACTGTTTGGTGGCACAACCCAATCCATTGTAGAATGTGTGAGTCAATAGATATGGCTCGAAATTGTGATGCGGACACGGTCTTTGGAGGCTTTTGTATCGTTCCCACGCATAGAGAGACTCCTCAGGTTCTTGTTGGAAGTTCATAATGGTTTCTTGCGGCAGGAAAAATCTCTTTAAGAATGCAGAGCTAAGGGCTTCCCATGTTGTATTGCCCCGACCCCTCACGGGTCGAGGACATTATCGATAACCGCTTCAAGGATCGCTGACTGGCCCCACAAATCACCACGAGTCTTTCCAACGTGCTTCGTCCTCGCTCACACGATGCTTGGGAAAACTTCCCAGGAGGTCACCCATCCTAGTACTACTCCCAACCATGCACGCTTAACTGAGGAGTTCCCAACGGATGAGCTACCATAAAAGAAGGTACACCTTGGTGATATAAGTAGTCACTTCAATCCTTTTAAGCCACACATTAACCACATACCCGGGGTATTACAGTCACCCCCACTTAAGCACACAACGTCCTCGTTGTGCCACAATCCACTCCAGAATCTTTGCCCCGCTAGGTGACTGCCCATGGATCTCTTGTCCACTGGCGCAACTCACGGTCGCGGGTCGGCTCTGATACCATCTGTAACGCCCTCGCTTCCCCGTTCAAGCCACGCCCTCGCTTCCTCGGTCAAGGAAAATGGGAAGAAACAAAGGCGTAGGCATTCATCGCTTACTCCATTCATTTTGATCATACTATACTGTTCGAGGAAGTTCGAGATGTGTTCAAGAGGTTTCACGCCCTTCAACCCATGGAATTATGAGTGTTCGATATGGTTGAGGTAGGTCGCCTTGAAATCAAACATGGCATTCACATCCAAGGCTGGTAGAACGATAGTTAAACCCTCTGCGTAGGCTGCATAGGCAGTTGGAGAGGAATAATACAGTGAGGCTCGTGGTTGTTTCGCCATGGACTGTCGGTGGCGTCTCCTTGCAAGCGTTTGCAAGGTTTTATCGAGCGGCTCTCTCGACCTTGGGGTAAAATTGCAAAAGGGGGTGATCCCTCCTACGCATACACTCAAACGAAGACCAAGATGAGTAGCCCTAGGGTCTATCCTATGCCAAGGAAGAACCAGACTTGAAACACAAATACAGAACACAAAAGCACAAGGGGGCGCAACTCCCCCACAATGACGCCAAAATTTGTTTAACGGTTTCCTAGCGTACTAAGAAAATAGTCGTTGATGATTCGGGGAGCTGGGGCCCTAATACTCTAGTCAAGTATTTGATTTCAAGAACTGTTCAAGGCAACAAGATTAGAAGATCTTGAATTACATTATGGAAAACACATAAGCAAATAGAGTCTAACAAATGGTAAAACAAGGGCTCAAGGGTATTACCAAGCCTCCTAACATGAGAAAAAGGGTTGGTAAAGAGGTTTATGAGTGATTCATAGATAAGTTATTTAGCACGAGAATTAGGCAGATAAATTAGCATCAAATCCCTCTAGCCAGAGTTAGGATTTGATGCCTACTCCCTAAATTCCATCATTATTCCCATAATGATGGTTTCTAGTTAGCATATATAATTGCCTAATTCTCCTAATCAAGCACTAATCACACATCAATGTATATTAGTGCTCAATTAATCCATCCATAACTCTCCAATTCAATGTTGGTAGATAATCCATCACCTCCAGATATCAAGAATATCAACATCTAATGGAGAGGTATGATGAGAAATGTTAAACAAATCACCGAATCATCCTAATCCACTAAACCTAACCTAATCCCCCATTAGGGGACCTAATTACCCCTAACCCAAGGGGTTTCTAACCACACATATTCACAAATATCACTACTTCAACAATCAACCCAACATTTAACATGATTCTATCAAAATCAACCAAAACAAGACTAAAATGGGTACCAAAATGATCCTCCAATTGCGAGAGAACCAATAATAATAACTCTAAGTGCAATAATAAGTCTTGATCTTCAATAAGATTAATAGAGATTACATAAATGTTTAGAGAGAGATTGAGAGAGTTTTAACTAATTGGGAGTAAAAAGCTAAAAAGATCTCAAAACTAAAAAAAGCTTCCCTAAAAAAAAGACGAATTTACAATATATACAAAAGCGGAAAGGGGCCAAAACTCAGTTGGTTTGGCCCTGAAATTAAGTTGGCAAAACAGGGCGTCACGGTCGTGAGGCCTCTTTCTTGAGGAAGGGAAAAGGTGAAATTAGTTCCTCACGGGCATGACCTATAAAGGTCATGGCCATGAGGATCCTTCTGGCTTAATCTGCTGTTTGTTGGTCATGGCCATGAGATGCTAGGTCACGGTCGTGAGGTCTCTTAGTTTATTAAACCCAAAAATTGCCTTAATGTGTCACGACCATGAGGTAGTGGGTCATGGCCGCGGAACCCTGTGTTAACAAACCCGGACCAGACCGGCTGGTCCGACCGGTCAGGCCCGTCGACTTGACCAGGTCAATTCATGGCTTAACCCCCCTAACTTGCTTAACCGTTCAAACTCGATGGAAATCGGTCGACCCAGTTGACCCGTCAAACCATGGTCAAATTGGTTTTCTGGATTTATGTAAATAAAATTAAGTTTTCTCAAACCCTAGCCCATTTTCCAACTGATTTGTTTGTCCCGCTCTTCTACCATGCTCTTCCAGTGGATGCTCCAGATTTATTTGCTATTCTCCATTAGATAGAAATGCATAGGACATAGAAATGAAGGGTTGCTCTAGAATGGATGAATTGAGAGCCCAACATAATCATAAAGTTGGGGAAGAACAATGGATTACTTCATGAGAGAGAGAAATGGAGGTAGTAAGAGCCCCCCATATTCAAAGATGACAAGATTGAGTACTGTACTCCAAAGAGAGAGAAAGGAAGAATAAGAGAAAGGGGACAAGGTTGAGTGAATCGGGGAGTGGAAAGCTAGAGTTAGGAGTTGCAGCGAGGCCTTTCACACGAGTATTATTTAGGGTTTCTCGTTAAATTTGTTTTCTTTTTTTTATTTTATAAAATTCATTTTTCCTTGACCATCATGTTTAGGCCCTACGACAGCTTGTTTTATTTTGTTCTTTTTCATTTTTTTGGTTCGCTGACCATATTATAAGGGTTTTGATCACATAATCAGCAAGATAGATGTAATTTAATCATTATTATGAAAATCAATGATTAATTGTTTTGGAACTAAGCAACTTTTTTCAACTCGTTACCGGTTCATACCGGTTTGAACCGGTTCAACCAGTAACCTGGGTTAACCGGTCCGATCCGGTCATAACGGCCCGACCATTTGACCCATTGACCTAGTGGATCAACCGGGTTGGTCACCAGCCCAGGTCTAACAATATAGGCGACACCCTTTCTGCTCATGAACACAGAAATTGCCTTGATGTGTCACGGCCATGAGATAGTGAGTCACGATTGTGAATCCCTTTATGTCCGAGGGTGCTTGACCCTTCATTTCCTTGGCCTTGAGAGGACTCAGTTACGTCCGTGAGGTAGTGACTCACGGTCATGAGGTCCCTTCTAGCTTGAGTCCTCTTGAGGTCCTTGAGCCTAAGGACCTTGGCTTCCACCTTCTCAAGCCAGCTTTCCTCGGGATTCACGTTCGGATGCCGACTTTTGTTTAAAAAGAAAAAACATTGAAATAAAGTTTAACCGAAAAAGTAGACAATCCTAATTGAATAGGAGAGTATCAAAATGAATTATTATGCAAATTAAGGGTGATGTGACCAAGAAGATGGAGGTATTGAGTAGAATAACAATATATATTAAATGCATTTAGAGTTTATATTCTAGGATATCTGTAAGAGAACAATCACACAATTGAAAGTAAACAACTCGATATCTGTAAGTGAACAATCGCACTGTTTGGAGCACATAATAAATTGTAGTTGAATAGAGGGTTGAGGTAAGTGAAATAAACATGTTATCAAAAAATAAGCAAATGTGAATGCTAGAGCATTGGGGTTAAAAAAAACACAAAGTGGCATTAATGTAATTTCTACAAATTTTTGGACAAATGAGTAATTTTAGAAATCAGCTAATGTCAAAAATGTTATTTAAAATGTCTTATTGAAAAATATCTTTTTAAGGTCAAACAATTAATTCAAAAAGTTATTTACCAAACACTTTATTAGTTGTTTTAACTTGGTTGAAATAGCTAGTTACACCCAAGGAACTTTTTCCTCCTCAAAATGTTATTTTGCCAAGACCACCTATTATTCTAAGAGTTTGCACTTATTCTAACTCCTTTACAGCTATGTTGTTAAAACCAACATGCTCGGTGGTTAGACTGAGCGGTTCTTGCCACAACTTGTAGGTCTAACCGTCCAAAATCAGGGAAAGCAGTCGACCCGATTCAACTTGAAACTGCAGGTTGGGTCTGTTTTTCATATTTTACAGAAATTTCTTTTTTGTTTTTTGCCAAAACCCTATATTCCTATTGCCCGCTCATTTCTATACTGAGTGTGGTCGCCAGTGCCTACCTCCACTACCACCTCTGTTGCCGCTGTTGAAGTGACTACTGCCACCGCCATAGTAGACGCAGAGGAAGAGGGCAAATGAAGAGGTCAGGTGTAACAGCCCGCTCCCTAATAGGGGGCTGTTAAGGTCAATCTCAACCCAATTAAGGTTGAGAAAGGTAAAAAAAGGACTTAAAAACTAATTTCCAAAATTTTCTTAGGAAAATCTAATAGAGTTCCCTCTGTAATGTGGACTTTTCCCGGCTTTAAGCCTTACATCCCTGTAAATAAAATAAAATAAACGAAGAACTGTAACGCCCCGAAAATTCAATTATAGAAAAGTCAAAGTCAAACTAACATTAACGGACAAAATTAGCGGAAGACTCAAAATTCTTATTGGGCGTCACTGCCGTATCCCCGAAGGAATACAAGGCGAGAAGGAAACTACAACTGTCTGATAACGGTAAACCAACTAACAAACTCAAACTGAGAAACAACTTAACAACCCTAACTTGAAGTCTTTCTGAGTTGAAACATAACACGACTAATAAAAACTAAACATGCCAAGCCTCACTGCTAATTCCCGTTCCCAGCATATTGATCATCACCTGAAAACAAAACATTTCAAAAATGAGGGGGAAACCTCAATAATGTCTACCCCTAACGTTAAAAACAAGTTAAGTTCATTTCAATTCATTTGAGGGAGAGGGAACAAGTCAAACCATTTCACAAACCTTTAATCCCTTAACTACTTTCCTCAACCCAACCAATCCATATTTTATTATGCGGGCGGGATACCACATCCCTTAGAGTATCATTCGCCTACCAAAGGCATCAAAACAATTGCCTACCAAAGGCATCAAAAATCATCTATCCTATATCAGGGATGAAACCCTGATCTCCTGACACATAACCCATACAGGCACCAAATCCTGTTCTCCGGGTTATCGCCCGCAAAAATATTAGCCTATCAAAGGCATCAAAACAATCGCCCACCAAAGGCATCTTAACATTCGCCTACCAAAGGCATCATAATCATCTATCCTATATCAGGGATGAAAACTTGATCTCTTGACACATAACCCATACAGGCATCAAATCCTGGTCTCCGGGTTATCGCCCGCAAAAATATTAGCCTATCAAAAGCATCAAAACAATAAACCCGCTTAATGTTTCACTTGAAATTATTAGTGTCTTATGCAAAGCTCACCTCACAGCTCTCAAGTCAAACCCAACCCAGGTTACCAAAATCAGTAATAAAACCACTAATAAAAGACCATCCAGTTTCTCAACTCATAAATCAAAGTAAAACAATTACAAACAGTTATCCAAAACAGATGGTCACATTTTCGACATAAAGTCCCCTTTCGGGATGCAATTATCAAAACAGATTAGAAAACATTAAAACACATTTAAAGAGGATCCCGGTGGGGATTAGAGCATATACATTACCTGGTTAGCTTCACTTCACAGCAAAACGAACATACTTGAGCTCACTAACGACGCGAACTAGCTCGGGCCTAAAATAGAAATAATTTCTATAATCAAAACGTGCCCCTCAAAGTTAGTATTAACTACCTTCTATCTAACCCTTCCCTAGGAACACTATAGGTTCCCATCATTCATGAATTTACACTTTAAATTACCTAACACATTCCAAGTAATCACATAACAAGACCAAAACAACCTTTTCGCTCAACAACACATTCATTAATAATTAACATCAATAAGACAGATTACAGCATCCACATAAAAAAGGTCATAACTTAACTTCCCGACGTTCTATGGGTCTGGTTTTGGACTTTTCAGAAACCTCATGATGTCTACTAAAAGTCTTATGTCGAACTTGAGACCCAAAACATGCCCTAAAGTTTTCAAAACCAGTCATCTATCCAAACTGTTTAGATCTGACCTAGGTCTGGTAATCGGGGTATAACTCGACCTATACAATTCCAATGTCTGATCCGCAAAATTCCTATGAAACTTACATCTAAGGGAACCTCCAATTCAAAGGGTTTGATCAAAGGACGACTATATTTATCTTGGTGACCCGTTCTTTACACCCTATCGAAATTGTCCCGTTCCCGGTCCCCATATAATCGGTAACTTTGGTTCTAACTTTCACCAATCGATCCCAGGATCCTAACTTGGGCCTCATACAGTGACTAAGGTTATAGGTCTTTAATCTAATCCAACCAAGGTCCAAAAGCTACCACTTATAACCAACAATTTAGCTTTGTAGGTAAAGAACTTAATAATAATATAACACATAAGAGTCATATAATAGTGACATAAATATGTAATTTTTGAAACTTTAATATGCGTAATACATTATAAAAGAATTTGTAAAACAGTAGGAAATATTTTAAAAACACTTTTTACGAATTATAACATAGTAATAAATATAAACTAATACTTTGGCTAAAGAAAACTATACGTTGCAATTATAAACGATGAACATAAAATAACTTTCAAAATTATAAACAACCTTATTTAAACTATCACGCGTATCATTGCTCAATTAAACCAAAGGATTCAGATTTAACAAAGTAACATAACTCTAATTCATGCATGAAATAATACTAACAAGACCCTAACGTGATTTATAAAAAAAAATAGTACAATTACTAACCTATCAGACAAGACCTCATAAAAAAATTGAAATATACTCATCCATTCATGTAGAAGACTTACACCATTCACTACTAACACAATGAGCATAAATCCATCCCCTCAACTAAACGTGCTTTATGAACATCATGCATGTATGTGATGTAACTAACACCAAATAGAAGCACATAAATATCTCTCTTATAGTATCAAAACACAGTACCCTTACTTCTCCATAAACACATAACTTATACTCATGTCAAGTTATCATGATCAAGAAAACAGAGTAAGTACTTCCATCAAGAACAAGAGACTTGAAAGAAACCGGGGTTACATGCGAGATTTTTCCGGCGGTCGGGACGGCAATTGGTGGTCGTTGGTTTTGGTGGTGGCACTTGGAACCAGCCGAGAACGATCCGAAGAGTGGCGTAGTAGAGCAACAAAGAAGACACACAACGACCCAAAGAATAGGGTCGTCATCTGTCGTCCCTGCAGGCGTGCACGCGGCCCAATGCGAGGTCGACGAGGGGATTCACGGCAGAGAGGGAGAGGGAGAAGGAGAAGGACGGGAGAGAGAAAGAGGAAGGAGCATAGGAAAAGAAGAAAGAATGGGTGTGCGACTTCTTTAGGGTGGGCGTTTAGGTTTAGCACTCTTAATTCACTTCTAATCTCTAGCTAATACTAATATTAACTCTAATCTAATTCTAATCTAACCTTAGCAATTCTCAATTCATAAACTTAGCAATTCTCAAGTAGTATACCTTTCATACTTCAAAACGTTTCGAAGTCATGCTAAATAAGAACATAACACTTTCAACATATAAAGAATAACTCACGCACTTTGAATCAGGTATTAAAAGTTATTCAAATTTCCTTTTCCATCTTTCCATAACCATAATATATAACCATTTTTCAATAAACCAACAGTTTCTTATAATCCTTCTTTTCTTCTATTGTACAAAAATATCAATACCATGGGCGCAGGGTACTTTCAGCACTTCTCAGTCGGGGTCGGTTCCCTTTTAAGACAGTTAGTTTAACTTCCCGGGAGTTCTAACGTCAATGGACTTTATATACCTAGCCGATTCGGTTCCCCTTTACAGGTGGTAACCCCGACTTTCCAATTAGTCCACAGTACCTAGTGCAATACACCTAGCTCGAAAACAATTTCAAACTTATAAATCGTATAACAATACCATACCATACACTTCTCATCCAAATAGCTTTCCAAATCGTATATAAATGTATATAAAGTAGGAATATACCTTTCAATCAAATGAAAATCAATTCAATAAATCAGTTCAATTGATCAACTTCCGACCTTTTCCATTTAAGAAATCCAAATATTTATAAAGGACTTCATAAAACCTCAAAATACCATTTAACATATAGAAATTACATAACCAGCTCAAAGCATACACAAAGGTTATAAGGGTTTTGATCACATAATCAGCAAGATAGATGTAATTTAATCATTATTATGAAAATCAATGATTAATTGTTTTGGCACTAAGCAACTTTTTTCAACTCGTTACCGGTTCATACTGGTTTTAACCGGTTCAACCAGTAACCTGGGTCAACCGGTCCGATCTGGTCATAACTATTCGATCTCATTTTGAGCCGAATTAAGACCGTAAATTGAGTACTTTTTGTTGCGATTTCTTCACTTGATTGGAAAATTAGTGTGATTTGCAGATCTTAATCCAAATTCATAGAGAAGTGAAAAAAGTTGAGAAAAGATGAAAATTTAAGAGAGAATTGGAGAATTGAAAAGAAGATGAGACGAAGAATTAAAAGAAACGGCCCAATCGCGCGAGATCCGGCCCAAGAATGAGCGGAAGACAAAAACACTGGCTGCGTTTTTAAAACGCAGGCAGCCCCTGAGACTGAAAGTGAGAAAAGTCGAGTAGGACAAAACGCAGGCTGCGTTTATAAAACGCTAGTTGTGTTTATAAAACGCTAGTTGTGTTTATAAAACGCTGGGTGGGTTTTCTACGGAAAACTCAAAGAGGGAATACAAAACGTTGGCTGCGTTTTTTCTACGGAAAACTCAAAGATGGAATACAAAATGCTGGCTGCGTTTCTCACTCACTTCTTATAAAAAGACCTAGCGGCCGCGAGTCATAGTAGTATTGTTTTTATCAAGAATTATCATAGTTAGTTTTTTAGGTTTACTCGTTCTTAGCATTATTGTTCTAGGGTTTAATTCATCGTTTTTCTTACTTTTGCTACCGTTATTCTTCGATTGTGATTCACTCGTTCAATATTTAATGCAATTCAAGTTTTTAATTCTCGTTCTTCTCATTTTTTTGTTTCTAGTCTTGTTACTTCGAGTTATTAGTATTAGTTCACAACCAAATTCCACTTTTTAGTGAAAGAGGAGGATTAAGGGTTCACAAATTCTCCTTCGAAGTGAGGATTTGGGGAATTCTTAGTAATCTGAATCACGAGTTTTGTTTGTTCGGGAGAGTTCGTGATGCTAGCAAGGGGAGGTTGAGTGAAGAGAAGACTATCGGTATACTCTTTTCCCTTAATTTCATCGAGTCTTTTAATTTAGTTCATATTTGCAATTTAGATTGTTATTTATTGTTTTCTTGATTATGAGTTCTTCGTTAGTTTTAGTTTTTTTGTTCTTGTTAAATTAGGTTAAATTTAGTTCTCGCTTCATGTTTGCTTTAGTAGTTACTGTTTTCAATTCCTGTTTAGTTTAGTTTTATTATTATTTACTGCTTTTCCGCAATTTGAAACCCACCAAACCAATTTCCTAAAAACTTGACACACCATCCTTGTGGATACGACAACCCTACTTAGGAAACCCAAATTACTACAACCGAACAATGGCGGCGTTGCCGGGGATGGCGTTATTTGGTAGATTAGGTTATTGGTTTGTTTGTGAATAGTTTAACTGCTTTCTTAGATTAGTTCAAAAAATATGTAGTAAAAAAAATAATCGAACAAAAAAAAAAGAAAAAAAAAAGAGATAGATTATGCCTAATCCCTAATTCCCCCAATTTGAGCATGAAGCATTTTGGAAATATTTTGCTAGATTACATGATTACCGTGCTCAATGTGAACTATATCGTATCTTTTATGATACATTGGATATGTTGGGAATTGTGCATGAGAGTATAAATTATGAAACTCGAAATATCTTCAATTTTTACGGGTTTTCTAATTTAGGAGAAGATGTTGCGTGGAAGTTTCTTGAATGATTGTCTAGGGATACTTATGAGCTTGAACAACAAAATTCCCCCTTGGACCGCCATAGTTCAAATTACGCACAACCCTCTAGGACTTTAGCCATACCATATCATGAGTACTCCCAAAATCTGAATGATCAATCTAGTAGTGGGGAGTATATGGAAATTTTTTGTGAAACTTCTCAATACCCCAGTAGCAATGTTCCTTCTCAATGTTTTGCATGTCGAGCTTGGGGTCATTCATTTGATGTTTCCCCTGAATACCCTGCATTCAAAGCTTTTATGGATGAGTTTGATTCTGCTAAACCTGAATTAAATAATACTCGTGTGTGTGAAATAGAGGATAAGGATGAAAGTCCAATGTTCATATTTACTAAACCCCCTTCCCCTTCACCTGTTGAGAGTGTGAAAAAATCATGTGATACTGAGTCTGATCAGGTTAGTGAGATTATACTTGAGGATGAGACACCATTGATGGAGAAGGATTCCACAAGTAATGAATTAGTGTGTGATGATGTTGTGCTCAATGAGAATAACTTTAATGAATCACTAGTCACACCTGTGTCCAAGCATTTATGTGAGGAGAGGATTGAATGTTCTGATGTTAATTCTGACACATCTTGTGTAGATAAGGAGTCTAGTGCTTGTTCATTGCCTCATCCTATTGATTTACACACTCAATCTCTATGGGTGGATCAATCTGAGGATTCATGTATAGTTACTCCTCCTCCCTCTCTTCTAACTCAGGATCTTGATTTCCATGATACATTTGTGTGTGAATATGAGTCTTTCATGATGGGTTATGACCCTGAACATTCAAGTTTCACTTTCGATGATGTTTTGAATGATGCATATTTGTCTTCTGATACTGATAGTTCTTCTTATGAGTCTGAAATTGATGAAGATGATGATGTACCTTCTCGTAATGTTGAAAGTGTTGTCATGTGGTATAACCCTACTTTGTCCTTATCACCCACTGATGAATATGATGAATTGAATGAAAGTTGTGAATTGGAGTCTGAATTTGATGAAAATTGCATGGAGGTTGAGTGTGAGGATTCTACTTTGTGTTCTAATGAAATTGAAATTGTTTCCCCACCTCCCCTTCATGTGATGTGTTTTCCTACACTCCTTTCCCATGAACCTGAGTTCATAAAGTCCCTAGGTCTTTTAGGAGGGTATAATTTCCTCACTAATCTCTATAGCACCTACCTAGAGGACTTGCCTAGGAAAATCAATCTTGTGCATTCATTTCATTATTTTACTGATTATTCCAAGGTATTCGAAAAACTGTTGAGGGCACGAACGTTTGCTGATGTACTATTGAGATTGTGCTCTTATGTTCACCACTTGGAGATGCATGACTTGTTACTACAAGCATTGAATGGTTCTGAGACGGTGCCCAACATCTTGAGGTGAAATGGAGTGGTTGATGCTCCATAGATGGTTTAATTATTCTGAGACTTCATTGTTTGGGTATATTCAGTACCCAACCAGGTAATATCATTCTTTATCTCTCTTTTACATTTAGTGAGTTGGGTTTCTTTTCCCTCTTTTATTATTTTTTTTTTCTTTTGGTGTGTTTCTTTTTCTTTCCTTTTGTGTGCTTGCTTATCTCTATTTCTGATCCAATGAGGACATTGTTGGCCTTTATGTGTGGGAGTGGGGGTGGCATGCATGTCGGCTTATGTTTTTGCTTTTCTTTTATGTGTTTTTCTTTTGTGTGGTGTCGCCTTATTCACAATGAGGACATTGTAGAGTTTTTGTGTGGGAGTGGGGTGGCACAAGTGCCTTACTAGTTTTTGGAGAGAAACAACTTCAATTATCATTGAAATTAGGAGAAATTTCTAAAATTTTTAGGTTTAGTGTGTCCGGAACACTTTCAGTGATGATTTGTAAATCGATTGGACTTTCAATTTGTCTAGCTTCACCTTGAAAAGTTTGGTTGAGAACCTAAAAGTTTTTGAAACTGAATTTGCAAATCTTCTGATTTTGAGTCAAGGAATGAATAGTGTGTTTAAATGCTTTGACTAACTTAGTAACTATAAATATGCGTGCCACAAATCTTTGGGTTAGGTTTAGTTGAATGAGCCATATCCCGTGAGTCCAGATAGCCTAAAAGTATGAATTGATCATTTTTATCAATTCCTTTATTTCCTGAGTGACTCCACCACTAGTTGCACCTCTAGAACTTATTTTGCATCTTGCTTGAGACTGCATCTTTGCATTACATATTGTGACAATATGATGGAGGCATTCTTTTCTTTATTAATTAAACTATATAGCCAAACAGCCTCCCTAACAATATTACTACCGTTCTTTAGCCCCGCCTAGCCTTTGATTACCTTTGTTTTTGTGATGAAACCCTGACAATACAAGTCATGGCCTTTATTAATTCCTACCCTTTGCCTTGCTTGGATGTGTGAGAATTCATTATTTCGGGAGCGAAAATTGGTTCAGTGTTGCTGTGAATGGAATTGAGATACTGGGGGTGTAGTTTGATTTTAATTGAATTGGGACACATTACATATCCCAATTATTATGAGTTAGCCAATTGGTTATGTTGTTCATTTGATATATTGAGGTCGAAGTTAAGTTTATATATTCGTGTTTCTTCTCCCTTGATCACCCACAAAAAATAGAAGTAGAAAAATAGAACAAAAAAAAGAATTCAAAAGAAAAGGGTGATTAAGGGAGACTCAATTAAAAGTTCTTAAAGCTTTTGACCTGGTTGTAAAGTATGATAAGGTGGTTTGTTCTTAATGAGGGAGAAAAGTGAGTTCCTTGTATAATTAAGCAAGAAGGTGAGATTGAGAGCAATTCTTTATTTGAAAATCAATCCATGCATGGCTCTTTAACTTCTCATACCCAAATATTACAACTCCTTTCCGCTAACCTAAGCCTCGTTACAACCCTAAAAGTCCTCTTGATTGTCACTTGTGTATTTGCATACTAGCAGTGGAGAGCGAGATTCTTACCAAGCCTATGGTAGGTTGTTTCTTTTGGTATGAGTATGAGAAAAACCCACATACACATTCAAATTTGAGTGTTTGAGCGTTCAATTTTTATCCTAAAGTGAGGTTTGCTCTTTTGACTGGCCTACGTCCATAACCAACCGTGCATACTTGCATTCATCTTAATTCTGTTGGCGGTTTTTCGCATCTAAAGTACTTGTTCTCTCTACTTAATACGAAAACTTCATTCTATCTATTTTACACTGATTTTGTTCTCTTCCAGATTGATCTTGGTATTTGCTTGATGGATTGATATGTTTGATTTGTTAGCCTGAGGGGGTGTTTCATTGTATTTGTAACCCTAAACGATAATCCTTTTTATTTCTTTTATTTCTTCTTTTTCCTTTTTCTTTCTTGTGTCTTTTCCTTTTTAATATGAGTCTACCTTTTCTTTTCTTTTTCTTTGGCTTTTGTGGGTATAGTTGTTATAAACCCTTACGAGACCTTCCTCGTCCACTTGGGCTGCCAAGGGGTTTAAAGGGCTTGTTGCATTCGCTAAATGCAACCGTGATTCCTACGAAAGTGAGTTAGGATAGTTTAATTTTATTTTCTTTCTTTGTTTTAGTTTGCTTGGGGTGAGCAAATCTATGTGTGGGAGTGTTATTCGGTCTCATTTTGAGCCGAATTAAGACCGTAAATTGAGTACTTTTTGTTCCGATTTCTTTACTTGATTGGAAAATTAGTGTAATTTGCAGATTTCAATCCAAATTCATAGAGAAGTGAAAAAAAGTGGAGAAAAGATGAAAATTTAAGAGAGAATTGGAGAATTGAAAAGAAGATGAGAAGAAGAATTAAAAGAAGCGGCCCAATCGCGCGAAATTCGGCCCAAGAATGAGTGGAAGACAAAAACGTTGGCTGCGTTTTTAAAACGCAGGCAGCGCCCGAGACAAAAAGTGAGAAAAGTCGAGTAGTACAAAACGCAGGCTGCGTTTATAAAACACTGGCTGCGTTTTCTACGGAAAACTCAAAGACGGAATACAAAACGCTGGCTGCATTTTTCTACGGAAAACTCAAAGACGGAATACAAAACGCTGGCTGCGTTTTTCACTCACTGCTTATAAAAAGACCTAGCCGCCGCGAGTCAGAGTAGTATTGTTTTTATCAAGAATTATCATAGTTAGTTTTTTAGGTTTACTCGTTCTTAGCATTATTGTTCTAGGGTTTAGTTCATCATTTTTCTTGCTTTTGCTACCGTTATTCTTCGATTGTAATTCACTCGTTCAATCTTTAATGCAATTCATGTTTTTAATTCTCGTTCTTCTCATTTTTTTTGTTTCTAGTCTTGTTACTTCGAGTTATTAGTATTAGTTCACAACCAAATTTCACTTTTTAGTGAAAGAGGAGAATTAAGGGTTAACAAATTCTCCTTACAAGTGAAGATTTGGGGAATTCTTAGTAATCCGAATCACGACTTTCGTTTGTTCAGGAGAGTTCGTGATGCTAACAAGGGGAGGTAGTGTGAAGAGAAGACTGTCGGTATACTCTTTTCCCTTAATTTCATCGAGTCTTTTAATTTAGTTCATATTTGCAATTTAGATTGTTATTTATTGTTTTCTTGATTGTGAGTTCTTCGTTAGTTTTAGTTTTTTTTTTGTTCTTGTTAAATTAGGTTAAATTTAATTCTCGCTTCATGTTTGCTTTAGTAATTACTGTTTTCAATTCCTATTTAGTTTAGTTTTATTATTATTTACTGCTTTTCCGCAATTTAAAACCCTACCAAACCAATTTCCTAAAAACCTGACACACCATCCCTGTGGATACGACAACCCTACTTAGGAAACCCAAATTACCACAACCGAACAATAACGGTCCGACCATTTGACCCATTGACCCACTGGATCAACCGGGTTGATGACCAGCCCAAGTCTAACAATATAGGCGACACCCTTTCTGCTCATGAACCAAGAAATTGCCTTGATGTGTTATGGTCATGAGATAGTGAGTCACGATTGTGACTCCCTTTATGTCCGAGGGTGCTTGACCCTTCATTTCCTTGGCCTTGAGAGGACTCATTTACGGCCGTGAGGTAGTGACTCACGGTCATGAGGTCCCTTCTAGCTTGAGTCCTCTTGAGGTCCTTGAGCCTAAGGACCTTGGTTTCCACCTTCTCAAGCCAGCTTTCCTCTAGATTCAAATTCAGATGCCAACTTTTGTTTAAAAAGAAAAAACATTGAAATAAATTTTAACCGAAAAAGTAGACAATCCTAATTGAATAGGAGAATATCAAAATGAATTATTATGCAAATAAAGGGTGATGTGACAAAGAAGATGGAGGTATTGAGTAGAATAACAATATATATTAAATTCATTTAGAGTTTATGTTCTAGGATATCTGTAAGAGAACAATCACACAATTGAAAGTAAACAACTCGATATCTGTAAGTGAACAATCGCACTGTTTGGAGCACATAATAAATTGTAGTTGAATAGAGGGTTGAGGTAAGTGAAATAAACATGTTATCAAAAAATAAGCAAATTTGAATGCTAGAGCATTGGGGTACCAAAAAAAACACATAGTGGCATTAATGTAATTTCCACAAATTTTTGGACAAATGAGTAATTTTAGAAATCAGCTAATGTCAAAAATGTTATTTAAAATGTCTTTTTGAAAAATATCTTTTTAAGGTCAAACAATTAATTCAAAAAGTTATTTACCAAACACTTTATTAGTTGTTTTAACTTGGTTGAAATAGCTAGTTACACCCAAGGAACTTTTTCCTCCTCAAAATGTTATTTTGCCAAGACTACCTATTATTCTAAGAGTTTGCACTTATTCTAACTCCTTTTTAGCTATGTTGTTAAAACCAACATGCTCGGTGGTTAGACTAAGCGGTTCTTGCCACAACTTGTAGGTCTAACCGTCCAAAATCAAGGAGATTAGTCGACCCGATTCAACTTGAAACTGCAAGTTGGGTCTGTTTTTCATATTTTACAGAAAATTTCTTTTTTTTATTTGCCAAAACCCTATATTCCTATTGCCCGCTCATTTCTATACTGAGTGTGGTCGCCAGTGCCTGCCTCCACCACCACCTCTGTTGCCGCTGTTGAAGTGACTACTGCCACCGCCATAGTAGACGCAGAGGAAGAGGGCAAATGAAGAGGCCAGGTGTAACAACCCGCTCCCTAATAAGGGCTGTTAAGGTCAATCTCAACTCACTTAAGGTTGAGAAAGGTAAAAAAAGAACTTAAAAACAAATTTCCAAAATTTACTTAGGAAAATCCAGCAAAGTTCCCTCTATAATGTGGACTTTTCCCGGCTTTAAGGCGCCTTACATCCCTGTAAATAAAACAAAATAAACCAAAAACAAACTCAACAGCCATACGCCGGAGTATATCACGAGCCACACGCTCGGAGAACAATCTAAATGCATCAAACAATCCCAAGCATTCCGAATACATTTATAGTAGGATCCAAATTACAAAACAATGACGTTCTACACATATACATAAAGCAACTAGAATACTTCAACCTCAGATAAACAGTCAGCTCCTCATCTTCATATTGACCTGTAAGCGAAAGGGAATAGGGGTATGAGCAAACCACGACTTAGTGGGCAACTTGGTACCATGGAATAACCATTAAGATTCAAGCACTTAAATGGGAGTCACCTTAATTCTGCATTCACCAAGTACAATCAAAAATATAAATGCATCTCTTAGTCGCTTTATAGCTCATAAAGTAGGGAACTAGGTATAATGTTTCCATTCAAGCATCTACATGTCTCGTGTGAGGTAATTAAACGGTCCCATGTCTTCCAAATCAACTACAGGGGGAAAGGTGTAACCTTTTTAGTCAAGAAAACAATCGGGAAGCCACTAGAGGGGCATTTCAAGTACTCGAGCGCTCTAGTAGGCTGCAACCAACTAAATACACATCAACATCCTAACTTAGTTATCCCTCCAATAGCTCATCCATTCCATTTATATTCCAAAGGTCAATAATCAAGCAAGATTCACGTGTAATGCATCAAACTAATTAAAAGACACACACAAAGAGTTCTAATATCACATATATAAATCATTAATAACAAAATAAGCTTTTTATTTAAATCACGAGGCTCTTTTCGAAATTATTTTGAACAGGTTCAAATACAATTCATAAACTTAGCAATTCTCAAGTAGTATACCTTTCATACTTCAAAACGTTTCGAAGTCATGCTAAATAAGAACATAACACTTTCAACATATAAAGAATAACTCACGCACTTTGAATCAGGTATTAAAAGTTATTCAAATTTCCTTTTCCATCTATTCATAACCATAATATATAACCATTTTTCAATAAACCAACGGTTTCTTATAATCCTTCCCTTTTTCCATTGTACGAAAATATCAATACCATGGGCGCAGGGTACCTTCAGCACTTTTCAGTCGGGGCCGGTTCCCCCTTAAGATAGTTAGTTTAACTTCCCGGGAGTTCTAACGTCAATGGACTTTATATATCTAGCCGATTCGGTTCCCCTTTACAGGTGGTAACCCCGACTTTCCAATTAGTCCACAGTACCTAGTGCCATACACCTAGCTCAAAACCATTTCAAACTCGTAAATCGCATAACAATTCCATACCATACACTTCTCATCCAAATAGCTTTCCAAATCGTATATAAATGTATATAAAGTAGGAATATATCTTTCATTCAAATCAAAATCAATTCAATAAATCAGTTCAATTGATAAACTTCCAACCTTTTCCATTTTAGAAATCCAAATATTCATAAAGAACTTCATAAAACCTCAAAATACCATTTAACATATAGAACTTACATAACCGGCCGGCTCAAAGCATACATAAGTATCAAAATCCAAACCATTTCTTATAATAACACTTCAAAGAGTCATTCAAAACTCAAGTACACAAGTAAATGCGCGTAATGGAGCCCATATAAGTTCAAATAATTGGGAAACACATGCACACGAATACTTAAATTTATATATGTAACGACTAACAGATAGTTTAATTTCCATTCGTACTAGACTAGAGCGTAAATACAACATATTAGATACCCAACCATCTAACCGTAAGCATAAAATCTCATTCTTTAGACATTTTAGCTCATCCGAGATCCATATCTGCATAATTTTTACATAATCACCAAATCAACATCATTTTAAACCGAACCCATCCATTCTAACACGGTACGCACATATTCACATATATAAGGTCACTTAGGTCGTATGTCAAATAATATCGACATATATTACAACGAAAGTAATAAATAAAACAATTAAACGACTCTCTATACAATTTACTTATTCAACCCAAAACATGCTAATTTCACAATTCGACCTGGGCTCCCTCCTCACTTACACCAACCCAAATGGACCTCGACACTCAATGTTCAACCCAAGTACCATCCAACTTCCATCTCGGTTACATAGATTAATCCAACCATTCCAATACGATTAACCATTCAGGCATAATTTTCAATATTCAAAATCTACTAATTAAACCTGAAACTTAATAGTTATAAGAGGAGACAGAAATTACCAACACGATTCGATTAATCTCAGACTCAACATCTCAATTCGGGTTTGAATTATGCGACCAACCCATCCAAAATAGACCGGGGTTTCGTCCTTGCTTTGCACGCTAACAAACCACGGAGCACCGGGCCTCAATCGCCCTCGTGCAACCGCCACCGACGTCCAAGCGGCACCGAGCCCTCCGCCGCTGACAATCAAGTGGCGTTCCGCCACAACTCAACAACCCCTCCGCTCGCTCTATTTCTCGTTGGGCTTCCAGAAAAGGGGGGAATAAGAATTGACAGAACCGCCGACCGAGCTACCACCGTCATCGTCGCCTCTGCCCCCTCCTTCGCCATCATCTCTCTCTTTCTCTCTCTCTCTCTCTCTCTCTCTCTGCGCGTCGACGACCGGCGACCGAAGCCAAGCGGTGCCGCCACCGCCTCTTGTCTCTCTCTCTCTCTCTCTCTCTCTCTCTCTCTCTCTCTCTCCCCCCTCTTTGTGTGCGTGCATTTTTTGCTTGAGCAGCAAAAAAGAGGCTTAACCCCTTGTTCTTCATTTTGCCGTCAAAACACCAAGAATAAGAAGGGATTAATCCCTTTTTTTTTCCTTATCAATTTTATCCCACTGCAAATATTGCTAATTTCCCAATCCCCTTTTTCTTCCATAATTCCTTTGATTGTAAAATTCTCCCATCAAACATGATAAAAATCTCCTATTTTCCCTTATTTTCTTCATTTCCAAATCTATAACCCAATTACCAAATAATATAACAAGTCCACCAATTAATAAGTCGGCTCCTCCAATAAAATTCTTACTCTAATAAATAAATAAATAAAATAATAATAATAATAATAATAATAATATACATAATCTAGAATACAACAATTAATCCCATAAATAAATAACTAAACCCAAATTAGACCCTTAACTAAAGTAATTAGTCTTAATAAAACTCCCGGATCTTACATCAGCGCGGAAGCATGTTTGGAAAGTGGCGGAGCGAATTGAGATTTGGGTTTTTGGGAAGAGGATAAATTGAGGTTAGAGGTCTAAGGAAAAAGAGAGGAGTAGATATGATGGAGGTTTAATGTAGCAGCAGGAGGAGAAGGAAGGGTGGATGGTCTAAAAGCTCAATTTTCGAGAGGCAGGAGCACAACCAAGACTGAGAGAGAAATGTAGAGAGTAGTTGAGGATGGAGAGGGAGAGAGATGACTCGTGAAGAGGTGCATGCTTCGTGAAATTAGAATAAAACTAGAGTTGGGGGGGGGGGGACAAAATAAATCCCTTCCCCCCTTTTCTTTGTTTGCATTTTGATTTTGGGTTATTGACTAGGAATGATGGCCCAAAAGCCAAATTGACACATGAAGGAAGTGGAGGGCCATGAGGTTCTAATTTATGAAAGAGGAAGGGACCCAGCATGCTGAAGTGGCATACCACGTGAACCATCAGTTTTTTTGTTCCAATTGCTTTGTCTCTACCTCTGCCCATCTTAGCCCACCACTACATGCATTGCCACCAGTACCCCCCCCCCCCCCACACTACAACCACCAAACGTACACCCACCACCGCCTGCACACCACTTAAGTGACCCAAATCGGCCGCCTAGAAACCACCAAGAAGCACCCCAAAAAACACCATGGAAGCCCCCTGTTTTGTGTCTTTTGTGGATATATGCAAAAGGGAACCATGGTTCGCGTTTGTAGATATCCATGGATATCTTCAAAAGTTAACAATGGTTCACCTTTGTAAATATCGATGGATATTTTCAAAAGCGAACCATGGCTCCCCTTTACAATCATCTGGATGGTGAATTGTCACTGAAGCTGCGAAATCCTCCAATGGAAAGGTCTAATTCATTTATCTCTCCCATTCCCCTCCCTGTCTTTCTATCTCCCCATCTCTCTCTTTGTGAATTAGCTTCTAGCCTCCTTCTGCAACAAATCAATGGGTTTCTTTTTGTTCCTCCTCATCGTCTTGTTCATGTATATATGTTTATGGAAAAGGGGCTGAAGATGGAGGCAATGGTGGTGGAAGTGGAAGTGGAAATGGCAGTGGCGGAGAAGTATGTAGGGTGGTAGTAGATGCATGTTTCCGACGACAAGGGCATCAGAGAACTTCACTACCATTTGAAGAAGAAAAATGGGGGTCTAGATCCAATTGTCATCAGCTAAGAGAAAACTTTGAGGCATATTTCTTACTCTTATTGTCTCATAACTAATTAGTCTTATTCCAATCTCAACAAGCTCAGATCTCGGAGGAAAGTTATTGATTGATTCCATACTTTTCTTCCAAGTATGAACCCTAATTTTGGTTTTGGGTCTCATTTGGTCCTTCCTTCTTATCTTGATTGGATTTGATTTGGTTTGGTTTTTTGGGGGTTTGTTTTAGATGGGGTTTAGACAGATATGAGTGTTTTGAATTTGGCGTTTGCGAGCTTAGATGGATGTCGAATTTTATCGACTAGCATCCACCGACAAGTTAGAGATGGAATTTGCAGCTTCGTCGATAGAATTTGTCATTTGAATGTCTGCAAAGAAGAAACATGTTTCGACTTTGTAGATATCCATGGATATCTGCAAAGACAAACCATGATTCGTCTTTGCAGACATCCGAAAAAGGCGCAAAATAAGGAGCTTTTATGGTGTTTTTCATAGTGCTTCTGGATGGTTTTTGGGTGTTTTTGGGCGACCCATTAGGGTCACCGAAGTGCCACGCATGTGTTGGGGGCAAACGTTCGATGATGTGGTGGGGTGGTGGTGCTAGTGGCGGCACAGGTGGTGGTGGCCTGAGAGGGGTAGAGACAGAGCAATTGAAAAAAAAAAAAAAAGATCGTCCACACATAGTTATTAAAATCCCGATTCTGATGTACGATCCTACGATTTTATGATCCAAAATCCTCGAAATGTGTTAACCTATTCAGTAATAGGTTGTTAAAGTTGTTAGCTTAGCTGTCAATAGGTTCTTTGGTTTACTTAAGTATTTTTTGGGAAAATGCCTTTTAGCGGCTACACACATTATCAATTATCTTCCCATGAAAATCTCGAAGTAAGGAATGTATCCACTGTAACTCAGAAGTGGTAGCTGACATACTGCGGTACTCTACCTCCGCCGAGGATTTTGCTACGGTTTTTTTGTTTCTTGGAAGACAAAGAAACAAAAAACCGTTCCTCGACGGAGGCTGAATACCGCAGTATGTCAGCTACCACTTCTGAGTTACAGTGGATACATTCCTTACTTCAAGATTTTCATGTTTCTCCCATTCTTCCTATTCCTTTACATTGCGATAATAAGGTTGCAATGCACATCGCTGCCAGCCCGGTGTTCCACGAACCCACTAAACACCTGAATATTGATTGCCATTATACAAGAGATAAAGTCCAAGAGGGTTTTCTTCAGCCCTATTATGTATCTTCTGCCGAACAGCTCGCTAACATTTTGACAAAGCCTTTAGGTGCTGCGCAGCATGAGTATCTTTCGTTAAGATTGGGCTTGGTGGCTTCTCCCCCAATTCCATCTTGAGGGGGGGGATGTTAACTTGTTCAGTAATAGGTTGTTAAAGTTGTTAGCTTAGCTGTCAATATGTTGTTAGAAGATATTTTATGGTATGAAGTCAGTTGTTATCTATCTCTTGTATAGATATATGTTGTGCTGTCACTTGCATTATTATCAATGAGAAAACTTCTCTCACTACTTCCTCTTTCACTGCTTCTCTCTCTACCTTTCTGTACTGTTCACAAAACGATTCTATTATTTACACACGATCTACGATCCTACATTGGTTAATTTCGATCCTAACTACACCATGGATTCGAGTTAAGATCCCGATTTTAACAACTTTGTGTCCACATGACATGCCACTTCAGCAATAGTGGGTCCCTCCCTCTCTCATAAATTAGAATCTCATAGTTCTTTTTTTCCTTATGGTCAACTTTTACTTTTAGACCATCCTTTCAAGTCAATAACCCATTGATTTCTGGGTCAGCATATCAAATGGCCCTTGGTCCAACTTTTATTATTATTATTATTTTAATTTTGGACGATTTTCTTCTATTTTAAAAATTTATTTATCTGGCCCATCTGAATTTTTTTCTCTTTCCATGTCAGTTTTGAGTAGTTTAACCGGTGATCCAGGTTAACCAGTTTAACCCTGTCAAACCGGTGCGCCCAGTTGACCCATTCATCCATTAGGTCAACTGCTTCAATGACCGATCCGAGTCTGACAACATAGTTTACAAATTGTCAACATCTTTCTCACTAGACCTATCAATTCCGGTGAGCGAGATAAATAAGTCTCATGCATATCAAATTCAAATAAAAAGATACAATCATATTAATGTAATGAAAAATTATTATGAATGATTCAATTAAGCTAGAGAATTGATATATAATTAAATTGTGCATGGTCATAAACACAACAAAAAGTCGCCAATTCCAATAATTGAACTAAAAAAATAGTAACGGGTGTCAACACGGGCAAGTCAAGTTGGCAGCAAGTTTAGGCTGATTTGCATGTTCTTTGGATTTAACTTATTTTAAGTTTAGGCTGAGAAAATCGTGTTTAAAACTCAAAACTTCAAAACTTTGGAGCAAGTTCAAGATGGATTATTTGGTCAAGTCAAAAATTGATAGTCCAGTTCCACGCTCTCCCTATTTCCTCCAACCACAAATTCATCGCTCTCTTCCATATCCCTTCCCTTTCTGTACCCTATTTCCTTTATAAAAAAAATAAAAATGTCACTAAGAGAAGTGGTTGCAATAATGGGCAAAAACCATGATGTTACCTTAGGACGTGCCAAATTAAAATGTTAAAAGATAAAGAAAAGAAGAACAACGAAGGAAGCAGAGAAAGCGAAAAATGGAAAACGGGGATGTGGTTTCCATTGATATTCGAAATTGTCAGTCAACAAACAAGAGCCAGAAGAAAGAAAGAAATAAAGAAGGGCCCCTTCAAAATGGTAACCAACAAATTATGCCTTCAAATCCCGGACATGAACAAAATTCTCAATACTAACATTGGCAACCCATGGTAGCAATTGTTTTTGTTATATGAGGGCACTCCCCGATCATGATTTTGCTAGCTAGAGCTGCTTCTATTTCTGCAAAAATCAAAAAGTGTAAACATTGTCACATAGATGATTATGATGCTAACTGTGATTTCAGGATTAAAAGAGACTTGGGAAGATGTGATCCTACATTTACAGGGTGTACAAACAACGAACGAAATGGCTCTGCACTCCGCACGGAAAGAATCAGTTATACATTTGAATTTGGCGGTTGATCGTCCTTGCATCCTTTTGATAGTAAATCATAATTGATTGATGCAAGCTGCGATAGATTCTGAAAAGCAGACCAAGTTATGGATATAGGAAATGCCAGTTAGTAGCATACATAAGGAATTCAAAAGATTTAAGTTAGACTTGGGAAATATGCAATCAAGTAGTACCACCAGTCATTAAAACAATGCGGATAAAAATGACTTCTAAACCTGGTAATGCCAATCACTGTCACTGTGGGTCCCACTTACACGAGCCGATGCAAAAGCCCCAGAAGAAACCCAACTTTAGCATGAATATTAAGGAAGTGCTTCACATAAAACTTTGGAAGAGCCTTCCAAAACTCCAACTAAAAAGGGTAGAGAGAACCTAAAGCCAACTTCAACCCCCATAATGCTAATGTCCCATACAATACAATCGGACCCGTAACATGCAGAAAACTATCCAGACCGGCAGGTCACTGCTGGACTCTTTCTTAAGGAGATTACATATGTCACTAATCTGTATGGAAACCCTACATTGGGAGGTCTATTTTTGGGACATAAAATCGTCTTCTGCATGAATCCTTACATCTGACAAAGGGTGAGCTGGTTCAGAGTTTTACATGATTACTCTCTTGCAAGGTCATTAGTTCTCGTATTACTTGTCCTAATCATGCTTTGTATCCTGCAACACTATATCGTTCCTGCTCCAACTCATCAAAGATTGTCTGCAGTAAGCGGCCTATGTATTTAAAACTAAACAAGCACTCCAAAAAAAGTCCCACTTTTTTATTCCCTGTGCCCCCTCTCTTTTCCACAATAACAGACCCATGCTGCAAAGGTAAGCGCAATATCTAGAAAGCTCTCACCAAAATACTATCAACAAAATCCGAAACATTTAATTTTCTATCACCCTTCAGCACAGCACTCCCACTATACCACATCCTAAAAAAGTAGAGCTTGCAATCACGAAGGGACAAAGTTCTTATCACAAAAGCATACAGGAATTTGTGAAATCTGCATATTGTCCAGAGCACAAGAATCTAGAGGGTAATCCGACTCACACAAAATTTAGGCATAGTGAGAAAACTCGCAGGACAAGGAAATATGTAACTCTTAACATTGTTTTGTATCATTGCTCTGCCTATCACTGAGTAATACTCACTGATGCGGCCAAATAAATTATGCAGTGTACCTAATACGTTCGTTGAGAAGAGATGGGAAAATATAATGTTGGCCCAAACGCAAATCCAAGTACCTTGAAAGAGAAATTGCTGAAGGAGTAATTAACAGCTGAGGAAGACCCAAAGTCAGCTGGTCCACTGTCGAATTCATCTCCCTGATATAAATCATGAATTGATATGCGTATTGAATGAGGACAAATTAGGAGGAAAGAAATCAGAAAGAAAAATCAGACAAATTGCCAAAGCTAGACAAACCATACCATCTCATCTTGTTTATCACTCAGATGGCCACTGCTGCCACTCGCAGTGCCATCATCACTGCTGTCCTCAAATTCACTGGCTGCATTAACATGGTCATCTGAATGATTCCAGGAGAAACGGCTGGTAAAGTAACTGGTATCATAAGCACTGTCGGATGCTGGAACAAATGCTGCCTGTATCAAGGATAAGATTGTTAAATGGTATTGGGTAGATATGACAACAATTACAGGCAGTTACATAAAAGAGCTACCAAAGTGCCGTTGACACGAGGGAAATCAAGACATTCCTTAAGGTTAACAATATTTGTGGCCATGGATCCAAGCCTCCATTGCCAACCCACTGGCTTCACCCTAAGGAGGCATTCCTTAAGGTTAAGATTTCGGCACCAAAGATTGAAGACCAATGGCGCACAAATTTCACCATTTTGCAAGATCTTGGGGAAGTCAACAGGCATTCAAGTAGGATAGCTTGAATTGCAGACAAGCTTCCATAGACACCCAATTAAGGCCACATTAAATAAATAAACAGCTCAATGGCGTACCTTCTGCCTAGCAAGTGTGTCCCAATTAATGTCTCTGAAAAACGGATGTGCCTTCACCTGGTATAAAATCTCATGGGAGGGATCGATTATCAGTAAGCCAAAGAAATGCTTCACATCTGGAGCTCAAAACAAATGAAACATTACCTCTGATGCTCCTCTAGCCCCAAGTCTCTGATCTGGATCTTCCGTAAGCAATCTTGAAAAAGATGCATAGAAACCAAGTTTGTAAATCATTCGCAGTTGGCAATGTCAAGAATCCAAGGTCAATCACTAGTTCAATACGCAATTAAAATAACTTTACTGCTCAAAACAGTAACCACAACCCACTTTTGCACTACAACTATTTTTCTTAAATCTTGTCATATGTCTCACTTCAAGATAGCTTACCATTGCCTATGTTACAGCTTGTAAAAGGCAATAACAAGAAACAAGTGATTAACTAAGCACCCACATTTCCTGTTGGCAAATATGCTAGCGTCGAGCAAAGAGAGCATCTGTCTCCTTACCTTTAAACACATCAGAACCCATCACGAACGCAATATCACGATGACTGTGTTCGTACTTTAACAATTGTTTTTGACCGGGGAGGGTGGGGGGGGGGGGATAAATAATCAAAAGTTGCATAAGCGTGACAGCAAGAGGACATAGGCCATATACAGATGGGACACCCAGAAAATCACCCTGCCCTCAAGGTCTACTGACCAATCATTTATCCACAAGGTCCAGAAGAGCCGACCCTGAACCTTTGAATCATAATCGAGAATGGTGACTAACACGGAAGATAAAACACTGGCCACCACCTTCCGATGGAAGAGCTAAGAAAATAAGACGAACGCCAGCAACGACCAAATGTTCGGAAGTCTCCAGTGGACCTTCGATGACCACAAGTCAGTGAAGACCCCTACCATCCAATCTCACTCTCAATCTATGTTAAAATTTCTTTCATTGCTCCCATATATTCTCTTTCATATTTACACATGCCTTATTACCCAACTTGTAAACGTCAAACAGCAATATATACAAATTCAACATTGAATTAGCACCAAGCAATAAACCAAATTTAGCACTTACTTGTCAATAAGATCCTGTGCTTCATAGCTCATTTCTTCAGGGACCCGAGGCCAAGGAATATTGCGGTTGAGGATATTGTCAAATATTATCTAAAACGCCACAAGAGGGAAGAGAAACGGAAAAGTTAGAATAGCAACACTGAGAATCCTCCCTCCCCAGCACCAAATAGAACAATATCAACATTGTTGCAGGACAAGAGACAGACTACAACAACATATAACACTATTGCTGCAGAAGAAACAGGCACAGAGCATGAGGCTAGATAGCATCGAATTTCTGTCAACAAGAAGAAAACTTGCCATAGTAAAAGCAACTAAAAAGACTAAAGACACTATTCTAGCAGGCGTCATAAAGCTGGAACATTGAATATCATGTCTTAACCCTTCTCGCCTTCCACCTGTTTTTTCTTTCATGTTTCTTTTGACACATGTAAAATGTAGAGGGAACAACAAGTGCAACGCTATGATATAGTCCTCACAATTTATGAAAATCACATCAGGGAAGGAGGAATAGTGCAGCTGTTGCATAAAGGGAAAGAAAAACAGTGCATCATTCAAGCTCACCTAACCCAAAACATCCACAAGTTAAAACAACTTCAAATAAGAATCTGAAGCCATTCGAACACATCCATGCCCAAGAAGCATCCTCCTAAGAAAAACCTAAGCATGATAAGCACCCACGTAACTGACACCCAAATACAAAGCTTTAACACTTCTTTTTTTCCTGATAATAACCCAAATGTATTTAAACTTGAAAGGATGCCAAGGTGATGCTGCTTTTGTACTAAAAGGTAAAACTCTGAGCCTACATGCTCTCATCTATGATATTATACGAACAAATCTAAAGCATTTCAATCCAATTTAAGCACCCTACTCCAACTATACATCCTCAAAAAGTCGAGATTGAAATCATTAAACGACAAAGATTTATCCTGATATATCCATTGATTTCTCTCCTTCGAAGGCTATTTGTCTCTCTACAAATATATCAACACTGTTTTCTGTTTTATTTGTCTCCAACACACCCAACACCTCGACTTCAAACATATAATGACATGTGTCTGCTACTGGGATCAGGGCACCAACAGCTATTTTTCAAATGCAGAACAGTATAGGTCTGTTGAGGATAATTAACTCACAAATCCTGACTTGGCTTTAAGTCGAAGCACCTTCAAAGTGCACCTCTCTGGAAGTGACTTCATGTATTTATAAAAAAGGTTTAGTGGTGATGTTACTGATGTAGGTGTTACCAGTAAACCTCTTGCACATTATTTTACCAAGCCATTGTCAAACAAAAAGAATCCTAGCAAGTAATAATAGATAAGAAAAATCCATGATCTAAGAAGCATACACACTGATGCATAACACAGATATAAAAGAGACATGCGGATTTGTGAGTTTCAAGAATTCAGTACGACAGTATATTGGACATGTAGCTACTAAAAAATATTCATACTTATTCAATTACCTGTGTATCTACAAAATGTTTTCGCTTTCAACCTTTGTGAGGGTTCTGTTTGGATGGAAACACTAGCAAATTGTTCATATTGTATGCACTCTACAATTATCAATGGCGAAAGCCTATTTCTACATGATATGCATATGTTTGGATGTGTTTGATTGACAGTGTCCCAAGTAAGTCTGAAATTATCATCATCCATTATGCGTCCGACACAGATACACAAGGTTAAAGGTGTACGCGCTTCTTAGTTCTTGATTATTGGCTCCACTAATTGCAATGAAAATGTAATTGTGCCCATTGCTTGAAGTTGAAATATTGAATGAACTTGTTATGTTGTATTTGGGAAATTGGAATCTAATAAACCAACCTTTGGGGGTCCTTTGAAATAACGAACTAACCTTGAACATTAATTTACAATGAACCAACCTTGTCATGTTGATTTTTCTAGCAAACCGCCACCGAGTCTAACTCGTCAGAAAGCTGACGTGGCGGCGGTGCTCGCTTATGTGGAGGTGTTTTAGCCAAAAAAAAATCTTTTTTTTTTGCTGAGTTGGATTGAATAATTCAACTTTTTCTTCTTTTTTTTTAAATCCACCTCACCCCTCCTTTTCTTTCTCTCTCTCCTCTCTCTCTCTCTCTCTCTAACACCCCAGCCCCAGCCCCCAGCCTCCGACCGATCCCCCTCCACCCCCAACCTCTCACTCTTTCTCTCAACCACCCTCACCACCGCCACCACCACCATCACGGTCGCCGTGGTCATCATCGTCATCATCCCCTCCAGAACCACCACCACCACCACCACCACCGCCATCATCATCACCACCAGGATCACCATCATCATCACCATCGTTGTCGCCATCATCATCATCATCCTCACCACCGCCACCTCACCCCCCCCCCCTCTCTCTCTCTCGCCGACGAGTTTGTTCATCTGCACCTCCAGCCTCGTCAGAGAAACCAGCCCGGAAGATGATGATGGTGGCGAGTTCCGGTGACAGCTGCAGTGGTGATGATGCTGGTGATGGTAGTGATGATGATGATGATGATGATGATGATGGTAGTGGTGGTGGTGGTGGTGGAGGAGGAGGTCGAGGGGATGATAGTAGTGGTGAAGGAGGAGGTGGTCCTAGTGGTGATGATGGTGATGGTGATGGTGATGATGATGGTGGAGGTGGAGGTGGAGGTGTTAGATGAGGATGATGATGATGACAGCGACAACGATGGTGATGATGATGGTGATCCTGGTGGTGGTGATGATGGTGGTGGTGGTGGTCGTGGTGGTGGCGGTGGTGAGGGTGGTTGAAAGAGAGAGTGAGAGGTTGGGGGTGTGGGGGGAGGGGATGGGTCGGGGGGCTGGGGTGTTAGAGAGAGAGAGAGAGAGAGAGAGAGGAGAGAGAAAGAGAAAGAAAAGGAGGCTTGAGGTGGATTTTTTTTAAAAAAAGAAAAAGTTGAATTATTCAATCCAACTCAGCAAAATAAAAAAATCTTTTTTTTTGGGCTAAAACACCTCCACATAAGCGAGCGCCGCCGCCATGTCAGCTTTCGAACGAGTCAGACTCGGTGGTGGCTCGCTAGAAAAATCAACATGACAAGGTTGGTTCGTTGTAAACTAATGTTCAAGGTTGGTTCGTTATTTCAAAGGACCCCCAAAGGGTGGTTTACTAGATTCCAATTTCCCATTGTATTTTCCTTAGTAGGGATTGTCACTGATAATACAATGTTGACAGAAGTGTCCAACCCCTACACGGGTACTTGAGGCAAAATGAACAATTTAAGTAACATATTAAAAGCAAATGAACAACTTTTTTTCCAAAAAAAGAGTAATCTTTGAAACTTTAATCACTAGGCACCAAGGTGGTGTCACCCACATATAAAGGTGCACCTACAAAAGTGACTCATGTTTTCCCAAATAATCTCAACTACAAATCCAAAAAGTCAACTTTTTGCTCAAATGGAGAACTTCACTCCAACAATCCACTTATATAATATTCTTTTAAAATAAAGCCTGAAATTTTGATAGGACATAGACTTATCCTTGAAATTTGATAGTTCTTTTCCTTCTATGCACTCTCCTAAATAGCTAAAGGAATCAAAATTTGACTCTTAAGAACCCAACTCTTCTACAACCTTTCTGTCCAAGCTACAAATACATTCTGACATCAGGTGGCTCATCCTTGTCAAGGAGAAACTACCGAATTTAAGAAATATGCCACCAACATAAGCTAGAAGGTGATCAACTTATTCTTGCTCCTCTTGTTTCTTAACCCACCGTGGGATGTCCTCTCTTTCTTCACTTAATATTCCCCAATGTTCCATGTCTTAACCTATAACTATGACAAAAGGTGATTTTGTTGGTGATTTTGTTTTTTTTTTTTTGATAAGTTTTTAGGACAAAATGTGATTTTGGTATACCTCTTTCTTCACTTAATATTCCCCAATGTTCCCCAATCTTCAACTTCTGGAAGAGTTGGAGGACTCAATTTAGTAATGACTCATTACACCACATTAAATCCTGGCATATAAGACCTATTTACAAAATTTAAAGAATATTAGTAAAGAACAAACCATTGGATTAAGCACATTCCATGAGAAGCAACAAGAAGCCAACTTCATAATATGAATAACTAATCTTCAATCTTTCCTAAACAAATGAAAACTGCTGACTTTTGAAATATGCAAAATATGACATTAATGGTATATGCTTCAATCTCTCATGCACTAGCACGATGCTATGAGCTTCTTCATGCCGTTATAGTTATTAGGAATGTTATGTACATCTTGATCATGGCACACAATCTTGTAGCACAATCAACTATTTCCAGGAAAATGGATACACAAGGCGACATCATATTTGTTGTCGCTTTCCAATACGGGTAAATTTTATTTGTGCCAACTCCCCCACCCCAGTGGGTGCCTCTCTATGGGTAATAAATTAAGAACATAGCCAAAACCAAAACCAATACTCTGAAATCTCGCCTACATAAGGTATGGAAGGGTCGGATTTAGCATTCTTACCCTAAGATTTGGTAATTTAGAAAGAGTGGTTCCAATTGTTCTAAGATTTGAAATGTTTACCACCTACTACCAAAAAAAGGTTGCTGCAGGTGACCAATGTTTTAAAAAACTGAATGTCTTGGGACAACATTTTTTACTCTACTTTCCTAAATTTCTAATAAATGGCTGGGAATGAACAATCCGGCCAATTTTGGCCGAAATCCGTTGAAACTGTGTAAACAACCTCTCTTCCCCATCCACTTTTTCCCTCCCCCATTGCTCTCTAACCAGACCTCTCTCCCTCTTTCACTTTGGTCTATTAATTCATTCTCTACTCAAATTAATCTTCTTCTCCAACCATTTTTTTTTTGTTGCTCATGGAGCCTTAAACATTATTAGATCCATGGTGAAACTGAAGTGGGTGAGCCAAAATGACGACATTTTCAGTTGTGGAGTTCCTGCTTCTGGTCGAGGAGGAGATGGTAGGAGGGCTAGGAGTAGAATCTAGAGTAGATGTTGGTTCGCTATCAACTAGGCTTGAATTTGAATTTTCTTCAATGGCGATTTTAGATGTTGAAATGGGTGCTTGAATTTGACCACGAAATGCTGATTCTTGCAAATTAAAGGGCATAGATTGCATCCATAACACAGAAAATCCCACCAAACCACAAAAAATGAAGAAAAAGCATACAAAAAAAACAAAGGCATTTTTGTCTTGTCACACAATTTCATTGGTCATCTCGCAGCAATTTTTTGCGCCTACTACTCCGAGAAAAACAGGCAAAGGAGGTTTAATGAGGCATTTTACTTTAATCCATTACAATCTAAGTTGAAAAAACATTCTTTTTCAACCATCCCTAAATTAAGAACAAGTATGGTAAAAAAAGTTTGATTGAAGTTCAAAAATTAACACTAAAGAGTACTCATGTTCTCTTATTAAACGTCCTTTCTTTGCCTCAATAATCTCACCATCATAATTGGTAAATGTAATTCAGACCTTTCCCCCTCTCCTCCAAAGAAAGAAAGAAAGGGCTCCTTCGTTTTTTTCTAAAGGAAAAGGACATATAAGCAGGCTTCATTTATGTAAGTTGATGACATACCCTGGTGTCTCTAAATGCAACTTTTTATCACTACAATAAAAAAAATAAAATAATTTATTTTTTTTTAAAAAAAAAGTCTTCATTTATGTCACATAGCATCTCTCCCTCCCTAAGTTACTCGGACTCAGGTACGAGTGTCCATATCGGACACGGATGCAAGTGTCGGACTTGACTATTTTAAAGGACTTTTATACATTTTCATTGTAATTTGAAGTGTCAAGTGTCATACCCTTGTCCAAGTATCAAGGGTCTGACACGGGTACAGCAGGGAAAATGAAGAGTCGGAGTAACGTGGCTCCCTCCTAGTAAGGGTCTGAGATGCTGCTCTTGAAGCTGGAAACATCTATTACACCTATATTCTACAAAATTAGTGTTTAATAGCAGACAACTATTTAAGTAGTAGATAAGACAGCTGTTTAGAAGAGAAGTTAGAACTTTAGAAGGTGAAAATTAGCTATTGCTTCAGTTGATTTGTTGATATTAACCCAAAAAAAAAGGAAAGTTAATTACGAATTAGCCTTTGAGATGCTAACCATTAAGAACTAAACTTGGCTGATTTTCATTATGAAATGGCTAACATGCTACCCCTCTATGACAAAGCTAACATTGCAACGAGAGACGGTTTAATCAACTCTGAGGCTTTGGAACTCTAACGCGATGAACCTCAAAGGCATTGGCTTCAACACCAATTTCAACAATTCAACCTACAGTCAGATGCTTCCCATCAATTTGCAGTCCAATTTTGTGCTGCCAGTTTGTCCAAATTAAAATTGTTCCTATACATTTTGAGGAAGACAATATACGGTTTCGATCATTCACATGACCACAGGTTACTGAATGATGTAGCATTAGGTAACTGGGGGCAGGAACTCGAGCAATGTCAAGGAGCATCGCCACAGTTTAAAATTAATCCCAGAGTGGAACCCAATAATTCTACAGAGTGGCAGTGAAAGGAGAGAATCTACAAAAAAAAAAAAAAAAAAAAAAAAAAAAAAAAGAAGGCTAACCATGCAAAGACCATTTACCTGTGGATGTTCAGCATTGAAAGGAGGGATGCCAACAATAAGTTCAAACAAGATGACACCAACTGACCACCAATCAGCAGTAGCTCCTGAAGGAAACCAAACAGAAGCATGTCATATTTCTGACTCTGAGAAGTTCAAAAGTAGAATGATAATTTACAGAAGCGACAAAAAAAAAAGACAGCTAAGGCAATTATGATAAGACAATAGCATTCAGCGGCAGCAATTATATTCCATGTTTGGCAGGACGTTAGATATGTTACTGACTCTTTATTTTCCATAACATATCCCTGTCCGACCCTCAACCCAGAAACGGTACGACACATGACACTTCAAACTACAACGAAAATATGCAAATTTTCTTAAAGGTAGCCGCGTCTGACAACCCGAGTCCAAGTAACAATAGCCCATCAGGAATATCTTAGGTTATCTAACCTACAATGAGCATAACATGTGGTCAGATAAGCTACCACACTCTTCAGTAGCAAATTATCCAAGTAGATCTAGCAGCTAGATGCTTTTCCTTCTTTATTTTTACAGGGATAGGGGGCATATAGGTGCTGCATTCAAACATTTAGTTGTCTGATTGGTAATAAAATAATTCATGGAAGAAAGAAAAATCATTAAAAAGAGACACTTGGAAGACGCAATTGAGAAGACGAGACAAACCGTGTCCTGTTCCCAAAAGTATTTCAGGAGCCAAGTAATCTGGAGTTCCAACAGCAGAACGCTTCTTCCTTCCTTCCTGTTGCTTCTCTGAAGCAAATGACTGGGCCTGATCTTCCTCAAAAAGAGAAGTTCCGCTAACAGCAGGGCCAGATAAGTCATCAGTGCTGTTGATGAGACCAACTTTTGATAGCCCAAAGTCTGTCAACTGCCCATGAAAATATATACTTAAATAAATTGACAACTGTAATGAAGTTTCATTGATTATACTCACCAAGAAATGAAATGCCATTAACTGTACTCGCCAAAATGGGAAATATCGGTAATTATGCTTAAGAAGACTCTTTTATTGTTAACCATAAAAAAAACAAACAAATAAATATCAGGTCACAAAGAACAGAAAAGAATGGCAGACCTTTAAGTTATTTGTCAAAGTTACAATGAAAACCAGGGTAAAGAAAGCTTCTTGACCTATTATCTTTTCTTATCTTCATTTAGGAGTATGATTCCCATTTTTTAAACATCTTATCAGCATGAATAAATCTCTTTACAGTTGCTACTGCCTCTTTCTGGCCCAATGAAAATCTTTACTTAAGAACAAATACTGTTACAGTTGATTACTCCCACTACAGTTGAAGCTACTGCACCAGCTCCTACCACTTCAGCGACTAACCTTACCACAAGTATCACCATTCCTGCAGAAGCAGGAAGCTACTGTACTCGACGATAGCAATATTATGTTTTCACACATGCCCCACTGCACACAAATTGCCGCTGCACACAACCAGGCCCAGATTCACATATATGAGTACAAATTTGGTATTTATTTGTTAAACCTCTCAGTATTTACATACATTAATAGGTATCTTAGTTTAAAAAAAAAAAAAGCACAACTAGAGTGCAAAAAAGCCCAAGGTGCACACCCTTGCGCTCTTCACATCAAAAAAGCCCAAACCATTCCAAAAGCGCAGGCATTTTTGGGCTTTTCTGCACCGTGCACAAAGCTCATTGGCATTTTGCATCCTAAATAGATATACATTACTATACATAGAATACTATATGTCCAACATATGCTTTCATTGACATCAGCTTCTTTAGTATTTCAGTTCATCCTTTATATTAACCCCAACATGCTCTCGGCCGAAACCTCTCTGACCTTCGGAATGGTATTTTAGCGAAGCAAGCCTCAAACAACAATAAACCCGAGCAACGCTCACCATCCTGTTGAAGTGATTATCTCCTTGACCTGCACCCTTATCTGCCCACCCAAGCTAGGCCTTGGACACATTAGCTAAACAGACTAGATTGTACCAATTACCGAAACCACAATCACAGGACTCGGAACATCCCCATAATCATCAAGCGGACAACTGTCATTAGAAGGCTACGTAGTTTTACAAATCTATAGAAAGCCTAACACTTTCTACACAAGGCCACAAATTCCAATAGCCGCTTTTTCTCACCTTCAAATAAGTCCCTTTTCAAGCTTTTGCACTCTCCTCCTCCCTCTTCCTCTTTCTAACTTATATGGCTAGCCTCCTCTCCATTTTCTTCTCTTCCCAATTACTCTATTCTATTTTTTCTTCCTTGATAAATTCTTTGTCAACCACATCTGTGCCTTTTTTTTCTTTCCTTTTTTGTTTTTTGGGTAATTGATACTCGAACTTCTTTCTTTATTTTTATTTTGTTTGAGTTTTTGATGTCATGCCCCACGCGCAAAAAGCCCAAGTCCCTGGAACCTTTGCGCTTCGGGCTTTTTTTAACCTAAGCCATGAGATCCCAAAAGCATATTCTCTGAGAAAATTGGATATCAACTTTCCCCTTTCTTTTTCTTTTTCTTTTCTGGAAGGAGAGCTTTTGATTCCAGTTTTCCCTCAAAAAATTCATAAGAAATTATTCTAAATCAAAGCATTTGTTGAGCCGTCTAAATAGCTAAATTATGATTTCCATTCATCTATAGATGATAGAGAGCATACAACCTGCAACCCTGCTAACTATCAAATCTTGATGTCAGATGTTAGTTTGGTAGAATTGAAATGACTTATCGAGTTCACAGTAAGAGGAAAAGCTAGCTTTCGGAGTAAATTTGACGGTATATAGCTTGGTCTCTTTCACGTGAAGCGAATGCAAATGGTTCTATCACAAGATACCTTAATGTGACCATCATGTGCAATCAGTAGATTATCTGGCTTTAGATCACGATGGACCACATGAAGAGAATGTAAATATTCCAAAGCAAGTACCTGAAAATAATTAATAGTTCAGATGAAGAGCGAAAACATTATTGAAATCAACAGATAGCAATCACCATTCACCAGCTGCTAAAAGTAAAGGTAGGATGAAATAAGATACACTTACTACTTCTGCAATATATACACGTGCAACATCTTCATCCAAGCATCCCAAATTCCTCAGCAAGGAATAAAGATCTCCTCCATTCAAATATTCCATAACCAAATACAAGTTTTCGCGGCAAGTAAAAGAATAAAAGAACCGAACCTGAGACAGACTCAATCAGATGCTAAACAAAAAAACAAACAAGTAGTAGTGTGCCATAGGGAACTGAAATAGATAGACCCACTCACCACAAAAGGATTGCGCACAGATATTAAAATATCACGTTCCGCTAAAATACTCTCAACGGCATTTTTGCGAATCATATCTGCCTTTTTTAAAACCTGCATTTGCAGAAGGTTTATTAGACAAATTAATGGTTTTGAAAGCTGAAGCAAATTAAACTCAAGTTAATTCTTCTCCACTCCAACAGAAAGCCAACAACATTAAATGTAGTTACGCATCATCTTGTATAAAGGATAAATGTAGATAAGCATACTCCAGATAGCTCAAAAGGATCCATTTTTTCAGCTTAGATTGCCATGAACGAAAACAAAATCTTGGGTCTATTGGAACCAGTCTCCAAAATTTCTTTTAGGGGTACGACTGCTACGTCATACCCCCCCCCCCTCCCCCAAACAAACACACACGCACAGAAACACCATGTTTTGCAGAAGCGGATTTGGATTGGATAAATGTTGCTATCCATCTTAATAAAGCTCAAGGAGGTCAAATTACACAAAAGTGTTGTCTAACAAAATCTTTCATGGGCAGGAACGAAAAAGAAAACAAAACCCAGTTATACACCATCTTCAATAAAAAGTAAGAATTTGCTGAATGGGATATTAGCAGCAGCAACGTAGAAGACAAAACAATTCAAGCAAATGTATCAAACCTGATGAAACAATATTTTTGATCTCTCGACAACTTGATCAACAAATTTTACACATCCACTCTAAGTAGAGTCCTTGAATATGTACAGTGAATTATACACTCATGAACATAGTCATACTAGTTGAAAAAACTATATAAGAAAGTTTCATCAATCCTTGGGGAGTTTTAGGCAATGAATCGACAGAATAGACTTATATAAGGGCTTGTTCTTCGGTGCAGTTTGCAGTCCGATGCAGTTGAGTGCATGTAAATGTAGTTGACAAAATGTAAAAGTAGATAATTAATTTAACATTTGGATGTCATCCATAACCTAGTTCAGAAAAGCATGCCCGGGACACCAAAAGGCCCAAGAAAGCCAGCGACACACCCTCTTACACTTTTCCACATCGAAGTCAGGCTCATTCCAGACGTTCAGGCATTTCTAGGCTTTTTTGCTCTTTAAAGTAGGGAACACAAGGCACAGAGCTCACGGGCCTTTTGCACCTGAGTTAATGTTTTCTCTCACCTCCAAATAAGTCTTTTTTCTTTTCTTCCACTCTCCTCCTCCTTCCTCTTCCTCTTTCTAACTTGTCTTGCAGGGTCCTTTCCCTTTTCTTCTTCCTCTTCCTCTTCTCGGTTCCTCTCTTCTTCTATTTTTTTCTTCCCTGGTGATATTTTTGCTAACCACATCTCTACCTTTTTTTTGTTTTCTTTTTTTCGCTAATTAATATTTGAACTTCCTTCTCTATTCTTTTTTTGTGTTTTTATTTTGTGCTCTGCGCGCGAAAAAGCCACGCCCCAAGCCCTTGGAGCCTTTGTGTGATTCGTGCTCTTTTAATCTAAGATCCATAATTACTGTTTGAATATCTTATACAATCATGATATGCATACAAAATTTGTAAGAAGCCATATTTATCACAAATTTGTATTTCAACTAGATTTTTGGAGGTGATTTTTTTCCTTTTTTTTTTTTTGGTCAATAGGCATAGCTCAACAGAGAATAAGAATCAGCAGACAATTAAAATAATGACTCAGATTCAACTTGACTTGTAGAGACTCTTCATTGCTTCCCTGCAAGCTTGCTAGATTTCCAAATGTGAAAAGAAATAATTATATTTCGAATAATTAATTTGCCATAGGGTGACTAACGGTGATGGAGAGCCATTTTAGTTTATAAATTTTCATCATAAATTAGGTCGACTGACAAGATTTTGTAATAGGAAAGTGAACATTTCATTACAAGTATAGTCTTGTTGGTAGCTCAATTTACTTTTGATTTGAAAATACAAATGACTTATTTTATTTTTAAGTGGGTAAAAGTTTGATTACTTAGATTAAAAAATGGTAATATTTTAGGTATGTCCAAGTGTAAATATTTTTCGACGAATTTTCTTTATATATATAAACCACTTAGTAGGGACTCAGGTATGTACGTGCACTGCAAGTGCATACCCCAAGTATTCAAGCTCAATGATATAAAAATTATTCCATACCTTTATAGCAAAAAGATCTCCCGTTGTTCGTTTCTTAGCTAAGAAGACTCGACCAAAGGCACCACGACTAATGGGCTTGATTATCTCGAAGTCATCTATGGATGTTCGGTCCTTAGCAGTATGAATAGGGCTGGTTCTTAAGCTACGTACAACATCATCCTCCAACGGAGCATCTTCATCAATAACTGTACTTGCAAGATCAATCTTTTCATTATCAACCAACTCAAATAGTTGTAGATACTTTTCCCTGCACAAGAAAGTGTTGGAAGGAAGTTCATGGAGATGGGCAAAAGTAATCATGAAAAAGCATTATTAGATTTACGGTGCTTTCACACATCTTTGACAGGAAGTTGTTTATTAGGTGGCCCAGGACTTCAGATTATTAAACACTATCATTGCATCAATCAAAGTGTTAAGCCACATTAAGAATACCACTAACCGAATCAACTTCTCAATGCGCGTCCCAAAGGTCTCCACTGTAAGTGCGTCAAACTTCCGCCGATCCATAATGACTCTCAAATCCTCCAAACATGTAAGTAAATAGTTCATTGACCGATCATCTTCAGATGAAGCATTTGCTGAACAACGAGCGATATCTGCAAGTTCAGCCATCTGCAACAACCAAAGATGTCAGAGTCGTCATAACATACGTGTGGCCTACTGGCCTAGATACATAGCACTAGCTATATATAACACAAATAGCCAGGTTTGTAGAAGATAAGTGCAAGCGACATTTTCCCTTGCCAATTAGACCAGTTCAACCTTACAAAAAAGACTAATGGTGTAAAGCATTTTTGAAACAGTAGCACATCCAAAGTGTCAATTAAATGGAAGACATACAAGCTGTCAACAATCATAGAGAACACAAGCCACTTTATTGCACTATGGAATTCTAGGAGAAACATGTGTGTGTGTGTGTGTGTGTGTGTGTGTGTGTGTGTGTGTGTGTATATTACGAGAATTGGATTTTAATAATCTCTACTTTCACCAATTGTATAACAATAATCCCTACTTTCATTTTGGATTCTGGTGGTCCAAAAAAAAATAAAATTGGATTGTAGTGGGACATCATCGAGAGTATACCCTAAATATCATAGAGTGTTTGATTCAAAACTTAGTATAACACTTTACCATGATTTTTAACGAATTTACAGCGTTTCTCCCAATTTTTTTACGATTTTTTATGATTTTTTCACTTTTATTCCTTTTAAAAAATCATAATAATTTCTCAGAGTCTCAAAAAAATAATTTAAAAATTGTTTTAGTAACTACACTTCATTACCTTTGTGGGGGCAGGAACGAAAAAAACAAAAACAATGTTAGATAGGAATGAAAAAAATAAAAAGAATTTGAAGGTGGATTTGGTACCACTAAAATCCAATTTTATTTATTTTTTTTGGACCGCCAGAATCCAAAATGAAGGTAGGAATTATTGCTATACAATTGGTGGAAGTAAGAATTATTAGAATCCAATTTTCCTATATATATATATATATATATATATATATATATATATATATATATATATATATATATATATATATTTAGGTATTCTGGAATATTCCAAAGAACCAAACAGTGTTGGTAACACTTTAACTTGCTCCATTGTGAATGAGCAGAATAGTTAGCAACTCCTGGGCATATCAATCAGCACATTGTGAACTCCCATCAGCAAATGTGGAAGAATATGAGGACAAATAATTCATATATAGTGCTCTGTAATCTGTTGCATCACCTATTTCATTCAAGTTATTAACACTTTAACTTGCTCCATCTTGCAAACCCACATCAAACAGGAACTTATTTAAGGATACTCTTGGTTGCAAATTCATAACACCTAGGCTAACGAGCATTTATTGCAAATAAACAGACGTAAAGTACCAGATTTAAACCATTCCCACGTTTTTTAATACAGGCCATTATATGTATCGAAAGTCAAATCTAGCATAGACATCTGCCTCCATTGAATCATTGCAGTTTTCTTTTGCAACCTTTCAGGGGAGGGGGATCGTTTGTTTATTCAGTCCAAAGATCCAACTATAGTACATTCAATACTTTCAGTACTTCCACCAATGGTTTAGTAATAACACCCCATAAAACAAGACTTCAAGCAACCTCGGTGGTTACATCCCTGTCACCAATTGGAATGCTCCCGGGAAGATGACATGTCTACCACTACCTCTGCTTCTCCGCCGTTTCACTCTACATTCCTGCCTCTCACCACAATGCCCGCATGGAAACTACAAGTAGTCATGATCTCAAATATGCAACCCATTGGCCCAAGAAGAACCAGATCTTTGTCCACCACAGCAGATGGAAGGATTTGGTGGCTATGAAGTGGATCACAACAGGTGAGCGTGCTATGTGGCTATAAAAATGTAGCGAATAAGGAGGAAATTAAGGGTGCTAGGGCATCAAAAGAGCCACCAAGTTAATGGTTGACTCATAACCCTAAGCATAGGTGATAGATTACGAGCTCGGATACCAATTTGATAGAGAACTGGAAATAAAGAAAGGCTAAAGATAAGAATTCAGCATCCCCGTGTTGAACTCAAGAGAAGAATTCAGCATCCCCATGCTGGATTCAGAAAAAGATTAACATCCCCGTGCATAATCAGTAAGAATTCATATATTCAATATTTAATATCAATGTAATATAATTCATAAAGGCTAGCAAAGACCTTATTTATAAGTAAATAACCTGCCTAATACTAAACCTAATAGAAATAGGAAACTAGACTAATAATCCTATACAATTTAGGAAATTATAACATTCCTAATAAGAATAGGAAACTAAATATAATAAAATCATAAATCTACTAAATATTATTATTCCTAAATATTTTACTTCTACTTTCCATGAATAGGTCAAAAGCAAAAATATACCCACCATCAACAGCACGCTACCTTTTGATAAATCTACTAAATATTATTATTCCTAAATATTGCTTCTCTCATATATCACAATACCTTCCACTCATTAGCCAGATCTCTTGAACAAAACCAATACTAACTAGCAGTTATCAAATAATTATTTAACGAACATCAAGATCTACGTTACTCAAACTCTTTTATTTTTTTCCCTTTTAATTGTGCCTATGTTGGACCCAATACACCCACACAAAGCTAAGATACTTGACATTTCAAAATACGTTGAAAAAATGTGAAGTATCTTAAAAATACCCAAGCATGACAGCTGTATCAATGCCCATATCAGATACCCCCATATCAGACAGCTGTAACCATGTCCAAGTAACACAGATCAAGATTGATAGAATCAATATCTATTGACTTATAGCAATTGCAAATGCTACAAGATTTCTTGGGTTTTTAAAGGAATAGATGACAAGTTTCTACTAAAAATGATATTATCTAGAAGGAATGGATGCTACTAAGCATCCTACAAAACCTAATTACATCAGGGAAACAAAATCAAATAGACAAAACGACGCAAAATACAATTTAACCTTATCCTGAAATTCCAATATCTCAATTAACAAACCACGACATTACAAATCACAATGAAATTCACATCCTAATACGAACTTAAGCATGCAAACATTTACCCATTTACAGGTGTCTCCATTTTCCAACACTCATTGCCTACATTACCCATATTTGTGTATATGGGCCACTGTACCCATGCCAACACCACTACGTGACTCGTGTTGGACCTAGCCAAAATGGTCGTGAGTGTTTAGCAACATGCCATTACAGCAGGAGGTGGAGGGGAGCACTAACGAGAGACAGAAAAATCAAAGTTTGAAACTTACCTAGATCACTTTACCGCATTTCGAGCGGGATCCACAATCAGTTGAATGAAATCACTCAAATTTGAACCCTAAATTGAAGAACCCTAAACTTAAAAACCCTAGACCTAAGAATTGGAGGACCAGTTCATGGGTATTTGTGGTGGATGTCCATAATTTGGATAGTTGGAAAATATTTTCAACTTGGATTGCAATATACTAAAGCAAAATGTCTCATTAAATCTTGGATCAACTTGAACCAAACTCTCCAAATAGCAAATTAAGGACTAAGGTTGTTATATCCGACACCCCCATACCTCACCCTGTCTGGCAGGATTTCAAAGCATTGGTTTTGGTTTTATGTTGACGATTATTGGTCAACTGGAGGATAAGTGGGTTCCCTCTAGACACTGGTTACCGGTTTCCAACTGTCAATAGTTGTTTAGCTTTCTTGGTTAAAGACATAGTTACCCGAGTCGAGGGTCGAGCCATGGATCACCGTCCAAGTTCGGTCGTCCAGTTTGTGGAATGAACTCGATCCACATCAAGTTGGGTCGTGTCCCAATTCGGCTAGCAAGTCGTCCAAGATTCCGGCCAGCCATACCCATGTTGACACGATAGGACAAGGGATATGGGTCGAACCCTTCAAGTGATCGGATACAGCTAGACGGAAGTTGATGAGAGAGGAGAAGAAGAGGACAATGTCACACATCACTATGTCATGCTTATGGAGCTTCAGGGCAGTGATAATGGCATTTGTTTGTGTGTGTGTGTGTGTGTGTGTGTGTGTGTGTGTGTGTGAGAGAGAGAGAGAGAGAGAGAGAGAGAGAAAGATCAAATACCTTAGGGTAACCTGGGAAAGGAGTTTGAAGAGAGAGGTAGAAGCAGAAAAGGCATGAAGAAGACTTTAATGTAAGTGTTGTCTGGGAAATTGAGTGGAAACAGGAAAGTATTTTTATAGTTTTGACCCACCACCACTCCCTCGAGTAACTTTTCAATTTTGTTAGGAGTCTGACATTGATACACGCTTAGTAAAATAAATACATACACTTTTAGATATTAAGATTATATGTAATCGAAAAGGCAAGCATGGCCTTAGGAAATGACACTCTATTTTTACGTTTTGAGGTAATTGAAAAAGACAGGCCTTGGGAAATGACAAACTATATTTTTAATTTTCTTTTCATATATTAGGTAATTGAAAAGAAACTTCTAAATTTTGGAGTACTCAATTTAATTATTTAGCTATAATTTTAGTTTTTATTACTACTATTTATTTAGTTTTTATAAACTCACATCGTCCCATATTCGTCCCACATACCGACATTATACCATGTCGCACCCGATTTGCTCTAGCTTATGTTCCTCGCCCTAGTTCATGTTCCACGTACCGGACGAATCCCGTTACAGGTAACTATGGTTAAAGACATTTTTTCTTATTGAATTTGTTTTATGAACAGTTTGCTTGAATTGAGATATTTCTATGGAAAAATAATTGAAGACTTCATTATAACAACGAAAAAAAGCACATATTTTGCATTCTTTTGGCCTAGGAGATACACAAAGAGGAATAAAATAGACAGAGAAAGATAGACAGAAAGAAAGGACGAGAGAATATTGCAGACAAATCATGAAAATAAAAGGGCTATATCACTATAAGACAAGTTTTGGACCTTGGTTTATAAGTACCAAACGTGCGGGCTTTTCCTATCAATGCAACATTGTTTATGCTTCGGGCTTTCCTCATCCTAGGCACTCTTAAGTCATGCCTTTTGAAAGAAAGACCCCTACTAACTCGATCACCGTAATTACCATGCCTAGCTTGAGAAATCCATGATCAAGTCCATCGACCAAAAGGTTATCCTAATCCCTAAGTATGATTCTAATTTCTACCTAAGTTCTCTAATCAGCTCAAGAGCTTTGATCAGGTTGTGGGGCCTTCCAAAGGCCTAGTTGTGGTCTAAGGAAGCTAAGTATCTTTATAGCTTATAATAAAGTGATTCGATGCTTATCTTGGGGTTAGTAGTGCTTAAGAGCATTTGGGTAAGTATGGGATCAATTACATACATATGTGACAAAACAGTCATTTACTCTCCTTTGCAATACGGTTGGCAATAAAGACCTCAATGCCAAAGGTTTATCATTTCAGCTCAAGACAACTGAGAAACAGAGAACAGTAAATGTAGCACCCACCATCATATTGTCTAACTAGAATTAGTTTTAGTCATTTGGCTAATTGATCAACTTAGTTCCCCCTATACTGTATTTCCCTTTCCCATACAGGCTGAATTTCTAGAAATTATCCTGCCCATCGGCTTGCTTCTTTTCCCCTAAGAGTTTGTACCCATATTTGAGCATAGCTACCCTATATATATGTAAGCTAAAAGGGGGAGAAAGGTTAACTTGTTGATTGAATGAAATGAGATCAAATACCCTTCTCTCTCTAAAATCTTTGTACTCTATCCAACTTGGCTTGAAGGCTTTAGAGTAGGCTCCTTCATAGGACGTGTTGAGGCTCGACCCTTACGCATTTCCTTGGTGGAACCTTTAGATTAATTTGGGGATTACTATTTAGGATTTGATCATATCCCTTTTATTGTGCTCTTTGTTTACCTGTGATTATTTGCATAGTATTATTGTATTGGTGTTCTTGGGGTCATGAACATGGGGATGATCTTGCTAGAGTTCATTGGTATTTAAGGCCAATTAGAAAGGTACTTGAAACTGAGTTCGAAGAACCATAGCTAGAGTGCTTATTTCGGGTTGTTTTCCTTGTGTTTGAGCACTTAGTGTTTTGCCTAGATTTGAGGTGACATCTTGTTCATCTGGAACTCGAATGATGTGATTCTTTTTGGATTGGTTTCCTTTAATTTTCGGAATATGCTTTGGTTCTCAAGTGCCAACTTTAGGGTTTGAAAACATATCATCATGATACTCGCTAACGCTGGAAGGAAAAAAATCAACACTAAAAAACGGGCCTACGTGATGTCTATCCATGACTGGTTTCCTTAGAGGGAGGCGATTTCTGTGGCCATGTTTATGTAAGTTGAAGAGATCCTTTTTTTTTAGTAATCAAAACATTGCATCCGAGAGTCGCCAAAGAGGCGCCACTCATGTACAAAAGAGGTAGTGCAAGTTGACGTGAATATTCCTTCTACATGTGATGGTCAATATGATTATGATAATGTTAATATTCATGTGAGTCGACTTGGGTAATGGATCATTAAAGTTCATTTTGCTAAAGCATGGGGATAGAAATACGACGTCTTGAAATAGAGTTACGTCTTGAAATAGAGTTGCTTTTATTGCTTCTTTGGAAGTGGATAAGATAAGTAATGAATTTAACAAGGTTGTTGCGAAAGAGGTGCCAAAGGGAAAGGATGATATCTTATGAAGATGGCTACTATAATTATTGTTGGAATGTACAGGAGTCTCCAACTTGGAGAGGAAATGTCACATGTGCTTGGTAGATATTCTTGCGATACTGCTAGTCTTTAGGAGTCCAAATTGGAAGAGGTGGATTGGCGAATTGCTCTTATTTGAAGTCCACATAAATGGGAACTGAACTGATACCCAAAAACAAAACCTAAAAAATCGCCTACGTTCACAACCCAAATGGATAATAAAGCTAGGTTCAAAATACGTGCAGGATGGGTACAATCAAAACGGTTACGGGTAGGCCTCAAAAATAGGGTCCACAAACCCAATCAATTATACTGTTTAATATATCTATAAATGAAATAAAAAAGACCCACATAATTTCAGACCTAAAATACTTGAAGATGTAAACAAGCTAGCCACATGGGTTCAGCCTAGGGTTTCATCAAATACACTCACTAACCTTCGATTTTCCCCTAAACCTCTATCTTTGCATCATAACCCCAACACTCCTTCAGCACTAGGGTTTTTGCGCACTCCCTCTCTCCTTAGATCTCAACCACAATTTGACTAAAACCCTAAACTAAATCCTCTCACTCACCTCACCCCATATAGATGCCTCACTCTTACACTCTCGCACTTTCTCTTTCTTCTTGGCCACTACTTGGGTTCTCACCCCACATAATTTACAAGTTGCTTCACTTCTCACCTCTCACCTTTTAACCTTTCAAATCTCATCCCACTAGAAGAATACCACATCCCAATCACCCATCTAGAATCACAACTGACAATGGTCTTGAATCACATTACACCACTAAGTCATCCCTTCTTCATCATTGAATGTCCACAACAGCAATGGACTAGAGCTACCGACAAATTTTTTCAATCCATCACTATTTTTGAGAGGTGATAAACTAAAAGCAACCTTGAACCAAAATGTTGGTATGATATGGGTCTCAACTTCCAATCTTTATTTGTGCTGGAATAAAATTTTGTCCGACCCGGAAAAAACCAATCAGAACATGGATTTTCATCCAAATTTTGATCTTAACCGAATTGACCGAACAGTCGGACATAATATTTCTCTTTTTTCTATAGTTCAAACCCGATTCTAACCCAAATTTAGCTCCATCTGAATTGTCCGACCAGTTTGACCCGAATAAAAATTGGGTCTGGACATGAATTTCTCGTCCGAATTTTGACATTGACCAAGTTTGACCGACCCGAATTTATCCGGACCCATTTTTTTTGCCAGCGTTAGGTATAGGGATATCTATGGGTATGGGTATGGCTATGTGTTGAGGTGTGAAGCCTAATGGAATCTAGGCTCGGGTTTATAATCTCAAGCTTCTTTGCGACGCTGGCTATGTCTAGAAGAGAGGGAAAATTAAGATTTGGGTTGCTAAACGGCTACACGCCGCAGCAGAAGCTTTGGAATTAATTTGGGTTGCTAAAGGGCTCCACGGTGCAGCAGAGTCTTTGGAATTGATCTGCAAAGATAATGTTGTCCGGACACAGGTTATGCGGCACCCATGTTGAATGGTCTCTTCGCTTTTGGACACAGGTTAAGTCCTTTGGCTTCCCTAAGCTAATGAACCTAATACATATAACTCATAAGAAGGCTATGCTTGATGTATCCCTAAGTGATCCAAATGAAATCAACATTGTAAACACGCATTGTATTGGTAATCTTCAAGAATAGTCATGGCTTTCCCTGGTTTTAGGTTTTCCGCATTAAAATCCTAAGTTCACATTGTTCTTCCATTATTTTTCTCTTATGTTGTTTGAGAGTTCAACTCCCTAGTCCTAATAACAGGTATCAAAGCCCGAGTTAGATGTTGTTCTTGCCTTGGAGTTCATCAAAAAACGATGGGACATAAAGTGAAGATTGTAGATTCTGATGGAAGGTACCATGAATTTTGGAAGATGCAAGTGAAAGATTTGTTGTACCAGAAGGATTTGCATCTACCATTGGAAGCTCAGCCTACCAATATAGATCAAGAGAAATGGGAGCCTCGTCGAGCACTGGAGACGATAAGATTGACGTTGGACAAAAATGAAGCCTTCAACGTGATGGATCAGAAATGTCACTGACATGATGGATCAAAAAACAACGAAACGCTTGCTTGAGGCCTAATCTAATATGCAAGAGAAGCCTTCAGCAATTAACAAGGTATATTTGATACATCACTTATTCTATCTTAAGTGCATGATTCAGGGAATGATGCTATCATATTAAGGAATTTAATATGATATATCAAATCCCACTTCGGTCATAATTAGTCTTGGGGATGAGGTTAGGGCCTTGATCTTGTTGTTTTCCATGTTTGAGTCTTGAGACACTACAATTTCGCACTAAAATATGATGAAATTCGTGAGTCGTAACATAATCTTGAATGAGAGTCTTCGCAAGATCTTGGGTAATGAGCTTCGAGTGTGATGGGTAAGAAAAAACAAGCAAAGTCGAGTAGAGGCCGGTCAAAGTTCAAAGCATGTAAGCATGTTGTGTGTCAGAATTGTGGTTATAAAGGCCACTTCAAGAGAGATTGTCTAAAACACAAAGGACAAGTGGAAAAGCATAGTCAATGATCATGATTCGATAAGCTCCACTTAGGAGGATGGTGATGATAACTGAGTTCTAAGTGTTGATAAACCGGATGAACAATGGGTTCTACATTCGGGGGTTTCTTTTCATTCTTCTTCTAGCAGGAAGTCTTTTCATAGCTTTGTTAGTATGAGGTTCGGCAAGGTAGGGCTTGCAAATAACGAGAGTCTACAGATGCTAGGGACTATGTGATGAATTTTAAAATGGAAAACATGGCTAGGGTCTTGTTTAGCACCGTTTATGGTATGAAGATAAACCACTTAGGTCGTATTGTTCAGAACAATTGAAAAAGTGTAGTTTGCAATCAAGTGCAGGTGTGTACAGGTGAGTCAAGGAGAGTACAAGTATAGGCAAGTTCAAGTAAGATAATAAATGTGGGATTAATGTAATTTAGAAACATTTTAACGACGTTTATAATTACTGTTTGGATACCTTATATAATAATAGGAAATAACATTTATTGACAATCTCTATAATTATAACTTATGACATATTTGGAATTTAAACTAGATCTATTGGGAGGTGGTTTTATATTATATTTTATTTTTTGGGTCAAGGGGTATAGCTAAAGTGCTAACCAAAGGATAAGAATAATCGGCTTAGGTACAACTTAGCTTGTGAAGACCTAATAGAGTCTCTTCGTTGCTTTGTTGTGAGCTTATTGGATTTCCACGGTGAAAATAAATAATTAACTTCTAGTTTGTTAATCGCGATGGGTGAGAGTAGTGGTGGGAGTTTTTAGTTGATAAAATCAAATTATGGTCATAAACTTTCGTTGATAAATAAAGTTTTGTGTCGGACAAGTTGATTATTCTTCTAAAAGCATAATTGTGTTGATAGTTAATTTACCTTTAACTTGGAAATAAAAATAATTTTTAAGTACTTAAAAGTTAAATTCTTAAAAGAATCGGTAAAATTTTAGGAGCATAAAAAGCCAAAATATATTTTGTAACATAATAGCTTTTTTTTTTTAAACAACCCAAGTAGTTGGCAATGTAGTTAAGTGTGGGTAAGTGCACTAAATGTGTGCAAGTGATTGCAAGTGTAGTCTCACAAATATCCTAAAGAGCAGGGCCTCAAGTCTCAATTTCCTACTCATTTTAAGTTAGCTTGACTAAACAAGGCAATTACCCAAGAAATGGTCTCTCAAAATGGTGACCAAAATCATTTGAACATAACTCCCTTAACAAATTCGATATGATCAGGAAGAGGACCATATCTTAAGTCTTTTGGTTTTGTTTGCTAATAATGAGGTTGCATTTAAGGGCAATTGTGAGATTCTTTGGCCTCTTCGCATTTACTTTAAACATTTACTGTAAAGAGAAGCTTACATAGTTAACTCAAATTGATTTTCCACATCAAGCTACACATACAAGAGTCTAAAGCTCCCACCAGAGCATGTTTCCTTACTCGGGCAGCCATCAACGGAATGATATTCGCATAAGACAGGATTAAAAGGATAATTTTTAAATTGACTAGTAAGCATTTTATGTGTTTTGGCAAGGAAGAGTCCATTAACCATCTTATCCGTGTCAAAAAATCTCCACTTTATGTCATGTTGTTTCTTTGATTGGGATTAGTAAGGTGCAAACTCAAGGGTTAACAAATGTTCTAGTGGCTTGGGGAAGAAGATTGAAGAAGTGTCCAACTCTAAGTGTGCGGAAGTTGATACCGTAAACAACTAAGGTCTTAGCACTTGGAAAGAGATAAATTCCTGAATTTTTGAAGGCTAGGCTAAAACTCTTCATGATTATAAACTTTAATTTTCGGAGAACTTTGTACAGTTGGTGTCAAATTCTTTGGTCATGGTACAAACATCAACTTTCCGGTTTTTGAGATCGATACCTTTTGGACCTTTTGCAGACTGTTGGCATCCCTTTGGTGTCTTTTAATACATCTTTAGATTACTCGTCAAATAAAAAAATAATAAATAAATAAGCAAATAACAATACCTGTGGATGATCTTCATGTTCAGAATAACCCCCTTTACTAGATAGAAGCAAGTCTATTTGACTGGTTCTAGGCGTTAGTAAAGGGGACCTTGGGGTCATGCTACCAGCAGATGAACCTGTCATTCCTTGATCTGATTTTGGGCCAAACCGTGTTTTACAAGACATGGATGATAAACCTTTCAAATCATCCATAAACACAGCATTATCCGCTTCAGGGAAACAATCTAGCATGTCCTCTGATCCTCTGCGGGACCAGTCACTAAGTTTTGGTGACAAAACATCAGATTCTTCAGTAACACTCGAGTTAGAGGCTTTTGCCACATCAGGGCTGCCAACTGCAGGTTGAAAATCCTTCTGGGAAGAAGACTCTGTCATCTTTTCTAATGTCTCAGCAATTCTTAAAAGACGCTCATTGACACTCAAACCCTTCTGATCACACCGATCAGCAATTGCACATATTCTTGAATGATCTTCCACTTGCAAAGTAGGAACTTCTTCCTCACATATACGGCAAATTATGGAACTTTCATCCAAAACCCCTGTTTGATCTCCCCCATAACCCCAAGAAAGCCTTTGCTGGTGCTTGGAAGAAGCAGTAGAATGCCCAAGTCCATCTTTTGAAGGCAGTTCAGGTACCTTAAGTGTAGCTGAATCTGCATCTGAAACTTCTCTTTTGTTAGATCTCTTCAAATGGTCGAACTTGTGATCACTTGCATCCCTATCAAACGAAGGCTCTGCTTTGCTTTTCACGCCAGGGGATGGGAGTGGCCTCCAAGAAGTGATTCGGTCCCTCCCCGTGGGAGATTCTCTGTTCTTGGTGGTTTCAATAGTTGGAGGGAAGATATTTGCATGCAAGTTGTGGCCACGCTGTTCTTGACTAAAAGATTTTTGAGCTGAGGCTCCCCTCCCAATCTTTCCAGAAAAAGAAGCTTTTTTATCCTTCTCTTTTGGTTGAGTGATTCTGTTCTCTGTATATTGAAGGTTAGTCGATTGTCGTAGGGGGAGTGCATGCCCTTCCTCTGCAAATACACTTTCCTTGTGAAATTGTAACAACCTAGTACACCTTGTAAGTATGAAAAGCATCCGCGTATGAAGCTGCTTAAGGGTGCCCGGAGGCAACTCTTGACGCCTATCATCCAAATCTTGAACTATGCCTTCACATTGGAGCCAAAACTCATTTGGTGATGTCATTGCACAACTCCTAGCGAGGATCAACAAGTCCTCAATGGTTTCTTGCCATTCAGGATGGCTTTCGGCATTCTTTTCCAAAACACCAACAAGATCAGCAGCGAAAATGGCTAGATCAGAATCCACTTCTTCTTTGGCTTTCTCGAACTTCCCACGTATCATGACCAAAACTTCCTGCATATAATATTGATTTGGAGATAGGGATGAGTGTTCAAAGAAACAGCCACTGAAAAGGTACAAAGCAGAGAGATTACTAGGGTACAGTATTGCCAACCTCCAAGTTATTTAGACCACGAGGTTTCCAGAAGGGAAAAGGGCGGACACCTTTGGAATTCAACTCATGTGAAAAGCTTTTTATGTCTGCCGGAAATCTTTTCCGGGGTCCACTTGTAACACGGAGAATGGCTTGAAAACGAGGAGATTCGGACTCCTTTGGAGTTTCATAATCATATGAAATCTGAAGGAGAAATAAAATCAGATAGCGTTACAATAATTACACAAAACGAAAAGAATGAAGACCCTCAAAGAGGAAGAGCAGTGACAGACAACCTGCCCCTCTGGAGTACAAACCTCTGGACTTTTCGTCCCACTAGATGGCTCCCATGATGTATTCAAATTTCCTGCACAGTTGAAAGAGATTAAAAATCTCAGAAGGGACTAACAGCATGGCAATCAATCACTGATAAGTAATAAACATATGGAAACCTGGAAACAAGAAACCTCAAAAAGCTAAAAACTTTCTTTTCTTTGGCAAAACACCATATGAGGGACAGCAACTGTATCCATTGCTATATCATATACTACTCATTTGGCTTATCTCGTGGTAACGACAAAAAGCAATTCCTCTCAGGTTTTACATTTAGCTAAACATGTTGAACTTTCTAGCAAATAAAGAGTTTCGCAAACGATAAGAGTTAAATCTGCAAACAGGCCCTGCCAGGAAATTGATGTCTTATGCCAAACAACACATAAATGAAGGAGAGTCATGTTCAATTGGCATAGAATAGATCATAATAAATATGAAGTACAGCGCATGGGGATGATAAGATAATCTCCAATGAATTATATAATTCCCAGCATTCATTTCTGCTTGGCATTGCATCACAAACTAGAACAAGAAAGCGTACCTCCGGCAGAAGAGAGGCGGGAGGGAGGTTGAGTGAGAAGATTGGGAGTATGGGTGGTGGAGTGAGGATGGGAATTAGTAGGAGTAGAGTTGTTGTTAACAACATGGGAGAGGTTACTAGAGGCGAGGCCAACACCAGCACCAACACCAACCCCTTTTTCAGAGCGGAAGGTGAAAAAGCTTTCCTGAGGAAGAGGACCAGATCTGGTTTTGATCTTGTTAAGACCAAGAGATGAAGCCAAGATGGGTGAAACAGCAGCAGGAAGGCCACCTTCCAGCTTCTGGTCGGGTGAATTATCAAATTGAGAGGTTTTAGTTTTACCCTTGTCATTTGAGTTTGATTTTGAGTTTGGTTTGGAAGGGGTGGAACAGGCTGAAGAGGATGATGATGATGTTGAGATTCTGAGGTGGGGATCCTCGTATTTGTTGCTGTGCTTTTTCTTATCGGATCTGATGGGAGAGCTGAACCGCGAGGATCGAGGGGAGTTTGAGTTTGAGTTTGAGTTGGATCCATCTGGACTGTTGGATGAGTCCGATTTCTTGGATGAGAAAAATCGGCCTTTGAACACCATGCTTTAATCGGAGGTTATTTTGGAGATGGAGATGGATATGGAGATGGAGATGGAGACCCCCTACATCAGTGACGGGGCGTAGCTGAGTGAAGTAGGGGTGGAAGGAGGATGAAGATGAAGATGAAGATGAAGATGAAGATGAGGAGCAGAGCAGAAAGAGACACAAAAAAGAGGGTGGCAGTCGCACAGGCAACTGGGTCTGAGTCGTCTCCTCTTCAAATGTTCAAAGTTGGATAGATAGGTAATGGAAAATTTTCGTTTTATTTTTTTTTTAAAATTTTTATAAAATGTTAATATTATTGTTTATGTAAAAAATATTATTTATTTATTTATGTTAATATTATTAAGGTAATAAATGTCGTTAATTATAATTGTTATGTAAATTTTGTTAAAACATATTATCATAAATAAGATGTTTAGAAGTGTTGTTATTATTATTATATTATGTTAATTATGCTAATTTTTATTGTTAATATTGTTATTTAAATAAAATTTTTATTAATATTTAATGTTATTAATTATAATTATTATGTCTAAATTATGTTAATTAATATTATTAAAACAAGTTGTTTATAAGTGTTGTTGATATTATTAACAATATTAGTAAATGTTGTTAAAAGTATTATTTATTTATTTAAAATAATATCATTATGGTAAATAATGTTGTTAATTGTTATTATTATGTTAATTATGTTACAATGTTTTTTTAATAATATTATTATTATGATAATTAATATTAGAATTGTTTGTTATTTATTAATGTTGAAGCTACTAACATTATTATTACGAATTAGTATACCGTTATTATTAGTATATTAATAATAATTGTTTTTATTGTATGTAGGTTTTTGGAGGACTTTGGCGGGGGCGGCGTTGATTACTCCTCACATTTTGTAACGCAAAATGTGTTGAGAGTATTGAGCGTTGCAAAGTTGGGCCAATGGAGTAGGCTGCGACAATCGGTTTTAGGTTTATGCGGGCCGTCTGAGAGAAAGATCTTGATAGTCCGTTAAGGTGTTATTTGAAGTCCGGAGTGCGGAAAGTATCGTGGCAAATTGAACCATCTAGATGATGCGGCTCGTCGGAGGACGTCAACGAAGGCGTGCCAATGTAAATTCGCCATTGTTGCGTGGACTCGCAACGAAACGGAATGGCGAGTTAGAGTGTGCGACGGTGACCGGGGGAAGCACAATCATGCCTTCATCGTGTACGAGGAAGGGCATCGTCACGGACATCCATTAACCTCTGAAATGAAAGAACATGTCCGGGATATGACCAACACGGGGTGCACACCGGCGACGATACAAACGTCGTTGAAGATTAGGTTCCCCGCATCTGCGATAAACGTGAAGCAAGTTTACAACGAGCGGGCAAAGATGCGCACTGAGGAATTGGATGATAGGACGGCTGCGGGACAATGCTTGCGCATGGCGAAACTAGGCCGGTACGTCTCTTTTGTCGATTATGATGACGACGGCGAGCTTCGTCAGGTGTTTTTATGCCATCCTTACTCGTTGAAGTTGCTACGTACGTACCCAAATGTTATTCTCATTGACACAACGTACAAGACAAACAAGGCAAAGTGGCCTTTATGTGAGCTCGTAGGCATGACACCGACGAACCGCAACTTCCAGATAGCTTACTCGTTCATGCGGGACGAGAATATGGAATCTTATGAGTGGCTATTGTGGAGAGTGTATGAATTGTTGGGTACCGATGTAATTCCATCCGTGTTTGTGACGGACAAGCAGGATGCTTTGTTGGGGGCTGTCGCCAGGGTTTACCCAAATGTGCATCATCTTTTGTGTGTGTGGCATATTGCGAATGATGTGGAGAACAAAGTGAACGTCCTTACTGGGGGCAAGAAGCTCGGATTCGGGCTTCATTTCAGACATCATTTCTGGAACGGCATTGTACATGCGAAGACTGTTGGAGATTTCAATGTCAAGTGGAAAGAGGTTGTTAACGCGTGGATCGGGCAAAACAAACCGATAGTTGATTATCTTACGGGAACGTGGATGAGTCATAAGGAAAAATTTGTTTGTGCTTGGACCGACAACGTACCTCATATAGAACACGACCACTTGAGTTGAGAGCGGCATTCATCACTAAAGTATTATATCGGCAGTTCCAGAGGCACCTTCGATCGTGTGTTTGCGAAGATTCACTTTCACTTGGAGAATCAACATACGGAGATTAAGAGGGAGCTTGAACAGTCAAGGAGCACGCACACGGATTTACGGCATCTTGGCTGGGCCAGCCCCGTTCGAACATTGGATGTCGGCTCCAAATGACTTATTTCCAGTTGCGACAACGATGAATATGATGTGGGTCTTCTTGTCAACACCTCCTGGTCCACGATCGCAGACAGCTGAACTATGCATATCAATATTACCCATAAGAGGAGGGCCTAGACTTACGGGACCTGGGAAAGTTCAGGGAATTGTGCGATACAATAACCACTTCATGCTTATACATTTACGGGATGATCGCTCTACCGCCGATTCATATTGGATGGCGAAGCAATAGAGACATAACTGTTCAGGGTTGGGATGAGCCTTTCCAGGCTCGTATTGATAGATGGCAGGCTATTAGGGCCGCTCAACGCCAATGATTGTTGTAGTTGTACCGTTGTATACATATACCCATTAAAAAAAAAAAACAATAAAAACACAAATTTGAAAACTGACCGCATAATCAGGTAGTTAGTTCAACACAAAGCCACACTTAGTTTAGGGTACAATAAAAACAATGAAATTAAACAACACCATCTACTCCTCATCATCATCTTCTTCCTCCTGGGGGACTTCAATGTGCATCTGATGGCACCAACGCCCGTGCAAATCGACCATCTCATCGTACCAAGCACGGTTAATTGTCGCTGTCTCATCGTCCGCTTGGAACTGATGTCTCCCCCGTTGAACTAATGAAGCCCATGTATAGGCCCACTTTTATAAAAAAAAAATTACAAAAAAAAATCGGTCAGATCAATAAAAAATAAAACAAAAAATAAAACACAAAATAATTAATTATGATGAGTGTTTAAGTGTACCTGTTCGTGTGTCGGAAGGTCCTCCACTGTCGATTGGCTTGCGGAGGCATTGTTGTTCAAAAATTTGTGTGAATGGGCCGCGTACCAGTCGTTGTAGGCGACATCCGACTCCCACGGCACTTGCTTCGTGCGGGGCACATCACGCACTGACATTTTGTTGTTGATTGGAAACCCCGCCCAGTCAGCGCTGACGTTAGCCTCCACGAATTCCAATTTGTAGGGGCCCTTAGCCGGTCGTTCAGCGCTCTTTGGGACTGATACTCGCCGTGGGATATGTTGTAGGTGCCCTAATCGCCGACGACGCGATCGGGCATGTACGGCGATGATGTCGTGACGCACGAATGCCTCCATTGTACAACGCCCCTGGTACATGACTTGTGCGGCGGGACCGTCTGAGGCCCAACTCACATGATCCGCGTCAACGCATCAAGGAGGCCCTCAATCGCCGCAGCGCCGAACTTGGCGGATGGGGACCACCTACTCGCCGAGGCCCATTAACGTGCTCGCGTGTGGCCTAAAATCGAGAAAGTACTCGTAGATCGGGCTGCAGGCGGTCAAACACCGGCCATCTTGGCTCCGCCTACCTTTCGCCATCCCTAATCGGCGGTAAAGGCGCCAAGGTCACCGTCCCCAAGCAATGCGATCAACGATAACATCGGTGCTAGGCCACGGATGCGGCCTAATTCTATCCTCGATTTGTCCACAAGGATAGTGTTCGAGCATGCTCAACAACCACGCCCGTATCCTATGGGAATGGGAAAACTGGTCGTTAAACTGATCGTCCTCAAATGGGAGTCAGCTATGCCACCCTTGTCATAAGTGCTATCAACCTTGACTCGCCATTGCTTTTTCAAAATCAGCACGCGTCTTGTTAACGACTTCCCGAGGAAGTCCTTGCATCAAGCCATCAACCGCAAGACCCAATATATGTTGCACATCATGCAACATGATCGTCATTCACCAAAGGGAAGGTGAAATGTGTTTGTGTCGGGTTGCCACCTCTTAACGAACGCCGAGATCAACGTCGAGTCGATGTGATCGTACATCAGCTCCGGCAAGTTGGTTATTTGGATTCTTCCCAGTGCAGCCTGGCATTCAGGTTCCAACTGTGCGTGTACTGACCACAACTCCCTCAACGCATTCTTCTTCGTCAGGCAATCAAGGACAACACGCGCTTAACGCCGCGACCCTCCCATATTACGAGCAATGACCTCCAAAGCTCGGTATCAATGAGAATTGCAGTCCCGAACGCGTTACCACCAATCTTCCAGAATTGTCGCTTACGCTTTCTCTTCCGATATACGCTCATCGACCCGTCGCGATGTGAGCGTAATCCTGCCCACCCTTTCGAATTGGGGCAAACTTGCCGGATGCATCCCTCATCGGCATGAAACCTGATGGCCTGTAACCTGGCCCAGTAGTCGAAAAATTGGCGATGGAGGTCGGGATCATCTGCATCTCGGGCTCCCCTGTCTCATCGTCCCCCGACTCCGATGTTGTAGAGCCGCTAGACTCATCCATGGCCTGGTTGAGATGGTCAACGAAATCCATGGCCTGACTACCCGTGTCCTCGGGCTGGTCCCCGGCTGCATCACCTGCATCCGTACCACGACCAAGACGGGCGAGTTAACGCAGATCACACATTGTGGGGGTCCCTGACTCACCCCTCCAACCACTCACAAGTCGATTCGCCGGTCGAAAACCCGCGGCCCTTGCCCTTCCCTACCATTTTAGATCACCTGCAAAATGAAGACATACATAACAACCAAAATCATTTAAGTCGCAAGAATATGCGCAAATGGGTTAGCGTGTGTTGGTTACCTAAGTCGTGTCACGAGGCAAGAGGATCATGTTATTGTCCAAGGAGAGTGTGTTGTTTAGCTTAATATATGGTTGAAAAGACTTTCGTCACCGTCTGACTTCGTTTAATTGTTTGGTTCCCAAAACGCACTGTCAGTGAAATTGCGCGAGGTCTACAGTGCTCTGGGAGTTAGAAGCATATCAGATTCGATACAATGTAATGTTTCTTGTTGTCCCACCAGGCTGCACAATAGAAACATTGCATTGTCGAACTGATACGCTTCTAACTCCGCACCACCGCACTCGCCAATTTCATCACGATGAGCTACTTTGGGACCAAACAGATAAACAAGAGTTGATGCGGGCATTGATTAACCTTCTCAACCATACATTATCAAGTTACAACACACACTCCTTGTAAACTAATATGACCCAAAACTCAACCTCATTCTTTCACGTAAACAACTAACATACAATAAATATACATTAACATAATTATTATCCTAACGCATTACCATCACAAAATAACCTATATATCCACTTACGTATCAACTGGTTGTTGAGTACCTAAGTTATTAAATGGATGTGACATAACTATTATGTCATCATTTGGAGTTATTAGTACATAAATTGACAATTAAGTTGGATTATGAATAAATTACCCATACCAACTATATACGCCAACTTACTTACAAATAAAAACCAAAATCATCCAAACTCAACATCCTTCTAACACAACTACATATAAACTATTCGGAATATACACTAACCCGTAAACTTAGCCCTACATCACAATTACCATTTTTTTCTAAGCCAATTAATCACTAACATTAACACATGCTTAATCACTAAATAATATTAACGCATTAAATATTAACACCGAATCAATATCACTGATATTAATCACTACTAATTGTCATATTAACACATGCATAACATTAATATTGATATTAACAATATTAATTTTCATAACACAATATTAATAAAAATAATACAATTAATCACTAATAATTATAAAATTAACACATAATTAACTATAATATTCATAATAACAATATTAATAATTTTCATATTTAATAATAACAATATTAACTTTAATAAATATAATTTTTAATTTTTATTTATTATTTAACAATAATCTAATAACAATTATTAACAATAATAATATTAATAGCAATTATTATCAATAACAATATTAATAAAAATAACAATAACAATATTAATAAACATAACAATAACAATATTAATAAATATAACAATAATAACAATTAATATTAATAAATAAAACAAAAAAACGAAAAAAAAAATAAATAAGCGCACAATTTGCGCATGGCCACAAGCGCCGCCGCGCCGTGCGTCTGCGTCGCACCTTTTTTTTTTTTTTTGTTTTTTCGTTCAAAATTAAAATTTACAAAACATAAAACCATAAATTCAAATTACAAATTCGAAACATACCTCAAATTCGTCGATTGAATCCCGGTATGAGGGTGGTTTGTGGTGGTTGATGGTTGAGAGCGTTTTTTAGAGAGATAAACTAGAGAGATAGTGGAGAGTGAAGTTATGAGGTTCAAGGGCGTGGGTTGGAAATATTATGCGAAAGGTGGGCGACAATAGTAAAAAGGTGGGCGACGAAAAGCAAGCGGGTTTCTCAGCCTCTTGGAATTATTTTCCCCTGCATTCAGGACTACGAGGGAGGCTCCATAAAACCCAACCTCCAAAAAGTCTCAATCCCTTCTAAATGCATTTGGATTTCCATGCTGAAATTACCAATGTGTTTCATGTAAATGAAAATGATTGTTTTATAAAATAATTTTCCTTTGAAATAAAGAATTGCAAATAGACAAAAAGGTGGTCAGCCCATAAAAAAAAAAGGTGGTCAGAAGGTTAGGATGAAGAGGCATGCGAACTTGTCGAAAAATGGCAATCTTGATGACATTGAAGTTGAGATTGAACGAAGGAAGGTGAATATTGGCAAAGATATTGGTGTGCGATTCCTTAATGATCCAAGTAGCTAATTTCATTGATCTTGCTTTTTGCAGTGTAATAGTTTATTCGGTTGTGGTGTTTGGTTAGTCCTTGCAGTGTTTTTTAGCTGTTTGGTTGTAATCTTTTGGTGATGGATCTTGCTGTTGTGTTTGGGGGTTGCTGTATGTTGAACTTTTAGCCTTTTGGCTATTAATAATCAAATAAATAAATAAATAAATAATTTTTGGAATTAAGTAATCCAATTTTTGGGGCAATATGGATACGACCAACTGACATTTGAGATTTGGACTGGATGATCAGTATTTAACATCATATTAGATTGAATGAACTTCCACCAATTTCAACTATTGGAAAAGTGACTAGTAGTGGTGATCAAGTTGTTTTTCTTTACTTTTTTCATATTTTAAATAATTTACATAAACAATCACCTTTGTCGGGTCACTTTTTCGACAAGTTGAAATGGATCAAAGTTCATTCAATATAAAAGGATGTTAAACATATATAGTTCGTCGAGTCCAATTTCCAAAAGTCAGTCCGTCGTATCCAAATTACACCAAGGTTTAATTATTTATTTCCAATAGTCAGAAAATAAATTTCTAGTTGGTATTTTCAAATGTTTGGTATATTTTCCATTTTCCTCAAAAATGATGAGAAAGAGGATATATTGCTTGACGACGATGACAATTCAAATCGAATATGTAATTAATGGAATAATTATTGGAGACTCAAATGATGGATATTGTGATGCAGTGGCGGAGAAGTTAGTGGCAAAGACGTGACGTTAGGGATACTCGATTTGGGCTATGGTAGACATGGAAGAGGGAGGGAATGGGTTGTGTTATTAACTTAGGTCAGGAAAATGGATTGTTTTTTGTGTTGGACTCATGAAAATAATTTAGATAAGGAGGGGGTGATTTTTCTAGAAAATGGTTTTCCCCAATTTTTGTCCACTGCCTGTCAAATTCATTGGTAAAAAACAGTTGGATAACAGTTAAATTTTGGTAACTTTTGGTAAATTCTGGTAATTTTTAGTAAATTTATGTCAATATATCAAAATTAATTTTTTTTTGCTTTCTAAGTTTGGTAAGTTTTTATAAGTTTTGGTAAATTTTGGTAAATTTAGACAAAAACTGGTAAATTTGGATAAATTGAAATTATCCATGAATTTGACAGGGCGGGTGTTATATTTATAAATTATAACCTTAAAAAAAATGAATTGCTCTGTAGTAAGCAGAATTATAATGGATGAGACAATGGTTGGTTGAACTTTCGAAATATATCATTGTAAGGTGAACTATTAGACCATATACTTTCCGTGCATCGCCACCAAATTAGTCTAAGTTGAATGAAATTTTGGACTACTACAATACAATATATGATACCAAAGGTAAGATCATTTAGCAGGGCCACAGAGATGATGAATAAACATATCATTTATTTCTTTTTTCTGAGGCTCTTATAATCTTCAAGTGAACATACTTTCTAAATTCATTCCTAATCACACACGAACACAACAACAAAGTAAGCTTGATCTTATTCGCCAAGTCCTCGGTCAGTTCGATCTTCCTTTTCTAGTTGGTCTAGTCTAGGACTAAACTTTTTGCAATCTAGTCTTCAATGATAGACTTTCCTAAAATTCGATCTCAGTCTAGTTCGGTCCATTCCTAGACTGATGAATGAACCTAAGCATAAACAAAGCGCTGCTTCGAAGGCAACCCAAGGCAAAACTTCCTTTTACTTTTTCTTTTAGTTAAGGCATTTAATTTTATTTATTTTTACATTTACTATGTATTAATTTACTTGTCTACCTAACGTCAAATGTTTATAGGTGAATTAAGTCGAGAAAAAAAGGGTTTTAATAAGTCAAGATGTCAAAAAAATAAAAGGAAAACGAAAAGGCAATTAAGATGGTTTGTCCATTGAGGGGACGCAAACGTTGGGAGGCGGTGAAACACGGGAAAGTGAGAAAGAGCAGAGCATGGGCAACTGTTTGGGCGGAGTACAACCAGGTTTTTATATCGCCTCCACAAGGAATTGGGCCTTCCCAACCTAAGAGTTTATCGAGTTCTCACCAACTATGTTTAAATTCCAAGGTTTTTAGAAGTTTTGAAAACTAATAAAAAAAGACACAATTAAAACCACAAATAAAGAAGAAAAAGGGCTCAGGGGTTTTAGGCGATCAACGGGATTACGGTCATGGGGTTTTCGTGATTAGGAGGTAAAGACATGAGATTAACCAGGTGTGATATTGCTAAAATATGTCAACCAAACTCCCTCTTTCAAGGGTAGTTTGGATTAACTTCCCCAAGACCCACCATGGTCCTAGGGGTTAAAATTGCAATAGTCCTTAATTAGGACTATTCTCATTTTCATGAGAATAGAACTAATTATTCCGTCCTTATTGTTGAAATTATTTCAAAAGTATAAGAAGGTTATATAGCATAAGAAATCATGTGGTACAAGTATAAGGGTCATACATAATATAAACACAAGTTATATGATCAATAAAGGTCAATATAAAACCAGCACATGCCATGCTAGTCTCCAGAATGTTGAATTAAGCATTCTGGGCTCAACACAGTCCGTGTTGAGGCAACACGGACCGTGGCGAACCGTGTTGAGGCCCAGAAGTTATTTAATGTTCCAACTACTATATAATCTTCATCATTAAGCTATAATCTCATTTTAATACCAGATTTAAGACTACAACAACTATATCATCTTTATATTATATGGTCAATCGACTTAGTCAAGGTCAAGATACTCAATAAGGGCCCTAATTAAGTCCTTTGACCGAGGGTTAAAGAGGGTGGGAAGTCTCCTATAAATAGGAGACATTCCCTAGCCATTTGAGTACACAATCATCTAATGACAACCTCTCATTCTTGACTGAACTATACTTGAGATAATCAAGTGAGAAACAAGTTTGTCTTGAGTGTGTTAAGTCGCTAGGTTTCATCTTTATGAACATTTACCGTCTAGTAAATAGTTGTTAAGGAAAATGTATTCATCCATGACTCTTAGCAATATCGAAGCAAGATAACTATTTGGTTATTAAAGTCATATCTTTATCTTGTCATACATACCACAAGAAGATCAACAAGCCAAGAAAAGATGATGAAGATTCAAGCCGGTCAAGTATCATTTTCCTAACACTTATCATTCCAAACAAGTGTTTAGTGATTTAAGGAACTCTCGAACCTTAAATCACTCCACTTGAAGGAAAGAATAAGGTGGAAACTAGATTTTTCTCACTAATCACGCCCTAAATCACGCCCTAAATCACTAAACCCTTTGACTAATCATCCATTAACACCTTAATCACCTTTGGCCCTAGAAAAGCCTAGCCACTAATCATAGCTAAAACTGTCTTAACACATTCATACCAATCTAAGCATTATTCTAACAAGATTAAGTAAAAAGCAACTAATGAAAATGATTAAGGAGAGATTACAACTAAACAAGCACTTAAACACTTGATTAACAATAGTAAATAGAGAGAGAAAGGGTAAATATTACCTATCAAATGATGTAATTAACAATAATAGCAAATATTATAGAAGGAATCTTCAAATCTTCAATATAATGACAAATTTCTTCTAAATATTGCAAAGATGACACAATTGTTTGAGAGTAGGTAAAGGAAATAAGCTTAACACTAAACCCTAAGCTAATAATATGAAAAGCTGCTCCAACATCTCCTAAAAGTTAGCAAAAACCTGGTAAAAGTTGTTATGTAAATGTCTAATTAATCTATTTATACAAGGGTACAAAACTAGGCAAAACGCAACCATTTTGGGCTAAAGCTGTGTAAAACAGGGTCGTCGCGGGTGCGACCAGCTGGAGAAGCGAAGAGTTGGCGAAAAGCTTCCGCGCAGGGTCGCGGGAGCGATGGGCTGGTCGCGGGCGTGACCTGCCTGACTTCACCTTTTTCTACTTTACTTTAAGGTAGTGACGTCGCGGGTGTCACATGCACCATTGCGGGTGCCACGACCTTCGAGTCTCTCCTTCACTTTTCTTCCTTTCTATGTAGCGGGCGCTACAACCTTGTGGCAGGCGCGATAACCCTAGGAAATGTTGAAGCTTGGGAAGTGGCTGGTCGTGCCCGCTACGAGGGCCTAATTCCACTAATTTCCTCAAAAACATGGCCTCTTGACTCTTCTTTGCTCTGGCTTCCTGTAACACCCTCAGATTCATAATCATCGGATTACTACTAAACCATTCATAACTCAAGGATTAGCGTAGCGGAAAACCATATCCAGAGGCATTACCGCTGTCCCCATAACAAAGGACAAGGCTTTAAAAACCAACCAACACAACACCATACACAACCATACATACAACTTAATTAAACTCGTACTGCACTTACAACTGCTTAACATCATAATCAACACCCCCAGAATAAAACATAACTTAAGGTTTACATCCATTCATCAAAATAGTTAAAACCATCCCGTTTTCAAAAAGGGATAGATTCATCATCACCATCCAAGCGGGGGAGGGTTCTTATTCTTGTTACCAACTGCCTACCTTAAACTGGAATGGATACCTTAATTACTTTCTCGGACTTGGGAGCTTGTAGCCCTTGAGGAAGCACTTCCTAAAACAAAAACAGAAAACTTCGCAAATGAGTTGGCTAAACCAATACACATACCCCTACGGTGTAAACTTTCATAGTTCATTTTAGTTCGTGCATTTTTAAATTAAGACATAAAAGCTTGAATAACCAATGAACAAAATAAAATAAACAATAACATCATTAACATCGTCATCATCATCATCATCATAAACCTCAATATAGACCTCATTATAGACCTCATCATAGACACTGGCCATATCGTATGAAAGATGTCCGTCGACATCGAAAGTACCTCAAGTGCGGTTAGCACAATATAACAATAGACCTCATCATTGAAAGAACGGAAATCATAATCTTTCCATGATTTGAACATCATAAAATCATCAACATAAATCATCATCATTAAAACATGCTTGTTGAAGGGTAAGCAATATGCGTACCTTGGGGTTGAACCGCCTGAGGAACTACTTGACCTTGAGCGGACTTGAACGAATTGTAGCAACTACCCCTTGAAAGATACTTGAGATAAGAATAAAGAAATTACTTAAGTTGGGCTCTTATAAAAAGGGAGGAGTTTCCTAAATAAATCAGTAAGACAAAAACCCAACAAGTTTGGAAGGTTTCAGGAATTTTCATGATACTTGGAAAGGCATAACTCTTTCTATATATCTCAGAAAACCTTGCAAGAGGACTTTTTGGAAAGCTCAAATTAAGTCGTACGACTTTCTAATTAAGAGTTCACGCTAAAAACAATGAATAAAGGGTGAAACTTAACAATGCAGGCTATCTCGTGGAGTAAACATAGTCGGGGGTGGTATTTCGGGAACCTATAAATCAAGCTCTAAGTATCAGTTGAGTGCACATGAGTAGTCTATGGAAAGCTTGAATTGCATGCTACAACTCTTATGTTAACCATAATCTCATATAAGCCCTAGAAAAGCTCCAAAAAGTGCCTAGAACCACATTTTCTGGGAAGAACCTCATTACAAAGCTGAAAAGAATTGATCATAACTTTCTCTCCCGATGTTCAATGAACGCATAAAACCCACTTCAGAAAGCTTGCGGAACCTACTACAACTTTCATACTGATCACTTAAGCTATTAAGATCTCCTTACTATCTAAAAATACGCATGAACCTACTATTGCCCTTCAGAAACGTATATAAAGGGGCCCCATATACCAATTTCGCCATAACTTGAGCTATACATATCGAAATCCCAACATTCCAGAGCCGGGTGCGAGTTAATACTTAAGGCTACTAATTTCTACAATGTTTTTGGTTACCGATGTCTCGGTTGTCCCAAAATTTTCAGAATACAAAATACAACTCATTTGACTAAAATTGGCAACAAAGACTCATTTTTAATGTATAACCCAAATTACCTCATTAAACCTTTCTGAAATGATTCAAAACAACAAGTGCCTCTCTTAAATTGAATATACCGATTCTCAATAATCACATGCATGCTTAGACCTGGCAATTTTTTGACCTGACCCGAACCCGCCCGATATTTCTAGGTTTTGAACACGATTTTTTAAACTAAACCCGAAGTATACCGAACCCGAAAATTAGCGGGTCAAACCCGACCCGCCCGTTTGACCTGAAAAATTATTTTTTTTTAAAAGTTCAACTTTATTAGAATTTGTAACTTTTCATTGGAACTTTTAATTATTAAATTATAAACGCAATTCATTTATTTGTTATTTCTCTAATTTAAATTAAAATAGTTACAATAATCTATCGTTACTAGAAGATAATCATATTTTGTTATGTATATTGTACAAAAAGTAGTATTTAGAGATCATTTTTCTCAAAGAAAAAACGGAAAAAAAGGCGCAATCATAACCCGTTGGGTTGATCTGAAATACACCGCCCGTATACCCGAACCCCAAATTCACTCGACCCGTATTTACTCGAACCCGAATACGACCGACCCGAAACCCGCCCGCCCGACCAAATTGACAAGTCTACCAACAACACATAACTCATCCATAATAAGTATCAACTAAGTTAATATACCTATCTAATTCTTTAATTCTTCCTATTGAGTTACTCGGAACACCAAAAACATCAACATAATTATTATAGTAACCAAGGGAAATAGTGAAAACTTTACATTTTGAGGATTTCATACCAAAATAGTACATATATTTCCACAAGTGACATCCGACAATAATCCACACTTCTATGGGGCATTTCATCAAACAGGTGTTGTGCAATTCCAAATTCACCAAGTCTCACATACTCATCAATCATCAGATTCTAGATAACAATAAAATTCTTGCACTTTACTATTTTCAACCCAGATGACTCCACTTGCAAGCTTGGTAGAGCAACAAGGAATTCAAATTTTGGGGATTTTAGGTAATATCAAACATGCATCTTCAATCAAACATCATCCAAGTCTATTCCAAAACTCATACCCTAAAACCCAACATATTCATTGTAACAATCCGTATTTTTGAACCTTGATTTATTATGTTTATTAAAATTTTAATCTCAATTATGAGTAAATTTGAACTAACTAGTCAAACCTTATTTACTTTCCAAGTTAGTTATATTAACTTTAGTAGGAATAATTTAATTTGTAAAATTATAATATTTATTAATTTTAGCTTTTATGTATAAATTAATCTATTTGTTCACATTTTTCTTATTTATTTAAAATACTCTGGAAGAAGCGGCGGTAACACACTCGGCTTTTAGGCTTCCGCTAAATAAAGATTGATTAAGATAAAATATGGGTAATACCTTGATTACAAGTCGGGGCGTTACATTCATCTTTATAAACCAACTCAATCATCAACCAAAGTGGCATTTATAAATTATTACAACAATCACCAACATAACTCAACAAGAATTGATATCCGAAACTTGAAATCAGATTTGGGAAAGAAAAGATTTGAAATAACCTCAAAGAAGGAAAGGAAATAAGAGGAATGGAGGGAGAGGAGCTGCTGTAGGCAGACATCGGCCACCGTCCTTGGTGGCGTCGCCGGCGGTGGTCGTTGCAGGCAGAGAAGGCCACGATAGCTCAGACATGCATAGGGCAGTGAAGAGATGAGAAGAATGAAGAACATTATGCTTGGGTGAAATAAAGAGGAGAGCAAAATAAAGGACAATTAATACTAATGGTTAATACAAATGGAAGAGACTTGTGGGCTTAATTACTTATAAGGCCCAGTCAAATACCCTCTCAACTTATCTCTCTTCCCTACAATTATTTCTCCCTTAACTCGATACTATTAATTTGGGTTTCCGAATATAATTTTACGAGACTAAACTATGAGAGCTCCAATAATAAAAATTTCATGAGTACTCACGATTCTAATAATAATTCCAAATAAGAAATTGGGTTGACGAACACTTGTCAGACAAGTGACCCGAATATTCTGGTTTACTAAGAAAGATCGGAAATACTACTAGAGGAGTAGCCACCAAAATTGCTACACTGGAGAACTTGATGGTCGTTGATGGAAATCAGCCCACGCTTATTCCCCTAGGCTCAACCAAGAAATCCCAGTTGGATATTCAAGCTACAGATAGGGTCCCTCATCAAAGGACTACATCTCATATAGGATCAATAAGAAAGATTAGGATCATTTACGCCAAGTGGGCCCAAGAAGAAGGATACAAGGGAGAACTACAAAGGCCCATTCATATGGTGTGCTTATTATTCCAAGAGGATGTTCAAACATCCTAGTTGGGCCAATGTCACGCCAAGAAGCCCAAGTCACACGTCCAAGATCAATTCAAGATTCCAAGCTTTGAATTTTACACTTTGATCTTTTGGATGTAATTTTATTATTTATAGCTTTTATTAGTTTTTCTAAAATAATGTAAGATGCCAAGTAAATTATAAACTTGAGCATCATAGGAGTGTGTGTGTGCAATTCACGTGTGATAGGCTAGTTAGCTAATTCTAGATTAGGATGACTTATTTTGTAACTAATCCATCTCGAATTAGGAAAGCAAATTCTAATTAGGATAAGGTAGTTGTAACCATCTCCCCTTAGGATAAGGAATCCTAATCCAAGAGGAGATTGGAATAGTTAAGCATCTAGGATTAGTAATCCTTGGCTTGCACGCCAAGTAAGGATTCCTAGGGGAGTTAGAACTCTCCTAGTATAAATAGCCTAGGCTTGTAATCGTTTCAATCAATCGATTTAGAATTATGAAACCCCTTAAGCTTTTAGCTTTCCCTCGAGTGTTTGGATAAACCCTCACCCTTTTCTTCTATTGTATCTTGGTCTGGCACCCAAGTGGTTAGGAAGAGCTTGATCCTAGGTTGCGGTCTAGATCAAGTTAGCCCTAGGTTGTCTATCTTGTGGATTCAAGTTAGAAACCTAGTTCTATCCGTTCTTACCTTTCTATCAATATAGTTAAGGTGATTACATTGTGAGCTTTCTGTCAATACAGTTAAGTCACAACCCAATCCTATCTCCTATCCCCTCAAACCACACGCCATTTCCACCTCTTTCGCCCCCACAAAACGTCACCCACCTCCTCAACAAACACCACCTCCTTTCTTTTCTCTCTCCATAACAACCTCCCAACAAACCCTCTCTCTCCTCCAACAACCCAACAATCTTTCCCTCATCATCAAAACCAACGTCCCCCTCTCTCTTCCATCCCTCCTACCTCACGTCACCCTCCTCCATACTCCCCTTCCAAGAATCAATCATCCCTCTCTCTTCCCATTCAAGATTCAACCCTTCTTGAATCTTGAAACCACAAAAGCCCTCACGGCAAATAACCTCCACAAAGAACCCTTTTCATGAGAACCACCCCTCTCTTCCCTTCTTAATCTCATGAACCACCCCCTCCTTATTGTTTGGTTACACGTGTTTCGTGTATTATTGGAATCAAGAACCTTTCTTGATCCGGTAATACATCAAAAGTGGTATCAGAGCTCTAGGTTGAGGTTGAGTGTAAATCAAACACGTAACCTTCTAATCCAAAAGCTTAACCTGCTAATCCACAGGTTTAACCTGTAATCCAAACACATAACCTTCAAGCCTTCAATACCAACCTGCAACCCTAAACTCCACAAACAGCCCAAACACATTCCCTTCCTTACTCAACGTCAACTGGATGTTCCAAACCCCTACCATGGCACACGAATTGCTCTTCATGAGGAGGATCCTCAGCAGTTCGATTGTCCCAGAAGACCAACAACAATGAGAGGCTATCTTTCAGTCTCGCTGCACCATCAAAGGGAAAGTCTGTTCTCTAATCGTTGATGGAGGAAGCTGCACCAACGTGGCTTCAACAACTATGGTGGACAAACTTCAGCTGGAAACCAGTCCACATCCCAAGCCCTACACCATCCAATGGCTCAATCAGGGTGAAGGATTGCAAGTTACTCAAAGGTGCTTGGTAAGCTTTTCCATTGGAAAAAACTATCAAGATTCTATTTGGTGTGATGTATTGCCTATGGATGCTTGTCATATTCTGCTGGGAAGACCGTGGTTATTTGATAGGAGCGTGACACATGATGGAAGAGCCAACACCTACACGTTCAGGTTCAACCACAAAAAAGTTACCCTAGCTCCACTTAAAGTAACCCAACCGTCCCAACCTAAAGAGATTGATCCAAACCCTATCCCTTCTATGTCCGCTGAACATCATGAGTTTAGTGAGACTAAAGAGATCATTCTCTCAGACCTAAACACAAACCCTAGCCACGAAAACCAAAGCCATGAAATCCCCCATCCTCTCGTCACCCCTCAGTTGGGACAACCTTCTCCTATGTTCCAAGAAGAGATATTACCAGGATTGCCCCTCCAGCATGATCTTATTCCTGGATCTATTCAGCATGACCAGGCAACAGGTCACGTAAACCTTAGTGATGTTCAAGGGTTCAAAGGCAGGGTGACGATCTTCAAACCAAGGGTGTGATTAGGGAAAGCTGCAGTCCATGTGACGCCCCTACCCTTGTGGAAACAAAGGAAGTTGGAAACCAGCGTCTGTGCATCAACAAGAGTCCTATCAAGTACAGGTTTCCTAAAATTGAAGATCTAATGGACGAACTAGATGATACCCGAGTCGTTTCAAAGATTGGTCCAAGAAGTGGGTATCTTGATCCAGTTCGAATTCAAAAAGGGGATACTTCTATCAATACCAAAGGAGATCTTTATGAATGGTTAGTCATGGCTATTCGACTAACTAATGTTCTTTATGCTTTAATGAGATTGATAAATCAGGTTTTGAAGCCCCTTATTAGCAAGTGTGTTGTTGTCTACTTTGATGACATGCTTGTGAATAGCAAGAGTGAGAAAGATCATACTTTTCACCTCCAATCTGTTATGGAGATCTTAGCTCACGAAAAGATGTATGTGAATATATCCAAGTGTTACTTCTTCATCAACAACATAGTCCTTCTTGGCTATGTACTCTCGGTTGAAGTGATCCAAATTGATTGAAAAAAAGTCAAAGCTAACAAGGAATGGTCTACTCCAACTAGTATTCTTGGTGATCGAATCTTCTACGGCTTGACTTCTTTCTATAAGAGGGTTGTGAAGAATTTCAGCACTATTTTATCACCTATAGCCGAACTACTAAAGTTTAAGGAATCTTCATGGACTCCGACAATCCAGCAAGTGTTCGACACCAGCAAAAGAAAACTCTGCACCACACCTGTCCTAACCCTACACACCTTTAATAAGAAGTCTAAGGTTGAGTGTGATGCTTCTAGAGTTAGTATTGAAGCTGTTCTATCTGGTCTATCTCAAGAAGGTTGCCCCTTAGCCTATTAAAGGGGAGAAGTTCGGTGACCCTAGATTCATGGAAGATAATGGAAGCCAACTTCGCCTATACAGTAAGAAGATCTCTATCAGTCAATCGAGTTCAAAGCCAAATTCTTGGCAACCAGGGAAGAATGATGGAGATCTGCCTAGCCTTGGTGATAGAGATCAGCTCTCACAACCTCATTTGCTGCCAGCACACTTTGAGGCCATCCATGAATCCCAGAAGGTCCTTGACTATATATCAAAGGTCATCCATCTGATGTGAGGCAATCCTTATTGTCTCAACACTTCAGAATTGAGGCCTCACTCATATTTGGTCCCTTGGAGGTCGTTCATAATGTCCAAGCTTACATGGTCTGAAGGTCATTTGGGTTCCACAGAACTATTTCAACCTGGGCATGCATTGAGGACGTTTATCTGGACATTGAGGACGTTTATCAGGAGCTGATTGTTCTTTTCAACTTGGGTTGTGATTCTCTTCTCTTTGGATGTCAAGGAAGTGTATTATTGAGCTTTCCTAAATGCCCAAGGGTGATCCATCTGGAGGTCGTTTGCATTCTGCACAACTATTGCAATCTTGGTACGTGCATGAGGACCTCATTCGGGATCAACTTGTCTTTTGGTGTTTCAGCAAGGTCCTTTTGGTCTTTTCACTTGGTTGCGTCATCTTCTGTTTATTGGAGGTCATTAATCTTTTATGCAATATGAAGATGCGCATGAGGACCTCCATATTGAGTCTGTTGAGAATTTGGACGTCCAAGGACGTTCCCTACTGGAGGAAGACTATTTGCACCTTTTTTACTTCACTTCCTGAGTTGTTGAGGTCTTTCCGATTCAGTGAGGTGTTTGTCATTGAGGCCCTCTATGAAGATGTCACTTTCGAGCTGTTGAGGTCTTTCCAGCTTTTGAGGTGATTATCCAGCCTTGCCCACGTGAGGAATGTTGCTCCAACAAGAAAGCGCCATGTGTGATGTTTCTAGAGCCTTCCAATTATTCTAGAAGCTTCATGAAGATGCCATGTGTGACGCTTTTATTAGCCCTCATTACCAATGGGTCTAGAAGCTTCCTAAGTTAGTTACATATTATCTTATTTTGATGTAATTAGTTTAATTAAGCAAGATTAGGATGTTTTCTTTTTGCTCAAGAAACTCCTAATTAGATATCTCAGATGGGTTTATATATACCCACTGTGAGGTCATTGTAATCAACAACTTGAAATATGAAATATGAGATTTGAGTGCCTTATTGAGCCTCTTGTTTGTGAGTGACGTTAAACTCTCAAATTTGGTTAATTCTACTACAGTATCAAGGATTTGGCAATCCTTGTGGTGGGTGTAGAGCTTGGTAGCTTCAATGGTGGTGCGCCTGTATCCATTGAGGTAATCGAGTCCATTGCCCTTGTGTTCTAGCTGTGGTGTGCCTGTATCAGCTTGAGCTCAAGTCTATCTTTCTTTTTCTATTTTCGCATCCCTCATTATCCATTTCAATCTATTTGATCGAATCCCAAAATCCCCCATGAGTTCTTGATGTTATTTCGTCCATCCGATCGCATTTCACACCTCACCCATTTCTTCCGTTTGTGCTTTGGTGTTTATACTCTGTTTTGGAGGAGATTGTGATTGATTCTCTGTTGTGAGCCATGTTTTGGAGTGATTGTAATTGATTATCAGTGGTGAGGTCCAGAATCTCAGTGTTGTGTGTGTCCGCTTGGTGTCTGTGAGGTTATCACTCTGATCCTAGCGACCTTGCATACATCAACTTGGTATCAGAGCTGAGTTTCATCTTGGGGGGAGTATATTGGTGTTATTTGTGATGTCGTGCAGTAGTAGAATACCTCATGAAGTTGCAGAGGTTGCTTCCATTTTGGTGAGTCAGTTTTGATTTCCTTGAGCCTAAACACATCCCAAATCAACCCAAACACATAGCCACAAAAAAACCAGCAGCCATGACTTTCAGCAAGCCTTCATCTCGAGAGAGTGATTTGATTTTGAAGAAGAAAAGGAGATTAAAGAGATTGAAGCGTGAGCTTGAATTTCTTGACCTCAATATGCTACAATTGGAGATGGATTGGTGTGAATTTGATTATAATACCAAGAAGTTATGTGAACCACTCTTGGTTCAAGAGGAGGAATATCAAATTCGAGAGGAACCAGAAATTCATTTTGATTTTCCTCTAGAAGTTGCTGATGCGGCAGAAGTTGTTGAGGCCATTTTTTCTCTTGAGAATGAACACGAGGTTGATTTTAATCACCCTCCTATTTTTGATGTGTATGAAGATGAAGAGGATTATAAGGAATTAGAGGAGGAAGAAGAAGTCAATCTAAATCTCTTTCCTAGATATGATGAGGAAGTAGAGGATCTTGATGAAGAAGAGTGTGAACCTTTGGAGGATCCTGTCTATGATGAGGAGGTTGAGGACTGTCTGACCTTGACACACCCAATGACCTCAGGGTTCTGTCAGCCAGTGACATTGTCAGAATCTGAACCTTAACTCGTGATTATGAACATCATGTCATCTTTGGGTGCTACAAGGATGAGAATGGAGGATGAAGCTTCCAGTGGCTTCAATGTTGAGTTGGTTTATTTCCAACCAAGGTCACTTCTATGGGTGAACTTGGAGGTGATAAGAAGACCAAAGCGAAAGAGGTGGAAGCGAAGGAGGTCAAAGTATGATGAATGGAGTATCAAGCCCCCAACAAACTCAGTGGAGGAGCTCATTGTTTTTACTGGTGATGTTGATTTTTCGGCCTTGATTCTTTTCAAGTTGATTGGAGTTCAATATTTTGGTCAAGGTATGGGATCTCAAGAATTTCCTTACTACATTATTTTGATGGACATGAATGAAGCATACTTGCGAATATTTTGGAGTTTCATGAATGCATGTTTTGTGAAATTTCATGTGCTTTGGTGTTGTGTTGAGAAGGTTATCATGATTATACAACTTTGGGTGAGTCAAGATAGTGGAAAAGAAGTGATATCATATTATCTTGATTTTGTGAGCGTTGATGATGTTTGTTGTGGATTAGTGTGGAATGTTGTTAAGGCCTTGATCATATGTTCTATATTGGGGAGTATGCCTTGGATGTTTACTATGGAAGTTGTGCTAGGAGGCACATTGTCGTGTCACACCTTCACCATGTTTTGCAAGAGAAGCATCTATGTCGCATAACCTTTTGCTCAAATTGACATCTGTTCTGTTTTGAGGCCCTCCAGACATTCAATCACTGACTTGCACATTCCTTACCAACCTTGGTTCGTCATTAATCCTACTATCACCCTTCCACTCAAACCACCACTATCCTTAGCTCGCAAAACAACCACAAAAGCCCCACAAAAACCCCTCATACCAAATAACTTCCTATTCAACAAGGGGAGTCCCGAAACCTACCTTCCATGTTTCTTTATCCCCACATCATCACCCTCACTAAATGAGCTGATCCCCATAATCCACCAACTTATGCTTTTGTCCTTAAGGCCCTGGTTTTTGAAGTTCCTTGATACGGCTGAGGACCTTATTCTCCTAAACCAAAACACAAACCCAAACTCCTCAAATAACCATCCCCTCCTTACCCATCCTTTGGAACACTATCCGTATGTGTTTCCGGAAGAAAAACCCCCTGGTTTGCCTCCTGAATATGAGTTTCACCATGAACGGAAGAAGGCAGCTAAGATTCATGATTTTGCTCACAAGAAAAAGAAGAAGTTGGGGTTTCTGCCGGGAGATCTTGTTTGGATCTACCTAAAGACGGACAGATTTCGATCCAAGAGGAAAGGGAGGTTGGTTCCAAGAGTTGAAGGTCCCTTTGAGGTCCTTGGGAAGGTGGGAAACAATGTTTACAAGTTGGATTTTTCGGATGAACATGGTGGAAGTGCAACCTTCCATGTAGCTGTTTTGAGGCCATACTATTCTTGGTGTATATCTTTGAGGCCATATTATTCGGTGGCAGAGGACTATCCAAGTTTGAGGACAAACTTTTCTCAACTTGGGGGGAATGATAGAGATCAGCTCTCACAACCTCATTTGGTGCCAGCATACTTTGAGGCCATCCATGAATCCCAGAAGGTCCTTGACTATATATCAAAGGTCATCCACCTGATGTGAGGCAATCCTTATTGTCTCAACACTTCAGAATTGGGGCCTCACTCATATTTGGCCCCTTGGAGGTCGTTCATAATGTCCAAGTTTACATGGTCCGAAGGTCATTTGGGTTCCACAGAACTATTTCAACCTGGGCATGCATTGAGGACGTTTATCTGGACATTGAGGACGTTTATCAGGAGCTGATTGTTCTTTTCAACTTGGGTTGTGATTCTCTTCTCTTTGGATGTCAAGGAAGTGTATTATTGAGCTTTCCTAAATGCCCAAGGGTGATCCATCTGGAGGTCGTTTGCATTCTGCACAACTATTGCAATCTTGGTACGTGCATGAGGACCTCATTCGGGATCAACTTGTCTTTTGGTGTTTCAGCAAGGTCCTTTTGGTCTTTTCACTTGGTTGCGTCATCTTCTGTTTATTGGAGGTCATTAATCTTTTATGCAATATGAAGATGCGCATGAGGACCTCCATATTGAGTCTGTTGAGAATTTGGACGTCCAAGGACGTTCCCTACTGGAGGAAGACTATTTGCACCTTTTTTACTTCACTTCCTGAGTTGTTGAGGTCTTTCCGATTCAGTGAGGTGTTTGTCATTGAGGCCCTCTATGAAGATGTCACTTTCGAGCTGTTGAGGTCTTTCCAGCTTTTGAGGTGATTATCCAGCCTTGCCCACGTGAGGAATGTTGCTCCAACAAGAAAGCGCCATGTGTGATGTTTCTAGAGCCTTCCAATTATTCTAGAAGCTTCATGAAGATGCCATGTGTGACGCTTTTATTAGCCCTCATTACCAATGGGTCTAGAAGCTTCCTAAGTTAGTTACATATTATCTTATTTTGATGTAATTAGTTTAATTAAGCAAGATTAGGATGTTTTCTTTTTGCTCAAGAAACTCCTAATTAGATATCTCAGATGGGTTTATATATACCCACTGTGAGGTCATTGTAATCAACAACTTGAAATATGAAATATGAGATTTGAGTGCCTTATTGAGCCTCTTGTTTGTGAGTGACGTTAAACTCTCAAATTTGGTTAATTCTACTACAGTATCAAGGATTTGGCAATCCTTGTGGTGGGTGTAGAGCTTGGTAGCTTCAATGGTGGTGCGCCTGTATCCATTGAGGTAATCGAGTCCATTGCCCTTGTGTTCTAGCTGTGGTGTGCCTGTATCAGCTTGAGCTCAAGTCTATCTTTCTTTTTCTATTTTCGCACCCCTCATTATCCATTTCAATCTATTTGATCGAATCCCAAAATCCCCCATGAGTTCTTGATGTTATTTCGTCCATCCGATCACATTTCACACCTCACCCATTTCTTCCGTTTGTGCTTTGGTGTTTATACTCTGTTTTGGAGGAGATTGTGATTGATTCTCTGTTGTGAGCCATGTTTTGGAGTGATTGTAATTGATTATCAGTTGTGAGGTCCATAATCTCAGTGTTGTGTGTGTCCGCTTGGTGTCTGTGAGGTCATCACTCTGATCCTAGGGACCTTGCATACATCACTTGGTCTCACCTTTGGGGACCCAAGGTTCATGGAGGATAACGGAGGTCAATCTATCGAAGGGGTCACAGTTCACGTGAAGGTCCTGATTAACGTGGAGATCTTTGGCACAACCATGGTTCATGTGGAGGTCCTGATCCACGTGAAAGTTCTAGTTGAGTTACTTGAAGTCTTTGAACTTGAACACCCAAGTTTGAGGACAAACTTCTTTCAACTAGGGGGGAATGATGGAAATTAGTCCACGCTTATTCCCCTAGGCTCAACCAAGAAGTCCTAGTTGGATATTCAAGCTACAGATAGGGTCCTTCATCAAAGGACTATATCTCATATAGGATGAATAAGGAAGATTAGGATCATTTACGCCAAGTGGGCCCAAGAAGAAGGATACAAGGGAGAACTACAAAGGCCCATTCATATGGCATGCTTATTATTCCAAGAGGATGTTCAAACATCCTAGTTGGGCCAGTGTCACGCCAAGAAGCCCAAGTCACACGTCAAGATCAATTCAAGATTCCAAGCTTTGAATTTTACACTTTGATCTTTTGGATGTAATTTTATTATTTATAGCTTTTATTAGTTTTTCTAGAATAATTTAAGATGCCAAGTAAATTATAAACTTGAGCATCATGGAGTGTGTGTGTGCAATTCACGTGTGATAAGCTAGTTAACTAATTCTAGATTAGGATGGCTTATTTTGTAACTAATCCATCTCGGATTAGGAAAGCCAATTCTAATTAGGATAAGGTAGTTGTAACCATCTCCCCTTAGGATAAGGAATCCTAATCTAAGAGGAGATTGGAATAGTTAAGCATCTAGGATTAGTAATCCTTGGCTTGCACGCCAAATAAGGATTCCTAGGGAAGTTAGAACTCTCCTAGTATAAATAGCCTAGGCTTGTAATCGTTTCAATCAATCGATTTAGAAATATGAAACCCCTTAAGCTTTTAGCTTTCCCTCGAGTGTTTGGATAAACCCTCACCCTTTTCTTCTATTGTATCTTGGTCTGGCACCCAAGTGGTTAGGAAGAGCTTGATCCTAGGTTGCGGTCTAGATCAAGTTAGCCCTAGGTTGTCTATCTTATGGATTCAAGTTAGAAACCTAGTTCTATCCGTTCTTACCTTTCTATCAATATAGTTAAGGTGATTACATTGTGAGATTTCTGTCAATACAGTTAAGTCACAACCCAATCCTATCTCCTATCCCCTCAAACCACACGCCATTTCCACCTCTTTCACCCCCCACAAAACGTCACCCACCTCCTCAACAAACACCACCTCCTTTCTTTTTTCTCTCCATAACAACCTCCCAACAAACCCTCTCTCTCCTCCAACAACCCAACAATCTTTCCCTCATCATCAAAACCAACGTCCCCCTCTCTCTTCCATCCCTCCTACCTCACGTCACCCTCCTCCATACTCCCCTTCCAAGAATCAATCATCCCTCTCTCTTCCCATTCAAGATTCAACCCTTCTTGAATCTTGAAACCACAAAAGCCCTCACGGCAAATAACCTCCACAAAGAACCCTTTTCACGAGAACCACCCCTCTCTTCCCTCCTTAATCTCGTGAACCACCCCCTCCTTATTGTTTGGTTACACGTGTTTCGTGTATTAGTGGAATCAAGAACCTTTCTTGATCCGGGTAATACGTCAGTCGTTGCACTGTTTAAGTCTTGCAAAACACAACAGTTAAAAGAATCAAAAAGCGCGACTTTGGTTAATTAACCTGATTAATTAACTTAATTAAATGACCTTAGGGTCTAATTAACACTGGGTTATTACACTTCCAGCTCAACTTGGCGCAAGGTTATTCCTGGGAACCCTTTTTTTTTTCCTTAATTTGCTTCCTTGTCTTATTTTATTTCGAACTTGTAACACCCCCAAGTTAACAATCACTATTTTAAAATTTAACCATAACTTAATCCAATGATTAACGCAACGAATTAATAACCTAAGGGTACTACCGCCGTCCACAAGGGTGAACTAGGCTAATCAACCACAATTACAAAATATAAAACTTTACACATCCATTCACAATTTAGTGAAGTTTTTACACCCCTGAGGCCCTGAATACACACAACTACTCCATAGCATTTTCTTTCATCAACAGACGCCCATACAACATAAATTTCCACAAACATGTAGTTTGTCCAAGACTTGTCAACAGAAGTTAGCAAAAACCATAAATTTAAACATGGGGGCTTTATCCACATAATATCTGTTTCTATAAACCCAAAATAACATATCTTCCCATATCAATGGTACAAAAGAACCAAACTCTGACTAAGAAAATTCACCTTTTAGGTTCCTGTTGGTGGCTTAGTTGGGTTTGCCTTAGAAGACTTGTCCTTTGTGGTACTCCACCAAATATCAGCTTCCCCAGTTAAGTAAAAAGTCCCAATAGTGATTTTCCTTTCTCCGGGTACCCCAACTACCTCAAAAATCTTCTCTAAATTGCGGATCCATTCTTCAAGTTCTGTTGGGTTAAATCCTCCAGCATAATTCTTTGGGTTTCTTTTGGCTACTCTGTCCGCATACTTATCCCCCTTTGATGGACCTTCTATTGGGTTATTAGGATTTGGGATACGTTGTAAAAGTTCTTGGATGATATGCCCCAAATACTCAGGATAAGGGGGATTATGAGGGGGCACCATAGTTGAGGAAGAGCCCGGATTCGAGGCAACATGCGGGGAAATTTGGGGTCCCTGGGTTTGTAAATTAGTCACTTGGCTATCTGCCATGTCTTCCCTAGATTCTTCTTGAGGATGATTATTGCGTGACATATGAGATATGCTACAATGCAAACATAAAATACCATGTTTAGTAATACAATAAATTCCCCCACATGCCATAGCTTGTAATCCTTAATAATATAAAACATTTAGTGTCTGTTTGGCCTATTTTTAAAATACTGTTTTTACTTCTTAGAAACAGTTTTTACAAAAGCTATTTTTGGAGAAATATGGAAGTATTTAGCCTAACTTATAATATAGTTTTTTTTAACTAAATTTAATCGGTTTAGCCTAACTTTTCAAAATTATTTATGTGTTTAAGGGTAAAATTATCATGTAATTATTAAATTTTTCTCTTTTTATTAATTTTTAAATTGGTTATCCTATTATAATTTTTTTTTTTGCAAAAGCAAACACATGGCATTCAATATTGGAAAAACAATTTAGATACAATCAGTAGGGAGGAGAGCTAGCTCCAGGCCTAAATTGTTTGGGAACAAATAAGATTCACAATACTATTGTATTTTTTCCTCCTTCTAGCACATACCAAAACTCTAATTTAAAGGTCTTTTTTCACATTTCGAGCAACTTGATCTGCTTCCACCAAGCGACCACCATGGAGAATAATATTCCTCAGCTTCCAGATATTATAAGTTATGGCATTGAAGGCTGCGTAGGCGAGCACCCTTCGAGATTTTGTCCCTCCCATGTTCACAAGTTTATCAACCCAGGTTCCAACCGCTGCTTTACTCGTGTAGGAACACCCAGCAAAAAGGTGGTCAGTGGTTTCCACAGCCTCGTCACATAACACACACCGACATCACATTACGGACCATTTACTTGTACGATATCTGACTGGGAGTTTGTTTTGGATCATTACCCATGTGATGAAAGCATGACGGGGAATAGAGATGGGGTTCCAAGGGATAACAGTCCATTCCGGCTCTTTGTCGCAGTTAATGAGCCAATAGTAGCCTTCTTGAACCCTGTACTCACCAGTATTGGTGGTATGCCAATGCCATTTTGTTCCAAAGACTTCACTTGATGATATTTTTCACTTCACACAAATGCTTCCAGTAGGGGCAGGTGTCATAGGGTGGGGAGTAGTCCCATCAAGACCGATTTTTGATGTATCTGGCATGGACCCACTTCACCCAAAGGACGTTTTTTTTGTTCTGAATATCCCAAACAAGCTTGGCAATGTTGGCTTTATTCCATTCTTCCAGCCGTCTCAGACCAAGACCCCCTTTATTTTTGGGCCTGCAGACAGAGTCCCAAGAAACATAAGGATTTCGACGCCGATCTATCGAATTACCCCACAGGAAATCCCGGCAGTATTTAGTGACTTCCTTGATGACCTTAGGGGGAATTACAATTATTCTTACCAAAAAACAGCAGCGAGTTAATGAGAACGACTCTCCCGGCGTAGGAAATGTGCCTGGAAGACCAGGTCCTAATTTTTGCAAGGATTTTCTCTGTGAGCATCGAGCAAACAGCTGCAGTTAGATTGGTTGCTGTAATGGGGAAGCCAAGGTATTTGAAAGGCAATTTCCCAATCTCAAAACCCGTCTCTTCCCTCAATTTGAGGGCGTGGTCGTCACTGACCCCACCAAAAACTACCTCGGACTTTTGTACATTTGCTGTCAAACCCGTGACCCTTGAAAAATGATTGAAAGTTTTCATAATCTGATGAATAGACTGCTGATTTGTCGATGTGAATATGACTATTATAATTATATATAGTATTACTTAACTATAAAATTCTATAAATTAAATATTTATATATCAATATTTTACTAAATATCCTCTATGTAGGAATTAGATAATTTAAAATATTTTCAACACAATATAATAATGTCCAATATATATTAAAGGTTCTAACATAGTATTAAAATATTTAAATACCATCTTTATAGAAATCATAATATCTATTTGAGAATATGGAAACTTATCAACAAAATATCTTACAGATTGAGCAGTCATTAGTTTTTAGGAAGCAGAAATAGCAATTTATTGCTTCTGCTTTTGGTGCTGTTTTTGGGCAAAATTGTTTTTGGAAAACAACTATTAGCTTCAAAAAAAAAAATCATTGTTTGGCTCGGTTTGTGTTTTTTAACCCCAAAAGCGCTCTTAAAAGCTAGGCCAAACAACTATTTAATCATTTTCCCCTAAATTTTACAACTTCATATTTTTCCTTCATTACATGAAAATATCACCATACAATAATTCCCCTAAAAAAAAAATTGGAAATACATATATATAATTCCTTGCCGATGCTCCCAAAATCCCTATGCCACCTGCTTAACAAATATTCATTTACTTACTACCACTGTTTACACTACCACTAAAGTTAGTTTGTCAAGCTACCTCGCCCTCATGCCAAAAATTTGTTCGGCGGCAATTAAGCATAGTTTGGTTGGCAAGTACAATCCTTTCTTACAGTTACACCACAATTACAAAATATAAGCCAAGCCAACTATATAAAAGCAAAATACGTTAGCACCTACTACTCCATCACATAAGTAAGGTCATCATTCCAACTCCTTAGCGATCCTTTGTGGGATTGTAATCATCATCATTGGTATCATTGTTTTCTTCATATTTCGGGGCCGCCCTTGATTCATATTCTTCTTCACTCTTTCCTTCATCCGAACTGATCTCAATAACAATAGGGTTTGCGACGTCATTGATGATTTCCACTTCATTAGATTCATGAGATTGAGCGGGGGAGGGAAGTGGGTTTGCTTCTTCATCTTCCATAGGTTCCTCTTCCTCCTCAGTTTCTTCTTGGTTTTGCTGAGGCGGAGGGTTTTCTTTCGCTCCCTGTGGGGGTTGTGGTCCCAAGAGATCCATGAAGTAATAAAGTATTTCCCAAGTAGGAATACCTATAAAGTCTGCATATTCTTGGAGTTGTAATTCAAGGGTCACAACCGTCCAAGCTCCTAGAATCTGGAATCTCTCTTCGTGTACACCTGGGTTAAATGTGTATATGAAATCATGATACTTGTTTCTAAACCGAACCCAAGGTTGGCTGCAGGGGAGGGTAGCCAACAGATAGTGAGCCCTCCACAGTCTCAGTACCACGACGCATAACTGTAACACCCCTAGATTCATAATTACTATATTATTACTAAACACCTCATAACCTAATGATTACCGCAGCGAAAGTTATAATCTGAAGGCATTATCGCCGTCCATGATCATGGACAAGGCTAACAAGCCACTGTTTGCAACTTAACATTCCCAAAGTTGAAATGCATATTAATATATATCACAACATACATACCATACTAACTTAGCAAAAAATTACTTAGAGGTACCCTAACTTTTGAAGAAACAATTTTTTGGTACCCTAACTTTTCAATCTAATTTTGGGGTACCCTTACTTTTAGGATTAGAAATTACTAGGTGAATTTCCGACTAAACTCCGATTGATTCAAATCATTTTCGTCCACGAAAACAAAGGGCATTTTCATCCACAAAAATACTTAATCAATTTCCCGCCTAAAACTCACCGGTGAATTCAAATCATTGGCCGGAAATTCACCTAATTATTTCTAATTCTAAAAGTTAGGGTACCCCAAAATTAGTTTTTAAAAGTTGGGGTACCAGAAAAACATTTCACCAAAAGTTAGGGTACCCCTAAGTAATTTTTTGCTAAGTTAGTATGGTATGTAAGTTGTGATATATATTAATATGCATTTCAACATATCACCCTTCAAGACAATATATTAAACCCAACACTTAAAGATCATATATCTACAAGACTCTTACACATCAAGCTATCAAACATACACACCAAAGGTGAAAGATGACTTCCTTAAAACAAAGGAACCTTCTGCTCTCCAATCTGACTCGACTTCTTACCGATTCTTGGCTTATCCGCACTAGGGGCATCACCTAAAACCAAACATAAAATAATTTGCAAATGAGCCTAAACTCAGTACGCATACCCCCATACAGTAAAATAAACTCAGACAATTCATTTTATTTCGCACATTTCAATTCATTTTACAAACAAATAAGAAAGAAAACAACAATTAAAACTTGTTTGCCGGATTATTATTATCTTGATGGTCCCTTGCTAGCGATAATAAAACTAAGCCTATATATGCGCATACCCGGACTGAATAATTGTAATACCCCCACATTCATAATCACTGGATTATTACTAAACACCTCATAACCCAATGGCTAGCGCGACGGAGATTATAATTCGAAGGCATTTATCGCCGTCCATGATCATGGACAAGGCTAACAAGACATTGTTTGCAATTTAACATTCCCAAAGCTAAAATGCATCTTAATATATATCACAACATGCATACCATACTAACTTGGGATCTACATATCACCCTTCCAAGACAATATATTACACCAATACCCGAAGATCATGTCTTCAAGACTCTCATACATCAAGCTATCAAACAACACCAAAGGTGAAAGATGACTTCCTTAAAACAAAAGAACCTTATCTTCTCCAATCTGACTCGACTTCTTACCGATTCTTGGCTAATCCGTATTAGGGGCATCACCTAAAATAAAACATTAAAACAATTTCGCAAATGAGTTGAAACTCAATACGTATACCCCTATACAGTAAAATAAATTTAAACACTTTATTTTATTTCGCGTATTTCAATTCATTTAAAAACAAATACAAAAGAAATAAAATAACAACACTTAAAACTTGCTTGCCGGTTATTATTATCTTTATGGTCCCCTGCTTGCGATCATTGGACTAAGCCTATATATGCGCATACTCAGATCGATCGGGAGATCCGGTTGACACTGGTCAGGTATTGACTTGGGTAGTGCACTATGGCACAAGTAACTTGTGTCGGGGCCATATTTACGTGAGAAAACATGTAAAACATTAGTAATCACATTGAACTTAAGGTGAAAGATGACTTCCTTAAAACAAAAGAACCTTATGTTCTCCAATCTGACTCGACTTCTTACCGATTCTTGGCTAATCCGTATTAGGGGCATCACCTAAAATAAAACATTAAAAAAATTTCGCAAATGAGTTGAAACTCAATACGTATACCCCTATACAGTAAAATAAATTTAAACACTTTATTTTATTTCGCGTATTTCAATTCATTTAAAAACAAATACAAAAGAAATAAAATAACAACACTTAAAACTTGCTTGCCGGTTATTATTATTATTTTATGGTCCGCCATGCGATCATTGGACTAAGTTTATATGCGCATATATCGGATCGATCGAGATCGGTTGACATCGGTCGCATTGACTGCAGTGCACTATGGCACAGTAACGTGTCGGGTTATATTTACGTGAGAAAACATGTAAAACATTAGTAATCACATTGAACTTAATAAACTTGCTTACTTGAACTCAAATACCATGCGTGGTCCAAGAGGTCGTTGTTGCTCCCTGTTCGAGTCCAGTCAAGCTTTCAAGTCGCTTTATTTGCGAGTTCAGAGGTACGCATATTGCCTTTACTCTATCCAAACTCACTTATTTGAGTTTAAGTAAGTAAGCTTATCAAGTTAATGTGATTAATTAATGTTTTACTTGTTTTCTCACGTAAATATGGCCCCGACCCTACCCAAGTCAATACCTGACCAGTGTCAACCGGACCTCCCGATCAATCCGGATATGCGCATATATAGGATTAGTCCGATGATCACAAGCAGGGGACCATCAAGATAATAATAATCGACAAACAAGTTATAAGTGTTGTTATTTTATTCTTTTATGTTTTCTTTTAAAATGAATTGAAATGCACGAAACAAATTGAATTACTAAATTGTTTGACTGTATAGGGTATGCATATTGGGTTTCGACTCATTTGCGAAAAAGTTTTATGTTTTGTTTTAGGTGGTACCTCTAGTGCCGATAACCCAAGCATCGATCACAAGTCAGGTTACGTTGACAAGCGGGAAGCCTCCCTTGGTTTTGATGAAGTTAAATCATATTTTTGATGTACATGTTTGACATAGTTTGACGTATGTGAGTCCTTGATGTATATAAACATTGGATGTTGGTTGTAATATGTATTTTGGATGTGAAATAACTTGTTGGTTCTAGATCTAGTATGGTATGTGAGTTGTGGTATATATTAATATACTAATTAGCTTTGAAAATGTTGTTGTAAATAGTGTCTTGTTAGCCTTATCCATGATCATGGATGACGGTAATGCCTTGGGTTTCTTAATCCGTTGGGCTAATCATTGGGTTATGAGATGTTTAGTCTTGATCTGATGATTATGAATCTGGGGGTGTTATAGAACCATTAAGTACCTAGCAAAAACAACGAAAGCCACATTAAAAATTCACAAAAACATCCCAGGATCAAGTGAAAACCTCAAGGTTAGAAGTGCAATTTAGGCCTTAAAACAAGCCTAAACACCAACCTATGTTAGTGAAAAGGATTGTTTCATTGACAAGTTCATGTTGAATGGAAATGCTATCAAAACCCTTGATTTTTTTTAAAAAAATCCGAGTAAAAGAGAAGTACAGAGGAACATAAGAGCCCCTTCTTGCAAGGTGTCTACCTAAGTTGTCATCTAACAAAATTAAAGAAAAATCAGTAGTAAGGCTATGACTTCGAACATCCATGGTTTGAGTTGAGTGCCCTTTATTAGCTAACCAGTATGTCGTATATTGGCCTCTCTAAATATATGTTGAGCTGAAAAAATCGTAAACTGTAGTAGATAATTCTTAATATCTCTAATTATCTTATCTATCTGCCACAAAAGTTGGATAATGATGTATAATGGGATCAAAGAGATCTCATTACACATAGAATTCAAGATCTTTATGAACAAGATGAAAATCTTCCTTCTCAAAGTTCTTAAGGATCAACTAAATTCAATGAAAAGAAGATGGAAAACGAAAAGAATATGGAATTCGTTTACCAAGATGATGATGGAAGATTGATGATTGAACGTTTGAATGTTGCTTGATGAATGTTTGATGATTGAATGGTTGAATGAACGAATGGAATGATATTGGCGTTGAAGGCTCCACGAGGATACAGACACACCACCTCAGAGAACTCTTCAATTCTACCTTTCACCACCAAGGGATGCCAACCCAAGGCTAGAAGTAGAGATATATTCGAAACTCCCTCAAGAGAAACGAAAAGAACTAGCACAAAAGCTAGAGAGAAAACAACATCATGTGTTTACTTTGTATTTGATATTACTGAATTGAATGAATGAGATTACAAGGCACCCAAGGGGTCTATTTATAGCAAACAAGGACCCTTTAGGCGTGCACAACATCAAGAAGTACATGGGATCTAGCTTACATCATTCTATACAAGTGTGACATCATAAAGAAACAAATGTACATAAGCTAGATTAAAACTATGATAGCTTGCTCGTTTCTTATCCAAACTTCAAGATTCAAAAACCATTATGAAGCTCCTTTAATGTAGATCATTTGACCTTTGGATGACTTTCACAATATCTTCTTGGTTCTTGAGATATAGAGCAAATTACCGAACTTCCCTTGATGAAGCCATTCAAACGTGAGAGAGACTTGAGGGAATGAAGCTTCTTTTCCATGTAGTCAAGTATTTGGCTCCCATGATGTATATTTGATGTCTCCCTCGATGACCTTGATGTATATGGCCACCAGATATACATCATACTCCCCCGGTTGAAAAAAAGTTTGTCCTCAAACTTTGAACATCAACTCTCTTCTTGAAGGCTTTGAAGTGATCATAGACTCCTTTACTAAACTTCTTCAACTTCTTCCAAAATAACCCATGGACATTAATGGACTTTGATTCTTGATATTTCACCATGGATGTAGAAATCCCATGTAACTTCACAATTTCAAAGTCTACAATTTTGCCTTCCTCATTTAATATGAAGCGATCCATTCTTGAATGGTCACCAACGACTATAGCCTCTTGACTCCTTTGAATCCTTGGCACTTCAACCATGAGATTCAAGTTGATATCTTCAGGGTGCACATGAAAGATACGGCTCATAGGAGAATTCAAAATTGGGTGGTTGCTTTTTTTGCTTTCCTCCAAGTTTGCAAGAACAAGACCCTTATGCTCTTCATACCCATGATATTCCGCCTTCATAATCGTCATAATGTTGTTTTCATCCTCCTTAGGCTGTGTGGTATAAGATGGAAGTAGAGATGTCTCTTGATGCATGATATTCCTATCAAGCAAGTTTGGTCTTTCCAACAAAGTATGACAAGTATCCATAGAAGTAATATCACACCATAATGAATCTCTACAATTCTTGTAAGTGGGAAGACTTACTAAACTTCTTGGATCCTCATGAATGTCTTTGTCATGGCTTAGCCTTTATGTAGGGGCGTCAATGTAACCATAGGAGGCACAACTTTCTCCTTCTTTGATCAATGAACATACTTCTCCTTTGTTGGTACAATGAGAGATCTTGCACTCTCTTTGTTGATGTTCATTCGGCACACATACTTCTTTCAAGGCTCTCCTTGCCACATGCCACTCTTCTACATACTCCTCTTCTACTACATTTTCCTCCTCAAATAATTCATTATCATACGTTTCGTACTCAACCAAAGACACATCTTTCTTGTTAGGACACTCCAAATCAGTGTGACCTAAACTTTGGCAATGGCAACATCTCCTTTGTCTTTCAACATCGAGAGCTAAAGAACTTAATTCATCCAAAGTCTTATACGGTTGCCATTCAACAATTGATGTTGTCACTTAGATAGTTAAGGGGCAGAAACTTCTCTTGGAGCTTCTTCTTCATTTGGACCCATGATCGTATCTTTTCTTGGCCCTTCGATTGCCGTTTGCTTTGCTTACTTGATCACCATTCGCTAGCATGCTTTCGTAGCTTCAATGCAACACTTTTGACCTTCTGGTCATCATGGATGGCGTTGAAATCAAAGACCCTTTCAACTTGATGCATCCATTCCAAGAATACTTCCGGATCATGACTCCCATAGAACTCCGGTATCTCTTCTTTGAAACCAAATCTGTCCTCCTTCCTTGGACATGTACTCCATTCATATTGTGTTTCATACTCGACATCATAAAGATCCACCATACGTGAATCAAACTCAGTTTGGGGTTTTGGGTGTAGGTGACATGGGGGATTTGTGTTTGGCTATGATTTTGTGAGGGAATGTGTTTGGGTTTTGGGTTCTTTATGGAGCTAATGGTAGACGTGTAATGGAGGGATGGTGGGGGATGGATTTGTGATGGAAAGATTGCAAAAAGATGGTTCAAGAACTAAGAGAATCAAACTCCTAAGCTCTAATACCAATTTTGATGTATAATGGGATCAAAGAGATCTCATTACACATAGAATTCAAGATCTTTATGAACAAGATGAAAATCTTCCTTCTCAAAGTTCTTAAGGATCAACTAAACTCAATGAAAAGAAGATGGAAAACGAAAAGAATATGGAATTCGTTTACCAAGATGATGATGGACGATTGATGATTGAACGTTTGAATGTTGCTTGATGAATGTTTGATGATTGAATGGTTGAATGAACGAATGGAATGATATTGGCGCTGAAGGCTCCACGAGGATACAGACACACCACCTCAAAGAACTCTTCAATTCTACTTTTCACCACCAAGGGATGCCAACCCAAGGCTAGAAGTAGAGATATATTCGAAACTCCCTCAAGAGAAACGAAAAGAACTAGCACAAAAGCTAGAGAGAAAACAACATCATGTTTTTACTTTGTATTTGATATTATTGAATTGAATGAATGAGATTACAAGGCACCCAAGGGGTCTATTTATAGCAAATGAGGACCCTTTAGGCGTGCACAACATCAAGAAATACATGGGATCTAGCTTACATCATTCTATACAAGTGTGACATCATAAAGAAACAAATGTACATAAGCTAGATTAAAACTATGATAGCTTGCTCGTTTCTTATCCAAACTTCAAGATTCAAAAACCATTGTGAAACTCCTTTGATGTAGATCATTTGACCTTTGGATGACTTTCACAATATCATCTTGGTTCTTGAGATATAGAGCAAATTACCGAACTGCCCTTGATGAAGCCATTCAAACGTGAGAGAGACTTGAGGGAATGAAGCTCCTTTTCCATGTAGTCAAGTATTTGGCTCCCATGATGTATATTTGATGTCTCCCTCGATGACCTTGATGTATATGGCCACCAAATATACATCAGATAACCACTAGATCACCTATATAAGAAGGGTTTTTGGACGCTAATATACTGAATTTTTGGGGTATTGGACAATAATACACTGAACTTTCACTTTGGACGATATTACATTGTACTTTGGGGGGTGTTGGACAATAATGCACCAGGAAAAATTTTGGCGGTGGCTGACTCGGTGATGATCCTACGTGGCCGGCCTGCCACGTAGAATCACCACCATCTCAGCCACGGTCAAAATCCTTTTGGGTGCATTATTGTCCAACACCCCCAAATACATTGTATTATCGTCCAAAGTGAAAGTTCAATGTATTATTGTCCAATACCCTAAAAATTCAGTATATTAGCATCCAAAATTCCATATAAGAATAAGGTTGTTACTTTGAATATGGACTTTCTTGAACCATACCTAAAGAGTATGCTGAACTCCAAATTTCATAGTTAATGTTTTTGCGAGGAGAATAGGTTCCGAGTGAAGTAAGAACCCGCTTGAACTAGTCTGCTGAGATGGCCACAAATGACAAACCCAACGACAGCCCCATGGACGTTTATACGCAACACGAGTGTTAGGTTTTTCAAGGCATCGTAAGCAGACAAGCAATAATAAAAGGATGGAAAATAATAAAGATTTGACACAAGGAGTTTAATGTGGAATAACCCAAACCGGGAAAAAACCACGAATGATGCATTATAAGACGATTACAAGTTACCAACAACCAACAAGCCTAGCATCTAGGCTCTATTTATAGTACAAGGATAACACAATTAATTAGGGTCATTAATAGAGTCCTTGGAAGCCAAGGAATTGCATAAATAGGCGGCTAATAAATCAACTACTTGATTCCTATTCAAACTCTTCTACCTTACTCCTCAAGCCACAAGGACCAACCCAAATTTGGTCTCCACATTCAACCCAACAATGAGCAATAAGATGGCATCTAGGGTGTATTATGACCTTTCTGCTAAAAGGACGAAGAGGCTTGGAAAGATCTTCTAGCTTACCACTATGCATAACTCTTATTTGCTCGAATGATAACTCTAAAATGGTTGAAGACAAAGTTATTCTACTCTTTGCAAATGCTCTAAAGAAGGTAGGTAGCTGTTTTGAGCTCACTAGGTGAAAGAGTGACATTAATAGTGAGAACAATGCCCCTACCACCAGTGTCTAAAGGCCACGAATTTGTGGAAGACAATAATTATGATCTTTAGTGAATTTCTACACTTTATCTAAAAGATGACATTGGTGGATCAAGTGTTGATCAATTTCAATATGTTCAGTACACATAGTGTATGATGGATTAATGTTGACACCTCGTCGAACTAAATTCCCTTTTAAGGAAAGAACATTATGGATAGGCCTGTCAATCTTTGACTCGACCCGATAACCCAACCTGAACCCGCCCGGAAATTATGGATTTTGAACATGATTTTCTCGACCCGAACTCGGAATAAATCAAATCCGAAAAGCATTTACAATCCGACCCGCCCGTTTGACCCGAAATCTTTATTTTTTAAGTTTAACTCTATTAGAATTTGTGACTTTTTGTTGGAATTTATGATTATTAAACTACAAGCGCAACTCATTCATTTATTTCTTTAATTTAAGTTGAAACATTTACAATAATTTATCGTTACTAGAAGATAATAGTATTTTACTACGTATATTGTACAAAAAATAGTATTTATAGACAAATTTTTTTAAAGAGCAGAAAAAGGTAGTAATCATAGCCTGTTGGGTTTACCCAAAACAGAAATACACTACTCGTATTTACCCAAACCTGAAATATATCCGACCAATATTTATCTGAACCCGATATACGACTGAGCTTTAACCCACTCGTAATCATAGCCTGTTTGGTTGGACATCAAGTTTCCATATCCAACTACTCACCTATTTAGCTCTTTTATTTAGACCATGACACAACCAAGAGGCTGACTTTACATAAATTGGCCACCACCTGTTAACCTCAAACACTTATCATCCTCCTTAGAAAGAAGGGAATAGAGGTGGAGAACATAAGATCATGGAGCAGCCTACTGTGAACAATCGAATTGCCCGATGGGTGGTCATATTATCTGAGTTTGACCTCTACTTTCAACACCAAAAGTCTATAAAGGGTCGAGTAGTTTATGATTTTCTGGTTGAACTCCCAACAGAAGACTCCAACACTGGGGGCTTGGAGTTTAGTGATGAGTAAGTGTTCCAAGTGGAAGAAGAGACGTGGAAGCTATATTTCGATGGCGCTACATACCAAATGGGGTACGGAGCCGGGGTTGTGTTAATATCTCCTGAAGACTTACATTTTCCGTTGGCGGTCAAGCTGGATTTTGACGCCACCAACAATGCTGCTGAATATGAAGCTTGTATCTTGGGAATACATACGGCTCTGGAAATGGTAGTTGAGAGGTTGCAAGTATTTGGAGACTCAAGTCTGATCGTCAATCAAGCTACCAGTGTTTGTGGAGCGTTATCGTTCGCGTGGAGGGTGATTTTTTTGCTTGAGAGATGAAGATTAACAAGAATAATAGCTTGAATGACAATGGGGATAATAGAAGACCTTAGCAAGGAATGTCCACCACCTTAGTCTAACATTTCACCATGATTAATTAGTAGTAATCCACCATCAACCATTAAAGAAATGACTTGAACACCAACAATAATACTTGGATAAAGTAAACAAGATTTAGAGGAAGAGGCTTGGGAAGCACTCATTCATTAGTATATCATAATACCCAAAAAACTGCCTTGGAAAATGTGCTAAACAAGTATTTATACTAAGGGAAATTTAACACAAAACTCAACGTTTTAAGCCAAATAATACACGCCAAATCAGGCTGATCGCGGGCGCTATGCCCAGTGGTAACGGGCGTGACGACCTAGGAAGAACCGTCACGGGCGCGAGCATCAAATGTCACGGGCGCTACCTGAGCGAAGACTCTAGGCGATTCGGCTTGTGCGCGATCGTAGCGGGTGCTACGTTGATTCGTCACTGGCGTGACAAATTTCTTTCCCCAATTTCCCCAAAATGCCGTGTGTGGTCACGGGCGCTACTCGGTGAGGGTAGCGCGCGTTACCACCTAGATTGGCTCGTTGTGGGCGCGACCGAAGACGTTGCAGGCGCGACGACTTGCTGGATGGCGTTTCTCACTTCCTTTGACTTAGTTGCTTCCGGGGGTTACGCCCGCACCCCGATACCTCCTATTCTCCATTCTCGGGATGACCTGGTCCGATCCCGAGGCCTTCGGGGTCGGTGCATCAAGCGGGCCTCCCTAGAGAGTCCCGGGGCCCATCCATTGGATGGCCGAGACTAGCCTCGTAATTCCGGAAGTGACCGAAAATTGTAACTTGAGGCTCGAGTTGGTCATGGCGGCTCGGTTGACGGAGATCACCAAAGCGGAGAATGGAACCCGAACCTCTTCATCCTCTCCTTCTTGAAGAGGATTTTCCCTTAAATCCATGTCGAGTTCAACATCCTCGATGTAAAGCAAAACATCCCCGATATTGAAAGTAGATGAAACACCCATATCACCAGGACGATCAAGCTTTTAGGCATTGTCATTTATCTTGGCCAAGACCTTGAACGGTCCCTCACTTCGTGGCATTAGCTTACTACTCCTCCGGGATGGCAACCGTTCCTTCCTCAAGTGAAGCCAAACCAAGTTCCCGGGTTTGAATGTGATACCACGACGATGCTTGTTGGCTCAGGCCTTATAAAGCTCGTTGGTGCGCTCGATCTTCTCTTGAATTTTCCGGTGAAGCTTTTGGATCTCGGCGGCCTTCTCATTTGCTTCAAAGCTAACCCTCGACTCTAATGGAAGAGGAAGGAGCTCGATGGGAGTAATAGGGTTGATCCCATTGCAAGTCTCGAAGGGCGAGTGACCCGTAGCAAAAGAGGGGGACCGATTATAGGCAAACTCGGCGTGACACAACTTGGCATCCCAATCCCTTAAACTCCTACTCATAAGACCTCGAAGCAATGTAATGAGAGTCTTGTTAGTTACCTTAGTTTGACCGTCCGTTTGAGGATGATGCGATGTGCTAAATAAAAGCTTCGTCCCCAGGAGCTTCCATAAGGACATCCAAAAATGACTCATGAACTTATTGTCGCGATCTGATACAATAGTCCTCGGAACACCATGCAAGCGCACTACCTCCCGGAAGAAAAGTGTAGCAATATACGTGGCGTCATTGGTCTTCTCGCAAGCAATGAAATATGCCATTTTAGAGAAGTGATCAACGACGATGAGAATTGCATCTTTGCCATGCACGGTCTGGGGAAGAGCTACAATGAAGTCCATACTAAAATCCTCCCATGGGCCATTCGGAACCGGAAGGGGTGTATAAAACCCTTGGTAGAACTGACTTTTAGCATGGTGACAAGTAACACACTTCGACACAACATCTTGCACATCGCCTCCCTTTTTTGGCCAATAAAAGTGTTCTTTCAATATGTCGATGGTCTTGTTGATGCCGAAATGACCGGCAAGACCTCCCCCGTGAACTTCCCGCACTAGAAGTTTCCTCAACGGGCATTTTGGAACACACAACTTGTTACCTTTGAAGAGAAACCCGTCTTGTAGCAAATAGGGTCCATCACCACCACCGAGGTGTGATTTGAAGTCATCATCCTCCTTATAGAACTCCTTCAAGTGCTGAAATCCAAGGACCCTTGCCTCCACCACAGATAGAAGGGAATGTCTCCTAGAGAGGGCATCGGCAACCACGTTAACACTCCTGTTGAAGACAGGGTCAAGGTCCTTCACCGCGCATCCGCGAAGGACCTTAGATTTTGATGAAAGCCAAAATCCGGAAAAGGGAAGTTGTCTTATATTATATATTCTGATTATATGATATATATTCAGATATATTCTGATTGTGTGATTTATTTGTAGATATAAATCATAAGGAAAACAAATCAGGAGGATTGTGTAATCAAATACAAGACCAAAAGGAAAGAATCCGTTGGATGATTGATAATTGAGGAAGCATCAACACAAAAGGAAAGAATCAACAATGAAGGCAAGTTACCGTTGGAATGACTCAAGTTCAAGCATCCAAAGCCCTCTATAAAAAGGACGATTGAAGAATTGAGAACTTAGGCGATTCCACGGAAGTAATCGCGGAGTAAGTTGATGTATTTTGGCCCAAGCCAAATACATCAAAGGAGGCCTATGATGGAGAACTGCTCAACCTAGGTCTCACCTTTGGGGACCATAGGTTCATAAAAGGAGATGGAGGCTCACATAGCCATGGGCTTGCTTTTGGAGACCCAAGATTCATGGAAGATGATGGACACCTATCCATGGCAAGTCCAAGTCCACAACTAAAGGCCCAAGTACAAAGCCCATGTTGAACTTCACAGTTTGGACCATTTCAAGATGAAGTTCACATTTTGGATCATTTTGAGATGAATTTCACATTTCTGACCATTTCAAGAAGAAGTTCACAGTTTTGGCCTTTTGATGTATTTCTTTACATTTCTAGGGTTTTATTTACATTTCCAGTTGTGTGAGGTGCCAAGTAATATATATAAACTAGGACATCAAGTCGTAGGAGTCTAGATTAATCTAGAATAGTCTAGAATGTTCTAGAATGATTTAGAAGGTGTGTGTGTGTGTGTGTGATAGGCGTGTGGTGTGCTAGATTAGGTGCCAAGCTTCTTCTTCATCTTATCCCATGAACGCACCTTATCCTTTCCTTTAGCTTCCCGCTTCTTTTGCAAGTTTGTCCACCAAATGCTTGCATGTTTTCGTAACTTCAAGGCAACATACTTGACCTTCTAATCATCATTTACGTCTTTGAGATCAAAGACTCTCTCCACGGTTTGCATCCAATCCAAGAAAACCTCCGGATCAAGATTTCCATCAAATTCCGAAATCTGTACTTTGAAATCAAAGCGTTCTTCCCTTCTTGGATGTCCATGCCTTTCACTTTGAACGTCTTCTTCCTCATCATGAGATTCATTTCCTTCACGGTTCACCCTATGTTGGAGATGCATGTATCTCTTCAATTGATCCGAAAGATAGGTGATATTTTGCCTCATCAACTATACATCTTCTTGGGAAGTTGTAGGAGACTTCGTAGGAGAGCTTGGACCAGCCATTAGAATCAATCTTGATGCAAAAATATCACAAGAAACTCATGGTTTTGGGTTAGCACGTAAGGGACGAGAGGGGGTTTGTGTTTGGGTTTGATTGTGTTTGCGTTTTGGGGTTCTTTGTTGAGTTTATGGTGGACGTGTAATGGAGGGATGGTGGGGGATTGATTTGTGATGGAAAGATGTAAAAAGATGGTGCAAGAACTAAGAGAATCAATCTCCTAAGCTCTGATACCAATTTTGATGTATAATGAGATCAAAGCGATCTCATTACACATAGAATTCAGAATCTTGATGAACAAGATGTGAATCTTCCTTCTCAAAGTTCTTAAGGATCAACTAAATTCAATTAAAAGAGATGGAAAACGAATCAAGATAGGAAATCGTTTACCAAATGTGATGAACGTTTGATGTTTTAATGATGAATGCTTGTTGAACGAATGATGGATGACTTAATGAATGGATGAACGAACGATAATGGCGTTTGAAGACTCCCACGAGGATATAGGCACACCACCTCAAGGAACTCTTCAACTCTACCTTTCACCACCAAGGGATGCCAACCCAAGGCTAGAAGTAGAGATAGGACGATTCTCCCTCAAGAGAAACGAAATACTAGCACAAAAGCTAGAGAGAGAACAACATCATGTGTTTACTTTGTATTTGATATATTAAATGAGATTACAAGGCACCCAAGGGGTCTATTTATAGAAAATGAATGCCCCCCTTGGCGTGTACAATCAAGAAACAACAAGGCATCTAGCTTACATCATCCTATACAAGTGTGACATCATAAAGAAACAAATGTACATAAGCTAGATTAAAACAATGATAACTTGCTCGTTTCTCTTCCAAACTTCAAGATTCAAAAACCATTGGAAAGCTCCTTTGATGTAGATCATTTGACCCTAGGATGACTTTCACAATATCTTCATGGTTCTTGAAATATAGAGCAAATTACCGAGCTACCCTTGATGAAGCTATTCAAACGTGAGAGAGACTTGAGGGAATGAAGCTCCTTTTCCATGTAATCGAGTATTTGGCTCCCATGATGTATTTTTGATGTCTTCCTTGATGACCTTGATGTATATGGCCATCAAATATGCATCATAGTATTCGCGTGGTGGGTGATTGTTTGCTTGAGAGATGAAGATTAACAAGAATAATTGCTTGAATAACAATGGGGATAATAGAAGACCTTGGCAAGGAATGTCCACCACCTTAGTCTAACATTTCTCCATGATTAATTAGGAGTAATCTACCATCAACCATTAAAGAAATGACTTGAACACCACCAATAATACTGGGATAAAGTAAACAAGATTTAGGGGAGAGGCTTGGGAAGCACTCATTCATTAGCATATCATAATACCCAACAAACTGCCTTGAAAAATGTTCTAAACAAGTATTTATACTAAGGGAAATATAACACAAAACTCAACGTTTTAAGCCAAATAATACACGCCAAATCAGGCTGGTCACGTGCGCTACGCCCAGTGGTAACGGGCGTGATGGCTTGGAAAGAACCGTCACGGGCGCGAGCGTCAAATGTCACGGGCGCTACCCGCGCGAGGACTCCAGGCGATTCGGCTTGTGCGCGATCATAGCGGGCGCTACGTTGATTCGTCACGGGCATGATGAATTTCTTTCCCCAATTTCCCCAAAATGCCGTGCGTGGTCACGGGCGCTACTCGGTGAGGGTAGCGGGCGTTGCCACCTCACTCGTCGCGGGCGTGACTGAAGACGTAGCAGGTGCGACGACTTGCTAGATGGCGTTTCTCACTTCCTTAGCTTTGTTGCTTCCGGGGGTTACCCGCACCCCGATACCTCCTATTCTCCATTCTTGGGATGACCTGGTCTGGTCCCGAGGCCTCCGGGGTCGGTGCATCAAGCGAGCCTCCCTAGAGAGTCCGAGGGTCCATCCATTGGATGGCCGAGACTAGCCTCGTAATTCCGGAGGTGACCGGAAATTGTAACTCGAGGCTCGAGTTGGTCGTGGCGGCTCGCTTGGCGGAGATCACCAAAGTGGAGAATGGAACCCGAACCTCTTCAGTTTGGAAAGTGAAGAGTGAATCTTTGGCTCAACAACACTTATTTGATTTGGCCAAGAGATTCAAGGACATTGAGTTTAATTACTTGCCAAGAAGTCACAATGAATTGGCAGATGCCTTAACCAAGTTATCATCTATGGTGGCAATGCCAGAAGCGGATCAAACTTTAACAGTTGTAGTCGAAAGGAAGGGTCATCCTGCTCATCAATCTTTGATAGTCAACACCATTAATCCTGAGGTGTGTTTGACTTCTACACTTATCTGAAGGATTGTGCATACCCACCGGATGCTGGGCACCGAGCTCGGAGGGCTATCCGATTGATAACTGCAAAAACCGCATTATTTAGGACCGTTTAATTTATACAAGAAGGCTGCAACTGGTATCAATCTGTTGTGCGTCGATGAGGTAGAGGCCAGAGAACTGATGAAGTTCAACCACGGAGGAGAGTGTGGACCCCACATGAATGGAAGGATGTTAATAAAGAAGATTCAGCGATCATGTTATTTCTGGTCTACGATGGAGTCAGATTACCTTCGATTTGTGAGGAAATGCTCAAAGTGTCAAGAGTATGCTGACCTTAAGCATCAACCGTTGTCTTACTTAACTACATTGGCCTCGCCTTGGCCATTTTTAGTATGGGGTATTGACATTGTTGGAAAGGTTTTGCCTCAGGGTACAGGAGGTCATGAATATGTGCTAGTAGCTGTGGAATACTTTACTAAATGGGTGGAAGTTGCTTCTTATGTAAAGATTACCTCGAAGCATTTCGCCAAATTTATGTTGAGAAACATCATCTGCAGATATCGGGTACCACATGAAGTGATCAGCGATAATGGAAGTCATTTCATGGGAGAATTTGCCCCCTCTTGGCCAAGTACAAGATCAAACATCATCATGCTTTTCCTTATCGGCCGCAAACAAATGGAGCAGTCGAGGTTGTGAACAAAACTTTGGTGAAATCATTAAGAAGATGGCAATCACTTATAGGGATTGGCCTGACAAACTCCCTTTCGCGTTATAGGGGTATCATACTTCAATTCGAGTTGCAACTGGGGCTACACCCTACTCTTTGGTGTATGGGATGGAGGTTGTTTTACCTGTAGAGATCGCCATCCCTTCCTTGAGAATCATTACCGAAAGCCAGATTCCTGAAGCCGAATGGGCTCGAGCCAAGTATGAGGAGCTAACCTTGTTAGATGAACGCCAACTTCGCGCTTTACATAATTGTAAAACCCCGAAAAATCCAAAGATGTTGATCATGACGTCATTAGTAAATTAGGTTTGACCCCGAAAATGCTAGGCCCTCTCTCCAAAAACCCTAATAACCCTAACCCTAGCCTCTCCTCTCCCCCTCTCTCTCTCCCTCCCTGCTCTCCCTCTCTGCCGCGCCACCCCACCACCGCCGCACAGCAACGCAAACCACCGGAAACCACCGCAACCACCTCTTCTCCTCTCTCTCTCGATCTCCCTTTTCTCTCTTTTTCTCTCTTTCTCTCCTGCCTCTGCTTCGCACCATGCCCAGACGACCACCATCGATCATCGCTGCCGCCACACACGGCCACCATCGCTGTCGCCGCGACATAGGAGAACGGACGCGCCACCGCCACCGCTCTTTCATTCCACCGTCGACACCCAGAATCGAAGAGTTGCTGGGCTTGCTGCTGCTCGAAACCAAACGCCGACGACCACCCCCCTCCGACAACCACCCGCGGCTGCCCCTCCCCTCGTCTCGACGCCGCCGCTGTCGCCCTACCACCGTCGCACAACCCAGTCGCCGGAAACTTTGCCCTAGCACCTTCTAACGTAAACCCTAATCTTTTTGGAGACTTTCTTTCTTGTTTTCTTTATTTTCTGTTGTCATTATTATTATTATTATTGTATTATTATTATTTCTTGATTTAAATCTTGTAATATGGGTAATTAAGGGTGTAATTTTTTATTAAGTTATTATTTGTAATTATTTGTTCTTGTGTTATATTATTATGTGTAATTTGTCTAAATTATTTTATGTAATCTTTAAGTTCTAAATTGGTGTATTAGGGTTGTAATAGTTGTAGTAAAATTATTAATGTTCAATTGTTTGATATAAGTTGTTTTCATGTGAAATCATGTTAGGGTTTTAGATAACACTATTATTGTATGCACGAATTCTTAAAGTTTATTAACCTAGATTAATTCTTGAATTGTTATTAAGTATTCACATGTTCTTTAGTTCAATCATGTTTAAGTTAATCTTGTTAAATAAGTTAGGTTGATTGAATTACTAAAGTTCGATTCTTGTTTATTAATTCATGGTTCTTGATTGAATTTTGTATAAAGAAATTAGTTGTTGGAATTCTTGATTGGTAGTTTAAATGTTTATATGTGTTCTTTGTATTTTATTTACGTGTTCTTTAAATTCTTTCTTGATTATTGATTAAGAAATTCATATTTTACAATTTGGTTTGATGGTAGGGAGTTTGATGTTTGGACTTTAGTTGGATTAGACTAATTACCTTGGACCTTAGTTACTGTTTTAAGCCCAAATTAGGACCCCGGGATCGAATGGTGAAAGTTAGAACCGATTTTGCTAATTAAATGGAAACCGGTAACGAGACAGTTTTGATGGGCTTGCTGCTGCTCGAAACCAAACGCTGACGACCACCCCCCTCCGACAACCACCCGCGGCTACCCCTGCCCTCGTCTCGACGCCGCCGCTGTCGCCCTACCGCCGTCGCACCACCCAGTCGCCGAAAACTTTGCCCTAGCACCTTCTAACGTAAACCCTAATCTTTTTAGAGACTTTCTTTCTTGTTTTCTTTATTTTCTGTTGTAATTATTATTATTATTATTGTATTATTATTATTTCTTGATTTAAATCTTGTAATCTGGGTAATTAAGGGTGTAAATTTTTATTAAGTTGTTATTTGTAATTATTTGTTCTTGTGTTATATTATTATGTGTAATTTGTCTAAATTATTTTATGTAATCTTTATGTTCTAAATTGGTGTATTAGGGTTGTAATAGTTGTAGTAAAATTATTAATGTTCAATTGTTTGATATAATTTGTTTTCATGTGAAATCATGTTAGGGTTTTAGATAACACTATTATTGTATGCACGAATTCTTAAAGTTTAATAACCTAGATTAATTCTTGAATCGTTATTAAGTATTCACATGTTCTTTATTTCAATCATGTTTAAGTTAATCTTGTTAAATAAGTTAGGTTGATTGAATTACTAAAGTTCGATTCTTGTTTATTAATTCATGGTTCTTGATTGAATTTTGTATAAAGAAATTAGTTGTTGGAATTCTTGATTGGTAGTTTAAATGTTTATATGTGTTCATTGTATTTTATTCACGTGTTCTTTAAATTCTGTCTTGATTATTGATTAAGAAATTCATGTTTTAGAATTTGGTTTGATGGTAGGGAGTTTGATGTTTGGACTTTAGTTGGATTAGACTAATTACCTTGGACCTTAGTTACTGTTTTAAGCCCAAATTAGGACCCCGGGATCGAATGGTGAAAGTTAGAACCGATTTTGCAAATTAAATGGAAACCGGTAACGGGACAGTTTTGATGGGCTTGCTGCTGTTCGAAACCAAACGCTGCCGACCACCCCCATCCGACAACCACCCGCGGCTACCCCTGCCCTCGTCTCGACGCCGCCGCCCTACCGCCGTCGTCGCCCTACCGTCGTCGCACCACCCAGTCGCCGGAAACTTTGCCCTAGCACCTTCTAACGTAAACCCTAATCTTTTTAGAGACTTTCTTTCTTGTTTTCTTTATTTTCTGTTGTAATTATTATTATTATTATTGTCTTATTATTATTTCTTGATTTAAATCTTGTAATCTGGGTAATTAAGGGTGTAATTTTTTATTAAGTTGTTATTTGTAATTATTTGTTCTTGTGTTATATTATTATGTGTAATTTGTCTAAATTATTTTATGTAATCTTTATGTTCTAAATTGGTGTATTAGGGTTGTAATAGTTGTAGTAAAATTATTAATGTTCAATTGTTTGATATAATTTGTTTTCATGTGAAATCATGTTAGGGTTTTAGATAACACTATTATTGTATGCACGAATTCTTAAAGTTTAATTACCTTGATTAATTCTTGAATCGTTAGTTAAGTATTCACATGTTCTTTATTTCAATCATGTTTAAGTTAATCTTGTTAAATAAGTTAGGTTGATTGAATTACTAAAGTTCGATTCTTGTTTATTAATTCATGGTTCTTGATTGAATTTCTTATAAAGAAATTAGTTGTTGGAATTCTTAATTGGTAGTTTAAATGTTTATATGTGTTCTTTATATTTTATTCACGTGTTCTTTAAATTCTTTCTTGATTATTGATTAAGAAATTCATGTTTTGCAATTTGGTTTGATGGTAGGGAGTTTGATGTTTGGACTTTAGTTGGATTAGACTAATTACCTTGGACCTTGACCTTAGTTCTTGTTTAAGCCCAAATTAGGACCCGGGATCGAATGGTGAAAGTTAGAACCGATTTTGCAAATTAAATGGAAACCGTAACGGACTTTTGATGGGCTTCTTGCTCGAAACCAAACGCTAACGACCACCCTCCGACAACCACCCGCGGCCCCTGCCTCGTCTCGACGCCACCATGTCGCCTCTACCGTCGCACCACCCGATCGCGGAAACTTTGCCCTAGCACCTTCTAACGTAAACCCTAATCTTTTGGAGACTTTCTTTCTTGTTTTCTTTATTTTCTGTAATTATTATTATTATTATTATTATTATTATTATTATTTCTTGATTTAAATCTTGTAACTGGTAATTGATGGTGTAATTTTATATTAAGTTGTTATTTGTAATTGTTTGTTCATGTGTTATATTATTATGTGTAATTTGTCTAAATTATTTTATGTAATCTTTATGTTCTAAATTGGTGTATTAGGGTTGTAATAGTTGTAGTAAAATTATTAATGTTCAATTGTTTGATATAATTTGTTTTCATGTGAAATCATGTTAGGGTTTTAGATAACACTATTATTGTTTGCACAAATTCTTAAAGTTTAATTACCTAGATTAATTCTTGAATCGTTAGTTAAGTATTCACATGTTCTTTATTTCAATCATGTTTAAGTTAATCTTGTTAAATAAGTTAGGTTGATTGAATTACTAAAGTTCGATTCTTGTTTATTAATTCATGGTTCTTGATTGAATTTTGTATAAAGAAATTAGTTGTTGGAATTCTTGATTGGTAGTTTAAATGTTTATATGTGTTCTTTGTATTTTATTCACGTGTTCTTTAAATTCTTTCTTGATTATTGATTAAGAAATTCATGTTTTACAATTTGGTTTGATGGTAGGGAGTTTGATGTTTGGACTTTAGTTGGATACGACTACCTTGGACCTTAGTTACTGTTTTAAGCCCAAATTAGGACTCCGGGATCGAATGGTGAAAGTTAGAACCGATTTTGAAAGATAAATGGAAACCGGTAACGGGAAAGTTTTGATGGGCTTGCTGGTGCTCGAAACCAAACGCTGACGACCATCCCCCTCCGACAACCACCCGCGGCTACCCCTGCCCTCGTCTCGACGCCGCCGCTGTCGCCCTACCGCCGTCGCACCACCCAGTCGCCGGAAACTTTGCCCTAGCACCTTCTAACGTAAACCCTAATCTTTTTAGAGACTTTCTTTCTTGTTTTCTTTATTTTCTGTTGTAATTATTATTATTATTATTGTATTATTATTATTTCTTGATTTAAATCTTGTAATCTGGGTAATTAATGGTGTAATTTTTTATTAAGTTGTTATTTGTAATTATTTGTTCTTGTGTTATATTATTATGTGTAATTTGTCTAAATTATTTTATGTAATCTTTATGTTCTAAATTGGTGTATTAGGGTTGTAATAGTTGTAGTAAAATTATTAATGTTCAATTGTTTGATATAATTTGTTTTCATGTGAAATCATGTTAGGGTTTTAGATAACACTATTATTGTATGCACAAATTCTTAAAGTTTAATTACCTTGATTAATTCTTGAATCGTTAGTTAAGTATTCACATGTTCTTTATTTCAATCATGTTTAAGTTAATCTTGTTAAATAAGTTAGGTTGATTGAATTACTAAAGTTCGATTCTTGTTTATTAATTCATGGTTCTTGATTGAATTTTGTATAAAGAAATTAGTTGTTGGAATTCTTAATTGGTAGTTTAAATGTTTATATGTGTTCTTTGTATTTTATTCACGTGTTCTTTAAATTCTTTCTTGATTATTGATTAAGAAATTCATGTTTTGTAATTTTGTTTGGTGGTAGGGAGTTTGATGTTTGGACTTTAGTTGGATTATACTAATTACCTTGGACCTTAGTTACCGTTTTAAGCCCAAATTAGGATCCCGGGATCGAATGGTGAAAGTTAGAACCGATTTTGCAAATTAAATGGAAACCGGAAACGGGACAGTTTTGATGGGCTTGCTGCTGCTCGAAACCAAACGCCGACGACCACCCCCCTCCGACAACCACCCGCGGCTGCCCCTCCCCTCGTCTCGACGCCGCCGCTGTCGCCCTACCGCCATCGCACCACCCAGTCGCCTGAAACTTTGCCCTAGCACCTTCTAACGTAAACCCTAATCTTTTTGGAGACTTTCTTTCTTGTTTTCTTTATTTTCAGTTGTAATTATTATTATTATTGTATTATTATTATTATTTCTTGATTTAAATCTTGTAATCTGGGTAATTAAGGGTGTAATTTTTTATTAAGTTGTTATTTGTAATTGTTTGTTTATGTGTTATATAATTATGTGTGATTTGTCTAAATTATTTTATGTAATCTTTATGTTCTAAATTGGTGTATTAGGGTTGTAATAGTTGTAGTAAAATTATTAATGTTCAATTGTTTGATATAATTTGTTTTCATGTGAAATCATTTTAGGGTTTTAGATAACACTATTATTGTATGCACAAATTCTTAAAGTTTAATTACCTAGATTAATTCTTGAATCGTTAGTTAAGTATTCACATGTTCTTTATTTCAATCATGTTTAAGTTAATCTTGTTAAATAAGTTAGGTTGATTGAATTACTAAAGTTTGATTCTTGTTTATTAATTCATGGTTCTTGATTGAATTTTGTATAAAGAAATTAGTTGTTGGAATTCTTGATTGGTAGTTTAAATGTTTATATGTGTTCTTTATATTTTATTCACGTGTTCTTTAAATTCTTTCTTGATTATTGATTAAGAAATTCATGTTTTGCAATTTGGTTTGATGGTAGGGAGTTTGATGTTTGGACTTTAGTTGGATTTGACTAATTACCTTGGACCTTAGTTACTGTTTTAAGCCCAAATTAGGACCCCGGGATCGAATGGTGAAAGTTAGAACCAATTTTGCAAATTAAATGGAAACCGGTAACGGGACAGTTTTGATGGGCTTGCTGCTGCTCGAAACCAAACGCTGACGACCACCCCCCTACGACAACCACCCGCAGCTGCCCCTGCCCTCGTCTCAACGCCGCCGCTGTCGCCCTACCGCCGTCGAACCACCCATTCGCCGGAAACTTTGCCCTAGCACCTTCTAACGTAAACCCTAATCTTTTTGGAGACTTTCTTTCTTGTTTTCTTTATTTTCTGTTGTCATTATTATTATTATTATTGTATTATTATTATTTCTTGATTTAAATCTTGTAATCTGGGTAATTAAGGGTGTAATTTTTTATTAAGTTGTTATTTGTAATTATTTGTTCTTGTGTTATATTATTATGTGTAATTTGTCTAAATTATTTTATGTAATCTTTATGTTCTAAATTGGTGTATTAGGGTTGTAATAGTTGTAGTAAAATTATTAATGTTCAATTGTTTGATATAATTTGTTTTCATGTGAAATCATGTTAGGGTTTTAGATAACACTATTATTGTATGCACGAATTCTTAAAGTTTAATTACCTTGATTAATTCTTGAATCGTTAGTTAAGTATTCACATGTTCTTTATTTCAATCATGTTTAAGTTAATCTTGTTAAATAAGTTAGGTTGATTGAATTACTAAAGTTCGATTCTTGTTTATTAATTCGTGGTTCTTGATTGAATTTTGTATAAAGAAATTAGTTGTTGGAATTCTTGATTGGTAGTTTAAATGTGTATATGTGTTCTTTATATTTTATTCACGTGTTCTTTAAATTCTTTCTTGATTATTGATTAAGAAATTCATGTTTTACAATTTGGTTTGATGGTAGGGAGTTTGATGTTTGGACTTTAGTTGGATACGACTAATTACCTTGGACCTTAGTTACTGTTTTAAGCCCAAATTAGGACCCCGGGATCGAATGGTGAAAGTTAGAATCGATTTTGCAAATTAAATGGAAACTGGTAACGGGACAGTTTTGATGGGCTTGCTGCTGCTCGAAACCAAACGCTGACGACCACCCCCCTCCGACAACCACCCGCGGCTACCCTTGCCGCCATGTCGCCTACCGTCGCACCACCCAGTCGCCGGAAACTTTGCCCTAGCACCTTCTAACGTAAACCCTAATCTTTTTGGAGAGTTTCTTTCTTGTTTTCCTTATTTTCTGTTGTCATTATTATTATTATTATTGCCTTATTATTATTTCTTGATTTAAATCTTGTAATCAGGGTAATTAAGGGTGTAATTTTTTATTAAGTTGTTATTTGTAATTATTTGTTCTTGTGTTATATTATTATGTGTAATTTGTCTAAATTATTTTATGTAATCTTTATGTTCTAAATTGGTGTATTAGGGTTGTAATAGTTGTAGTAAAATTATTAATGTTCAATTGTTTGATATAATTTGTTTTCATGTGAAATCATGTTAGGGTTTTAGATAACACTATTATTGTATGCACAAATTCTTAAAGTTTAATTACCTTGATTAATTCTTGAATCGTTAGTTAAGTATTCACATGTTCTTTATTTCAATCATGTTTAAGTTAATCTTGTTAAATAAGTTAGGTTGATTGAATTACTAAAGTTCGATTCTTGTTTATTAATTCATGGTTCTTGATTGAATTTTGTATAAAGAAATTAGTTGTTGGAATTCTTGATTGGTAGTTTAAATGTTTATATGTGTTCTTTATATTTTATTCACGTGTTCTTTAAATTCTTTCTTGATTATTGATTAAGAAATTCATGTTTTGCAATTTGGTTTGATGGTAGGGAGTTTGATGTTTGGACTTTAGTTGGATTAGACTAATTACCTTGGACCTTAGTTACTGTTTTAAGCCCAAATTAGGACCCCGGGATCGAATGGTGAAAGTTAGAACCGATTTTGCAAATTAAATGGAAACCGTAACGGACGCTTTGATGGGCTTGCTGCTGCTCGAAACAAAACGCTGACGACCACCCCCCTCCGACAACCACCTGCGGCTGCCCCTGCCCTCGTCTCGACGCCGCCGTTGTCGCCCTACCGCCGTCGCACCACCCAGTCGCCGGAAACTTTGCCCTAGCACCTTCTAACGTAAACCCTAATCTTTTTGGAGACTTTCTTTCTTGTTTTCTTTATTTTCTGTAGTAATTATTATTATTATTATTGTATTATTATTATTATTTCTTGATTTAAATCTTGTAATCTGGGTAATTAAGGGTGTAATTTTTATTAAGTTGTTATTTGTAATTGTTTGTTCATGTGTTATATTATTATGTGTGATTTGTCTAAATTATTTTATGTAATCTTTATGTTCTAAATTGGTGTATTAGGGTTGTAATAGTTGTAGTAAAATTATTAATGTTCAATTGTTTGATATAATTTGTTTTCATGTGAAATCATGTTAGGGTTTTAGATAACACTATTATTGTATGCACAAATTCTTAAAGTTTAATTACCTAGATTAATTCTTGAATCGTTAGTTAAGTATTCACATGTTCTTTATTTCAATCATGTTTAAGTTAATCTTGTTAAATAAGTTAGGTTGATTGAATTACTAAAGTTCGATTCTTGTTTATTAATTCATGGTTCTTGATTGAATTTTGTATAAAGAAATTAGTTGTTGGAATTCTTGATTGGTAGTTTAAATGTTTATATGTGTTCTTTATATTTTATTCACGTGTTCTTTAAATTCTTTCTTGATTATTGATTAAGAAATTCATGTTTTGCAATTTGGTTTGATGGTAGGGAGTTTGATGTTTGGACTTTAGTTGGATTAGACGTATTACCTTGGACCTTAGTTACTGTTTTAAGCCCAAATTAGGACCCCGGGATCGAATGGTGAAAGTTAGAACCGATTTTGCAAATTAAATGGAAACCGGTAACGGGACAGTTTTGATGGGCTTGCTGCTGCTCGAAACCAAACGCTGACGACCACCCCCCTCCGACAACCACCTGCGGCTGCCCCTGCCCTCGTCTCGACGCCGCCGTTGTCGCCCTACCGCCGTCGCACCACCCAGTCGCCTGAAACTTTGCCCTAGCACCTTCTAACGTAAACCCTAATCTTTTTGGAGACTTTCTTTCTTGTTTTCTTTATTTTCTGTTGTAATTATTATTATTATTATTGTATTATTATTATTATTTCTTGATTTAAATCTTGTAATCTGGGTAATTAAGGGTGTAATTTTTTATTAAGTTGTTATTTGTAATTGTTTGTTCATGTGTTATATTATTATGTGTGATTTGTCTAAATTATTTTATGTAATCTTTATGTTCTAAATTGGTGTATTAGGGTTGTAATAGTTGTAGTAAAATTATTAATGTTCAATTGTTTGATATAATTTGTTTTCATGTGAAATCATTTTAGGGTTTTAGATAACACTATTATTGTATGCACAAATTCTTAAAGTTTAATTACCTAGATTAATTCTTGAATCGTTAGTTAAGTATTCACATGTTCTTTATTTCAATCATGTTTAAGTTAATCTTGTTAAATAAGTTAGGTTGATTGAATTACTAAAGTTCGATTCTTGTTTATTAATTCATGGTTCTTGATTGAATTTTGTATAAAGAAATTAGTTGTTGGAATTCTTGATTGGTAGTTTAAATGTTTATATGTGTTCTTTATATTTTATTCACGTGTTCTTTAAATTCTTTCTTGATTATTGATTAAGAAATTCATGTTTTACAATTTGGTTTGATGGTAGGGAGTTTGATGTTTGAACTTTAGTTGGATACGACTAATTACCTTGGACCTTAGTTACTGTTTTAAGCCCAAATTAGGACCCCGGGATCCAATGGTGAAAGTTATAATCGATTTTGATGGGCTTGCTTCAGCTCGAAACCAAACGCTGACGACCACCCCCCTCCGACAACCACCCGCGGCTACCCCTGCCCTCGTCTCGACGCCGCCGCTGTCGCCCTACCGCCGTCGCACCACCCAGTCGCCGGAAACTTTGCCCTAGCACCTTCTAACGTAAACCCTAATCTTTTTGGAGACTTTCTTTCTTGTTTTCTTTATTTTCTGTTGTCATTATTATTATTATTGTCTTATTATTATTTCTTGATTTAAATCTTGTAATCTGGGTAATTAAGGGTGTAATTTTTTATTAAGTTGTTATTTGTAATTATTTTTTCTTGTGTTATATTATTATGTGTAATTTGTCTAAATTATTTTATGTAATCGTTATGTTCTAAATTGGTGTATTAGGGTTGTAATAGTTGAAGTAAAATTATTAATGTTCAATTGTTTGATATAATTTGTTTTCATGTGAAATCATGTTAGGGTTTTAGATAACACTATTATTGTATGCACGAAATCTTAAAGTTTAATTACCTTGATTAATTCTTGAATCGTTAGTTAAGTATTCACATGTTCTTTATTTCAATCATGTTTAAGTTAATCTTGTTAAATAAGTTAGGTTGATTGAATTACTAAAGTTCGATTCTTGTTTATTAATTCATGGTTCTTGATTGAATTTTGTATAAAGAAATTAGTTGTTGGAATTCTTGATTGGTAGTTTAAATGTTTATATGTGTTCTTTGTATTTTATTCACGTGTTCTTTAAATTCTTTCTTGATTATTGATTAAGAAATTCATGTTTTATAATTTGGTTTGATGGTAGGAAGTTTGATGTTTGGACTTTAGTTGGATTAGACTAATTACCTTGGACCTTAGTTACTGTTTTAAGCCCAAATTAGGACCCCGGGATCGAATGGTGAAAGTTAGAACCGATTTTGCAAATTAAATGGAAACCGGTAACGGGACAGTTTTGATGGGCTTGCTGCTGCTCGAAACCAAACGCTGACGACCACCCCCCTCCGACAACCACCCGCGGCTACCCCTGCCCTCGTCTCGACGCCGCCGCTGTCGCCCTACCGCCGTCGCACCACCCAGTCGCCGGAAACTTTGCCCTAGCACCTTCTAACGTAAACCCTAATCTTTTTAGAGACTTTCTTTCTTGTTTTCTTTATTTTCTGTTGTAATTATTATTATTATTATTATTGTCTTATTATTATTTCTTGATTTAAATCTTGTAATCTGGGTAATTAAGGGTGTAATTTTTTATTAAGTTGTTATTTGTAATTATTTGTTCTTGTGTTATATTATTATGTGTAATTTGTCTAAATTATTTTATGTAATCTTTATGTTCTAAATTGGTGTATTAGGGTTGTAATAGTTGTAGTAAAATTATTAATGTTCAATTGTTTGATATAATTTGTTTTCATGTGAAATCATGTTAGGGTTTTAGATAACACTATTATTGTTTGCACAAATTCTTAAAGTTTAATTACCTAGATTAATTCTTGAATCGTTAGTTAAGTATTCACATGTTCTTTATTTCAATCATGTTTAAGTTAATCTTGTTAAATAAGTTAGGTTGATTGAATTACTAAAGTTCGATTCTTGTTTATTAATTCGTGGTTCTTGATTGAATTTTGTATAAAGAAATTAGTTGTTGGAATTCTTAATTGGTAGTTTAAATGTGTATATGTGTTCTTTATATTTTATTGACGTGTTCTTTAAATTCTTTCTTGATTATTGATTAAGAAATTCATGTTTTACAATTTGGTTTGATGGTAGGGAGTTTGATGTTTGGACTTTAGTTGGATACGACTAATTACCTTGGACCTTAGTTACTGTTTTAAGCCCAATTTAGGACCCCGGGATCGAATGGTGAAAGTTAGAATCGATTTTGCAAATTAAATGGAAATCGGTAACGGGACAATTTTGATGGGCTTGCTGCTGCTCGAAACCAAACGCTGACGACCACCCCCCTCCGACAACCACCCGCGGCTGCCCTTGCCCTCGTCTCGACGCCGCCGCTGTCGCCCTACCGCCGTCGCACCACCCAGTCGCCGGAAACTTTGCCCTAGCACCTTCTAACGTAAACCCTAATCATTTTAAAGACTTTCTTTCTTGTTTTCTTTATTTTCTGTTGTAATTATTATTATTATTATTGTCTTATTATTATTTCTTGATTTAAATCTTGTAATCTGGGTAATTAAGGGTGTAATTTTTTATTAAGTTGTTATTTGTAATTATTTGTTCTTGTGTTATATTATTATGTGTAATTTGTCTAAATTATTTTATGTAATCTTTATGTTCTAAATTGGTGTATTAGGGTTGTAATAGTTGTAGTAAAATTATTAATGTTCAATTGTTTGATATAATTTGTTTTCATGTGAAATTATGTTAGGGTTTTAGATAACACTATTATTGTATGCACAAATTCTTAAAGTTTAATTACCTTGATTAATTCTTCAATCGTTAGTTAAGTATTCACATGTTCTTTATTTCAATCATGTTTAAGTTAATCTTGTTAAATAAGTTAGGTTGATTGAATTACTAAAGTTCGATTCTTGTTTATTAATTCATGGTTCTTGATTGAATTTTGTATAAAGAAATTAGTTGTTGGAATTCTTAATTGGTAGTTTAAATGTTTATATGTGTTCTTTATATTTTATTCAGGTGTTCTTTAAATTCTTTCTTGATTATTGATTAAGAAATTCATGTTTTGCAATTTGGTTTGATGGTAGGGAATTTGATGTTTGGACTTTAGTTGGATTAGACTAATTACTTTGGACCTTAGTTACTGTTTTAAGCCCAAATTAGGACCCCGGGATCGAATGGCTAAAGTTAGAATCGATTTTGCAAATTAAATGGAAACCGGTAACGGGACAGTTTTGATGGGCTTGCTGCTGCTCGAAACCAAACGCTGACGACCACCCCCCTACGACAACCACCCGCAGCTGCCCCTGCCCTCGTCTCGACGCCACCGCTGTCGCCCTACCGCCATCGAACCACCCATTCGCCGGAAACTTTGCCCTAGCACCTTCTAACGTAAACCCTAATCTTTTTGGAGACTTTCTTTCTTGTTTTCTTTATTTTCTGTTGTCATTATTATTATTATTATTGTATTATTATTATTTCTTGATTTAAATATTGTAATCTGGGTAATTAATGGTGTAATTTTTTATTAAGTTGTTATTTGTAATTATTTGTTCTTGTGTTAGATTATTATGTGTAATTTGTCTAAATTATTTTATGTAATCTTTATGTTCTAAATTGGTGTATTAGGGTTGTAATAGTTGTAGTAAAATTATTAATGTTCAATTGTTTGATATAATTTGTTTTCATGTGAAATCATGTTAGGGTTTTAGATAACACTATTATTGTATGCACGAATTCTTAAAGTTTAATTACCTTGATTAATTCTTGAATCGTTAGTTAAGTATTCACATGTTCTTTATTTCAATCATGTTTAAGTTAATCTTGTTAAATAAGTTAGGTTGATTGAATTACTAAAGTTCGATTCTTGTTTATTAATTCATGGTTCTTGATTGAATTTTTTATAAAGAAATTAGTTGTTGGAATTCTTAATTGGTAGTTTAAATGTTTATATGTGTTCTTTGTATTTTATTCGCGTGTTCTTTAAATTCTTTCTTGATTATTGATTAAGAAATTCATGTTTTATAATTTGGTTTGATGGTAGGGAGTTTGATGTTTGGACTTTAGGTTGATTAGACTAATTACCTTTGACCTTAGTTACTGTTTTAAGCCTAAATTAGGACCCCGAGATCTAATGGTGAAAGTTAGAACCGATTTTGCAAATTAAATGGAAACCGGTAACGGGACAGTTTTGATGGGCTTGCTGCTGCTCGAAACCAAACGCTAACGACCACCCCCCTCCGACAACCACCCGCGGCTGCCTCGCCTCGCCTCGACGCCGCATTGTCGCCCTACCGCCGTCGCACCACCCAGTCGCCTGAAACTTTGCCCTAGCACCTTCTAACGTAAATCCTAATCTTTTTGGAGACTTTCTTTCTTGTTTTCTTTATTTTCTGTTGTAATTATTATTATTATTATTGTATTATTATTATTATTATTATTTCTTGTTTAAATCTTGTAATCTGGGTAATTAAGGGTGTAATTTTTTATTAAGTTGTTATTTGTAATTATTTGTTCTTGTGTTATATTATTATGTGTAATTTGTCTAAATTATTTTATGTAATCTTTATGTTCTAAATTGGTGTATTAGGGTTGTAATAGTTGTAGTAAAATTATTAATGTTCAATTGTTTGATATAATTTGTTTTCATGTGAAATCATGTTAGGGTTTTAGATAACACTATTATTGTATGCACAAATTCTTAAAGTTTAATTACCTTGATTAATTCTTGAATCGTTAGTTAAGTATTCACATGTTCTTTATTTCAATCATGTTTAAGTTAATCTTGTTAAATAAGTTAGGTTGATTGAATTACTAAAGTTCGATTCTTGTTTATTAATTCATGGTTCTTGATTGAATTTTGTATAAAGAAATTAGTTGTTGGAATTCTTGATTGGTAGTTTAAATGTTTATATGTGTTCTTTATATTTTATTCACGTGTTCTTTAAATTCTTTCTTGATTATTGATTAAGAAATTCATGTTTTATAATTTGGTTTGATGGTAGGAAGTTTGATGTTTGGACTTTAGTTGGATTAGACTAATTACCTTGGACCTTAGTTACTGTTTTAAGCCCAAATTAGGACCCCGGGATCGAATGGTGAAAGTTAGAACCGATTTTGCAAATTAAATGGAAACCGGTAACGGGACAGTTTTGATGGGCTTGCTGCTGCTCGAAACCAAACGCTGACGACCACCCCCCTCCGACAACCACCCGCGCCCTCGCGGCTAAACTTTGCCCTAGCACCTTCTAACGTAAACCCTAATCTTTTAGAGACTTTCTTTCTTGTTTTCTTTTTTTTCAATTATTATTATTATTATTGTCTTATTATTATTTCTTGATTTAAATCTTGTAATCTGGGTAATTAAGGGTGTAATTTTTTATTAAGTTGTTATTTGTAATTGTTTGTTCATGTGTTATATTATTATGTGTAATTTGTCTAAATTATTTTATGTAATCTTTATGTTCTAAATTGGTGTATTAGGGTTGTAATAGTTGTAGTAAAATTATTAATGTTCAATTGTTTGATATAATTTGTTTTCATGTGAAATCATGTTAGGGTTTTAGATAACACTATTATTGTATGCACAAATTCTTAAAGTTTAATTACCTTGATTAATTCTTGAATCGTTAGTTAAGTATTCACATGTTCTTTATTTCAATCATGTTTAAGTTAATCTTGTTAAATAAGTTAGGTTGATTGAATTACTAAAGTTCGATTCTTGTTTATTAATTCATGGTTCTTGATTGAATTTTGTATAAAGAAATTAGTTGTTGGAATTCTTGATTGGTAGTTTAAATGTTTATATGTGTTCTTTATATTTTATTCACGTGTTCTTTAAATTCTTTCTTGATTATTGATTAAGAAATTCATGTTTTGCAATTTGGTTTGATGGTAGGGAGTTTGATGTTTGGACTTTAGTTGGATTAGACTAATTACCTTGGACCTTAGTTACTGTTTTAAGCCCAAATTAGGACCCCGGGATCGAATGGTGAAAGTTAGAACCGATTTTGCAAATTAAATGGAAACCGGTAACGGGACAGTTTTGATGGGCTTGCTGCTGCTCGAAACAAAACGCTGACGACCACCCCCCTCCGACAACCACCTGCGGCTGCCTCGCCGCCTCGACGCCGTTGTCGCCCTACCGCCGTCGCACCACCCAGTCGCCGGAAACTTTGCCCTAGCACCTTCTAACGTAAACCCTAATCTTTTTGGAGACTTTCTTTCTTGTTTTCTTTATTTTCTGTAGTAATTATTATTATTATTATTGTATTATTATTATTATTTCTTGATTTAAATCTTGTAATCTGGGTAATTAAGGGTGTAATTTTTATTAAGTTGTTATTTGTAATTGTTTGTTCATGTGTTATATTATTATGTGTGATTTGTCTAAATTATTTTATGTAATCTTTATGTTCTAAATTGGTGTATTAGGGTTGTAATAGTTGTAGTAAAATTATTAATGTTCAATTGTTTGATATAATTTGTTTTCATGTGAAATCATTTTAGGGTTTTAGATAACACTATTATTGTATGCACAAATTCTTAAAGTTTAATTACCTAGATTAATTCTTGAATCGTTAGTTAAGTATTCACATGTTCTTTATTTCAATCATGTTTAAGTTAATCTTGTTAAATAAGTTAGGTTGATTGAATTACTAAAGTTCGATTCTTGTTTATTAATTCATGGTTCTTGATTGAATTTTGTATAAAGAAATTAGTTGTTGGAATTCTTGATTGGTAGTTTAAATGTTTATATGTGTTCTTTATATTTTATTCACGTGTTCTTTAAATTCTTTCTTGATTATTGATTAAGAAATTCATGTTTTACAATTTGGTTTGATGGTAGGGAGTTTGATGTTTGGACTTTAGTTGGATTAGACTAATTACCTTGGACCTTAGTTACTGTTTTAAGCCCAAATTAGGACCCCGGGATCGAATGGTGAAAGTTAGAACCGATTTTGCAAATTAAATGGAAACCGGTAACGGGACAGTTTTGATGGGCTTGCTGCTGCTCGAAACCAAACGCTGACGACCACCCCCCTACGACAACCACCCGCAGCTGCCCCTGCCCTCGTCTCAACGCCGCCGCTGTCGCCCTACCGCCGTCGCACCACCCAGTCGCCGGAAACTTTGCCCTAGCACCTTCTAACGTAAACCCTAATCTTTTTGGAGACTTTCTTTCTTGTTTTCTTTATTTTCTGTTGTCATTATTATTATTATTATTGTATTATTATTATTTCTTGATTTAAATCTTGTAATCTGGGTAATTAAGGGTGTAATTTTTTATTAAGTTGTTATTTGTAATTATTTGTTCTTGTGTTATATTATTATGTGTAATTTGTCTAAATTATTTTATGTAATCTTTATGTTCTAAATTGGTGTATTAGGGTTGTAATAGTTGTAGTAAAATTATTAATGTTCAATTGTTTGATATAATTTGTTTTCATGTGAAATCATGTTAGGGTTTTAGATAACACTATTATTGTATGCACGAAATCTTAAAGTTTAATTACCTTGATTAATTCTTGAATCGTTAGTTAAGTATTCACATGTTCTTTATTTCAATCATGTTTAAGTTAATCTTGTTAAATAAGTTAGGTTGATTGAATTACTAAAGTTCGATTCTTGTTTATTAATTCATGGTTCTTGATTGAATTTTGTATAAAGAAATTAGTTGTTGGAATTCTTGATTGGTAGTTTAAATGTTTATATGTGTTCTTTATATTTTATTCACGTGTTTTTTAAATTCTTTCTTGATTATTGATTAAGAAATTCATGTTTTGCAATTTGGTTTGATGGTAGGGAGTTTGATGTTTGGACTTTAGTTGGATTAGACGTATTACCTTGGACCTTAGTTACTGTTTTAAGCCCAAATTAGGACCCCGGGATCGAATGGTGAAAGTTAGAACCGATTTTGCAAATTAAATGGAAACCGTTTTGATGGACTTCTGATGCTTGCTCGAAACCAAACGACGACCACCCCCTCCGACAACCACTGCGGCTGCCCTCGCCTCGTCTCGACGCCCGTTGTCGCCTCTACCGTCGCACCACCCATCGCTGAAACTTTGCCCTAGCACCTTCTAACGTAAACCCTAATATTTTTGGAGACTTTCTTTCTTGTTTTCTTTATTTTCTGTAGTAATTATTATTATTATTATTGTATTATTATTATTATTTCTTGATTTAAATCTTGTAATCTGGGTAATTAAGGGTGTAATTTTTATTAAGTTGTTATTTGTAATTGTTTGTTCATGTGTTATATTATTATGTGTGATTTGTCTAAATTATTTTATGTAATCTTTATGTTCTAAATTGGTGTATTAGGGTTGTAATAGTTGTAGTAAAATTATTAATGTTCAATTGTTTGATATAATTTGTTTTCATGTGAAATCATTTTAGGGTTTTAGATAACACTATTATTGTATGCACAAATTCTTAAAGTTTAATTACCTAGATTAATTCTTGAATCGTTAGTTAAGTATTCACATGTTCTTTATTTCAATCATGTTTAAGTTAATCTTGTTAAATAAGTTAGGTTGATTGAATTACTAAAGTTCGATTCTTGTTTATTAATTCATGGTTCTTGATTGAATTTTGTATAAAGAAATTAGTTGTTGGAATTCTTGATTGGTAGTTTAAATGTTTATATGTGTTCTTTATATTTTATTCACGTGTTCTTTAAATTCTTTCTTGATTATTGATTAAGAAATTCATGTTTTGCAATTTGGTTTGATGGTAGGGAGTTTGATGTTTGGACTTTAGTTGGATTAGATTAATTAACTTGGACCTTAGTTACCGTTTTAAGCCCAAATTAGGACCCCGAGATCGAATGGTGAAAGTTAGAACCGATTTTGCAAATTAAATGGAAACCGGTAACGGGACAGTTTTGATGGGCTTGCTGCTGCTCGAAACCAAACGCTGACGACCACCCCCCTACGACAACCACCCGCAGCTGCCCCTGCCCTCGTCTCAACGCCGCCGCTGTCGCCCTACCGCCGTCGAACCACCCATTCGCCGGAAACTTTGCCCTAGCACCTTCTAACGTAAACCCTAATCTTTTTGGAGACTTTCTTTCTTGTTTTCTTTATTTTCTGTTGTCATTATTATTATTATTATTGTATTATTATTATTTCTTGATTTAAATCTTGTAATCTGGGTAATTAAGGGTGTAATTTTTTATTAAGTTGTTATTTGTAATTATTTGTTCTTGTGTTATATTATTATGTGTAATTTGTCTAAATTATTTTATGTAATCTTTATGTTCTAAATTGGTGTATTAGGGTTGTAATAGTTGTAGTAAAATTATTAATGTTCAATTGTTTGATATAATTTGTTTTCATGTGAAATCATGTTAGGGTTTTAGATAACACTATTATTGTATGCACGAATTCTTAAAGTTTAATTACCTTGATTAATTCTTGAATCGTTAGTTAAGTATTCACATGTTCTTTATTTCAATCATGTTTAAGTTAATCTTGTTAAATAAGTTAGGTTGATTGAATTACTAAAGTTCGATTCTTGTTTATTAATTCATGGTTCTTGATTGAATTTTGTATAAAGAAATTAGTTGTTGGAATTCTTGATTGGTAGTTTAAATGTTTATATGTGTTCTTTATATTTTATTCACGTGTTCTTTAAATTCTTTCTTGATTATTGATTAAGAAATTCAAGTTTTATAATTTGGTTTGATGGTAGAAAGTTTGATGTTTGGACTTTAGTTGGATTAGATGTATTACCTTGGACCTTAGTTACTGTTTTAAGCCCAAATTAGGACCCCGGGATCGAATGGTGAAAGTTAGAATCGATTTTGCAAATTAAACGGAAACCGGTAACGGGACAGTTTTGATGGGCTTGCTGCTGCTCGAAACCAAACGCTGACGACCACCCCCCTCCGACAACCACCCGCCCTCGCCTCGACGCCACATTGTCGCCCTACCGCCGTCGCACCAGCCAGTCGCCTGAAACTTTGCCCTAGCACCTTCTAACGTAAACCCTAATCTTTTTGGAGACTTTCTTTCTTGTTTTCTTTATTTTCTGTTGTAATTATTATTATTATTATTATTATTATTATTGTCTTATTATTATTTCTTGATTTAAATCTTGTAATCTGGGTAATTAAGGGTGTAATTTTTTATTAAGTTGTTATTTGTAATTATTTGTTCTTGTGTTATATTATTATGTGTAATTTGTCTAAATTATTTTATGTAATCTTTATGTTCTAAATTGGTGTATTAGGGTTGTAATAGTTGTAGTAAAATTATTAATGTTCAATTGTTTGATATAATTTGTTTTCATGTGAAATCATGTTAGGGTTTTAGATAACACTATTATTGTATGCACGAATTCTTAAAGTTTAATTACCTTGATTAATTCTTGAATCGTTAGTTAAGTATTCACATGTTCTTTATTTCAATCATGTTTAAGTTAATCTTGTTAAATAAGTTAGGTTGATTGAATTACTAAAGTTCGATTCTTGTTTATTAATTCATGGTTCTTGATTGAATTTTGTATAAAGAAATTAGTTGTTGGAATTCTTAATTGGTAGTTTAAATGTTTATATGTGTTCTTTGTATTTTATTCACGTGTTCTTTAAATTCTTTCTTGATTATTGATTAAGAAATTCATGTTTTATAATTTGGTTTGATGGTAGGAAGTTTGATGTTTGGACTTTAGTTGGATTAGACTAATTACCTTGGACCTTAGTTACTGTTTTAAGCCCAAATTAGGACCCCGGGATCGAATGGTGAAAGTTAGAACCGATTTTGCAAATTAAATGGAAACCGGTAACGGGACAGTTTTGATGGGCTTGCTGCTGCTCGAAACCAAACGCTGACGACCACCCCCCTCCGACAACCACCTGCGGCTGCCCCTGCCCTCGTCTCGACGCCGCCGTTGTCGCCCTACCGCCGTCGCACCAGCCAGTCGCCTGAAACTTTGCCCTAGCACCTTCTAACGTAAACCCTAATCTTTTTGGAGACTTTCTTTCTTGTTTTCTTTATTTTCTGTTGTAATTATTATTATTATTGTATTATTATTATTATTTCTTGATTTAAATCTTGTAATCTGGGTAATTAAGGGTGTAATTTTTTATTAAGTTGTTATTTGTAATTGTTTGTTCATGTGTTATATTATTATGTGTGATTTGTCTAAATTATTTTATGTAATCTTTATGTTCTAAATTGGTGTATTAGGGTTGTAATAGTTGTAGTAAAATTATTAATGTTCAATTGTTTGATATAATTTGTTTTCATGTGAAATCATTTTAGGGTTTTAGATAACACTATTATTGTATGCACAAATTCTTAAAGTTTAATTACCTAGATTAATTCTTGAATCGTTAGTTAAGTATTCACATGTTCTTTATTTCAATCATGTTTAAGTTAATCTTGTTAAATAAGTTAGGTTGATTGAATTACTAAAGTTCGATTCTTGTTTATTAATTCATGGTTCTTGATTGAATTTTGTATAAAGAAATTAGTTGTTGGAATTCTTGATTGGTAGTTTAAATGTTTATATGTGTTCTTTATATTTTATTCACGTGTTCTTTAAATTCTTTCTTGATTATTGATTAAGAAATTCATGTTTTGCAATTTGGTTTGATGGTAGGGAGTTTGATGTTTGGACTTTAGTTGGATTAGACTAATTACCTTGGACCTTAGTTACTGTTTTAAGCCCAAATTAGGACCCCGGGATCGAATGGTGAAAGTTAGAACCGATTTTGCAAATTAAATGGAAACCGGTAACGGGACAGTTTTGATGGGCTTGCTGCTGCTCGAAACCAAACGCTGACGACCACCCCCCTACGACAACCACCCGCAGCTGCCCCTGCCCTCGTCTCAACGCCGCCGCTGTCGCCCTACCGCCGTCGAACCACCCATTCGCCGGAAACTTTGCCCTAGCACCTTCTAACGTAAACCCTAATATTTTTGGAGACTTTCTTTCTTGTTTTCTTTATTTTCTGTTGTCATTATTATTATTATTATTATTATTGTATTATTATTATTTCTTGATTTAAATCTTGTAATCTGCGTAATTAAGGGTGTAATTTTTTATTTATTTTTTATTTGTAATTATTTGTTTTTGTGTTATATTATTATGTGTAATTTGTCTAAATTATTTTATGTAATCTTTATGTTCTAAATTGGTGTATTAGGGTTGTAATAGTTGTAGTAAAATTATTAATGTTAAATTGTTTGATATAATTTGTTTTCATGTGAAATCATGTTAGGGTTTTAGATAACACTATTATTGTATGCACGAATTCTTAAAGTTTAATTACCTAGATTAATTCTTGAATCGTTTTTAAGTATTCACATGTTCTTTATTTCAATCATGTTTAAGTTAATCTTGTTAAATAAGTTAGGTTGATTGAATTACTAAAGTTCGATTCTTGTTTATTAATTCGTGGTTCTTGATTTAATTTTGTATAAAGAAATTATTTCTTGGAATTCTTGATTGGTAGTTTAAATGTGTATATGTGTTCTTTATGTTTTATTCACGTGTTCTTTAAATTCTTTCTTGATTATTGATTAAGAAATTCATGTTTTACAATTTGGTTTGATGGTAGGGAGTTTGATGTTTGAACTTTAGTTGGATACGACTAATTACCTTGGACCTTAGTTACTGTTTTAAGCCCAAATTAGGACCCCGGGATCCAATGGTGAAAGTTAGAACCGATTTTGCAAATTAAATGGAAACCGGTAACGGGACACTTTTGATGGGGTCTAAAGATCGAGTCACCACGATTAGTATAGTTATCCTTTGATCAAACCCTTTGAATTGAAGGTTCCTTTAGATGTTAGATTTCATTGGAGGTTTACGGACCGGACTTTGGAATTTTATAAGTCTAGTTATTCCCCGATTACCAAACCTAGGTCAGATCTGGACAGTTTGGAAAGATGACGGATTTTGAGGACCTTAAAGCGTGTGTTGGGTCTCGAGTTCAACTTAACTGTTTTAGTAGACATCCCGAGGTTTCCGAAAATTCCAAAACCAGACCCATAGGTCGTCGAGAAGTCAAGTTGCGACCGTTTTTGTGTGGATGCTGTAATCTGTTTTGTTATGTGAATTTGTGAATGAATGCGTTGTTGATTGAAAAGGTTACTTGATATTATTATACGATTAGTTGGAATGTGTTAAGTAATTTTATGTGTAAATTCATGATTGATAGGAACTTATAGTGTTCCTAGGGGTGGGTTAGGTAGAAGGTAGTTAATACTAACTACGAAGGGGCACGTTTTGATTAGAATAATCATTCTATTTTAGGCCCGAGCTAAATCGCGTCGTTAGTGAGCTCAAGTGTGTTCGTTTTTGCTGTGAAGTGAAGCTAACCAGGTAATATCTATGCTCTAATCTCCACCAGGATGCTCTTTAAATGTGTTTTAATGTTTTCTAATCTGTTTTGAGAATTGCATCCCGAAAGGGGACTTTTGTTGAAATGTGACCATCTGTTTTGGATAACTGTGCGTATTTGTTGTGATTATTGATTTATGAGTTGAGAATTGAGATGGTCTTTTATAAATAGTTTTAATACTGGTTTTGATAACCTGGGTTGGGTTTGACTTGAGAGTTGTGAGTTGAGTTTTGCATAAGATACTAATAATTCAAAGTGAAACATTAAGCGGGTTTCGGGGCATAACTCGGAGTTCAGGATTTGGTATCCTGCCGGGTTATAGACCAGGAGATCAGGGCTTCTTCCCTGATATAGGATAGTTGATATCTTTTGATGCCTATGGTAGGCGAATGTCTTTGATGCCTGTGGTAGGCGAATGTTTTTGATGCCTGTGGTAGGCGATGTTACTCTAGGGGATGCGGTATCCCGCTCGCATAATAAAATATGATTTGGTTGGGTTGAGGAAAATAGTTAAAGGATTAAAGGTTTGTGAAATGGTTTGACTTGTTCCCTCTCCCTCAAATGAATTGAAATGAACTTAACTTGTTTTTAACATTAGGGGTAGACATTATTGAAATTTCCCCCTCATTTTTAAATGTTTTGTTTTCAGGTGATGATCAATATGCTAGGGAAGGGAATTAGAAGTGAGGACGACAAGTCTAGAAGTCGTTAATTATGTTATACTTCTTTTTGAAAGACTTGAAGTTAGTTTTGAGGTTTTTTTTTCTAAGTATGAGTTTGTTAGTTGGTTGCCGTTGACAGACAGTTGTAGTTTTTCTTCTCGCCTTGTATTCCATCGGGGATACGACAGTGACGCCCAATAAGAGTTTGAGTCTTCCGCTAAATTTTGTCTGTTAACGTTAGTTTGAATTTGACTTTTCTATAATTGAATTTCCGGGGCGCTACAATAATATTCAGCTCTATCAAAGTCGGATTACCCGTGCATTTAATAAGAAAGTTAAGGATCGAGACTTAATGGAAGGTGAATTAGTGTTACAAGAAATGAGGGCTGCTCGTCAAGATCCTCGCGGCAAGTTTGTTCCGAAATGGAAAGGACCTTATGTCATTATCTACATTACACCTGGAGGTGCTGCTCGTTTGGCGACACCCGAAGGAGAATGATGTATTTTGGCCCATACCACATACATCAAAGGAGGCCCATGATGAGAACTACTCAACCTAGGTCTCACCTTTGGGGACCATAGGTTCATAGAAGGAGATGGAGGCTCACATAGCCATGGGCTTGCTTTTGGAGACCCAAGATTCATGGAAGATGATGGTAACCTATCCATGGCAAGTCCAAGTCCACAACTAAAGGCCCAAGTACAAAGCCCAAGTTGAACTTCACAGTTTGGACCATTTCAAGATGAAGTTCACATTTTGGATCATTTTGAGATGAATTTCACATTTCTGACCATTTCAAGAAGAAGTTCACAGTTTTGGCCTTTTGATGTATTTCTTTACATTTCTAGGGTTTTATTTACATTTCCAGTTGTGTGAGGTGCCAAGTAATATATATAAACTTGGACACCAAGTCGTAGCAGTCTAGATTAATCTAGAATAGTCCAAAATGTTCTAGAATGATCTAGAAGGTGCGTGTGTGTGTGTGATAGGCGTGTGGTGTGCTAGATTAGGCGCTAAGCTATGTAGTCCTAGATAAGGTTGAATTATTTTGTAACTAATCCATCTTGGATTAGGAAAGCCAAGTCCTAAAAGGATTATTATCTCTTGTAACCAACCCCCTTAGGATAAGGAGTCCTAATCAAAGGATGAGATGGAGTAGATGACGTCTAGTATTAGGAGTCCTTGGCTTGCATGCCAAGTAATAGAGTCCTAGTAGGAGAAGATGGCTTGCAGGCCAATCTTGAGAGTTCTAGGAGGTTTAGGACTTTAGTAGTATAAATTGCTAGGCCTGTAGCCTCTCAAAGGCAACCAACTTTGAATTATGAAATCAGTTATGCTTTTAGCTTTCTCTCGAGAGTTTGGATAAACCTCACCCTTTCTTGTATTGTATCTTTGTATGACACCCAAGTGGTTAGGAAGAGCTTGATCCTAGGTTGCGGTCTAGATCAAGTTAGCCCTAGGTTGTCTTTCTTGTGGATTCAAGTTAGAAACCTAGAATTATCCGTTCTTATCTTTCTTTCAATACAGTTAAGATAATTACTTCTTTTATCTCTCTATCAATATAGTTGAGATAAATTCCAAACCCTAATTCACTCTCTCCCCCTATCATCCAAACGTCTCTCTCTCAAACCCTACTTTCTCAAATCATCAATTTCTTTCTCACTCTCCTAAAGGCCTCGCGCCAAATCTCTTCCACAATCTCTCATACTCTTATGCATTCATTCAATCATTCTCTCCCTCATCCCTAGCTTACGCCACCTTCATCTCTTCCTTAAATCAACGTCCATGCCTTCTCTTCTCTCGAATCTCTCTCAAGTAATCCCTCCCTCCACAAAGACCTCACGTCACTTTCAAAAGCCTCCCTGTTTTCGTCCTTCTCTCTTCTCTTAAACTCCACAAAGATCTCATCTTTCTCCATCCCAAATTCATATTCCATCTCAAGTCCTCCACTCTCTCAGAGACTCAATCTTTCTCTCATAAAGCACCCTACCTTTTGCCCTAGTTCACTTTGAAGCCTCCCATGTTGAGATTGGTTGCACGTGTGTATTGATCAAGATGCAATCTTTGATCCCATTATACATCATAATTTTGGTATCAGAGCTCTAGGTTGTTTCGAGTGCAACCATAGCCCCACAAAACAACCCAAACACAATCCCTTCCATACCTGAATCATAAAAACCCTAACCGTCCATCACCATGGCTCACGAGATGTTCCTTATGAGGAGAGTTCTTAGTAACTCAATTGTTTTTGAAGATCAACAACAACGAGAGGCCATCTTTCAATCTCGTTGCACAATCAAGGGAAAAGTTTGTTCGTTGATCATTGATGGTGGAAGCAGCACCAATGTGGCATCAACTACTATGGTGGACAAACTTCAGCTGGAAATGAGTCCCCATCCAAAGCCCTACACCATCCAGTGGCTCAATCAGGGTGAAGATCTACAAGTGACTTAAAGATGTTTGGTAAGCTTTTCCATTGGCAAATCCTTTAAAGAATCTTTATGGTGTGATGTTTTGCCTATGGATGCTTGTCATATTCTACTTGGAAGACCATGGTTATTTGACAGGAGTGTGATGCACAACGGAAGAGCTAATACCTATACTCTTATGATGAACAACAAGAGAATAACCCTAACTCCACTCCAAATAACCCAACCATCCCCACCTAAGAAAGATGATCTGAACCCCATCACTTATATGACCACTGAACGCCCTGAGTTTAGTGAGCATAAGGAGATGACTCCCTTAGACCCTAACACAAACCCTAGCCACATAGAGCCAACCAACGATGAAAAATCTAGTCTCGACAACCCTCCTCTCGTCACCCCCCTTAGAAAACAACACCCTCATGTGTTCCTAAACGAGAGACTACCCCAACGTGAAGTCCAAACTGATCCCATTCCTAGATTAGTTGTGCATCATGAACCAACAACTCACGTGAACCCTAGTGACACTCAAGAGGTTCAAGGGCAAGATGAAGATCTTCAAGCAAAGGGTATGATTAGGGAAAGTCTCAGTCCATGCGCCATCCCTACCCTTTTGGTCCTAAAGGAAGGAAGCCAAAGTCTGTGCACCAACAAGGTTACTACCAAGTACAAGTTTCCTAGAAGTGAAGATCAAGTGAACGAGCCATTTGGTACCCAAGTCAACTCCAAGGTTAATCTAAGAAGTGGGTACAACCAGACTAGAATTCAAGAAGGGGACACTGCTATCAAAACCAAAGAAGAACTCTATGAATGCAAGTGTATTGTTATCTACTTGGGTGATATACTTGTGAACAACAAGAGTGTGAAAGGTCACATCTTTCATCTCCAATCCGATTTGGGGACCTTAGCTCACGTGGATCTGCATCAAAATCTACACAAGTATGGCGTCTTCATCAACAACATAGTCTCTCTTGGCTACGCTCTTTCGCCTGAAGTCTTCAAGTTTGATGAAGAAAGAGTCCAAGCTATCAAGGAGTGGTATGCTCCAACTAGAACTCATGATGATCGAAGCTTCCCCGGCTTGGCCTCTTTCTATAGGAGGTTTGTGAAGAAGTTCAATACTACTTTATCTCCTATGACCGATCTATGGAAATCCCAGGAGTTTTCATGGAGCCCCACTACCCACCAAGCGTTCATCAAGGATAAACTCTGCACCACACCGGTCCTAACCCTACCAAACTTTTATAAGAGGGTTGAGTGTGATGCTTCTGGAGTTCATGTTGGAGCAGTTCAACTTGTTCTATCTCAAGAGGGCCGCCCTGAAATTCATTACATGAAAAAGTTTGGTGATCCTAGATTCATGGAAGATAATGGAGGCCAGCCCCGCTCAACCAACAAAGAGGTCCAACAAGGGGGAATGATGTATTTTGGCCAACGCCACATACATCAAAGGAGGCCCATGATGGAGAACTGCTCAACCTAGGTCTCACCTTTGGGGACCATAGGTTCATAGAAGGAGATGGAGGCTCACAGAGCCATGGGCTTGCTTTTGGAGACCCAAGATTCATGGAAGATGATGGTAACCTATCCATGGCAAGTCCAAGTCCACAACTAAAGGCCCAAGTACAAAGCCCAAGTTGAACTTCACAGTTTGGACCATTTCAAGATGAAGTTCACATTTTGGATCATTTTGAGATGAATTTCACATTTTTGACCATTTCAAGAAGAAGTTCACAGTTTTGGCCTTTTGATGTATTTCTTTACATTTCTAGGGTTTTATTTACATTTCCTGTTGCGTGCGGTGCCAAGTAATATATATAAACTTGGACACCAAGTCGTAGGAGTCTAGATTAATCTAGAATAGTCTGAAATGTTCTAGAATGATCTAGAAGGTGCGTGTGCGTGTGTGATAGGGGTGTGGTGTGCTAGATTAGGCGCCAAGCTATGTAGTCCTAGATAAGGTTGGCTTATTTTGTAACTAATCCATCTTGGATTAGGAAAGCCAAGTCCTAAAAGGATTATTATTTCTTGTAACCAACCCCTTTAGGATAAGGACTCCTAATCCAAGGATGAGATGGAGTAGATGGCGTCTAGTATTAGTAGTCCTTGGCTTGCATGCCAAGTAATAGAGTCCTAGTAGGAGAAGATGGCTTGCACGCCAATCTTAAGAGTTCTAGGAGGTTTAGGACTTTCGTAGTATAAATAGCTAGGCCTGTAGCCTCTCAAAGGCACCCAACTTAGAATTATGAAATCAGTTAAGCTTTTAGCTTTCTCTCGAGAGTTTGGATAAACCTCACCACTTTCTTCTATTGTATCTTGGTATGGTACCCAAGTGGTTAGGAAAAGCTTGATCCTAGGTTGCAATCTAGATCAAGTTAGCCCTAGGTTGTCTTTCTTGTGGATTCAAGTTAGAAACCTAGAACTATCCGTTTTTATCTTTCTCACAATACAGTTAAGAGAATTACATCTTTTATCTCTCTATCAATATAGTTGAGATAAATTCCAAACTCTAATTCACTCTCTCCCCCTATCATCCAAACGTCTCTCTCTCATACCCTACTCTCTCAAATCATCAATTTCTCTCTCACTCTCCTAAAGGCCTCACGCCAAATCTCTTCCATAATCTCTCATACTCTTATGCATTCATTCAATCATTCTCTCCCTCATCCCTAGCTTACGCCACCCTCATCTCTTCCTCAAATGAACGTCCATCCCTTCTCTTCTCTCAAATCTCTCTCAAGTAATCCCTCCCTCCACAAAGACCTCACGTCACTTTCAACAGCCTCCCTTTTTTCGACCTTCTCTCTTCTCTCAAACTCCACAAAGATCTCATCTTTCTCCATTTCTAATTCATATTCCATCTCAAGTCTCTCCACTCTCTCAAAGACTTCATCTTTCTCTTACAAAGCACCCTACCTTTTGCCCTAGTTCACTTTGAGGCCTCCCATGTTGAGATTGGTTGCACGTCTCCCTTGATGTGTAATTGATCAAGATGCAATCTTTGATCCCATTATACATGAGAGAAGAACTCGTCCAGCCTGTAAACCTGGATCATTGAAAAGGTATTATGTCTAAGTCACTAAGGGGTTAGTATCCCTAGCTACTTAAACGTGTATTACCTTAGGAAAACAAGCAACCGAACTGCCAATAGGCCACCTGCTTATAAAAAAAGAGAAAAAAAGAAAAAAAAAAGAAGAAAAATCAAGAAAAAAAGAAGAAAAAAAGAAAAAGAAAAATGAGGGACTAACTTAAAAATCCTTCGGGACAAGTTAGGTAAAAGGAGAGATTACAAGTTTTGCAGCTGAAGGCACAAGGATTGACAAGAAGAAGATCATGGCTCGTGTTAATTCTTGTAAAACAAAATGAAATGTATTACTTATCATATCAATAAAAGGAGTACACTCTTGTTCGATACATTTTGTTTTACTAATTTTAATAAAGGAAAAGCATCAAATTAAACAAATACATAGTGTGCGCCTTCTTTCCTACATTTTATTTCATCTCTTGCCTCTCCATCTTGCTTGCTAGATATGCGTCAAGTCCTAGTTTGAGTCAAAGTCCTTAGACTCGTTAGTGCTCGCTTGACAAGTCTTGCCTAATTTTTCTGCGTTAGGGGGAGATCCTTTCAGGTTATAATTCGATCCCGATTCCCCGGCAATGATAATACTCTTCAATTTCTGAGTTTCTGGGGGGGGGGGGTGAACGAGTGCATTTTTCACGCCATTGTATCGCACCAATAGTAGTAGCCAACCAACTCCGATATCCGTTGGTCGACGAAGACGAAATACGATGAGGCGGCGGGACTTCAGCTCCTGCTCGTTTCTTCCAATATTTAATCCCTTATTCGACCACCGAGTGATAAGCCGCAAGTGCACGGGTGAAATTGTAGCACGAATCAAGGTCGTTCCCACAGGGACTTTTCCTTTCAACGCACTGAACTAGCCTCCTAGTTGATTGCTAAGTCGATCGGGTTTTTGTTTGAAACAATCTAATTCTATTTCTATTTACTACTAAAGACTAACAAACAAATATGCACACAATTTACTTGGATTTATCAATATGATAAAAACGTTCAGGGGATAAAACCTAAGTCACTCTATGAATCAAACAAGCGGATTGAACATGTATTTCACTAATTTGGTACATTTTAGGGTCAATAATCGCATAAATTACTTCGCAATGAGATTTTTCCACTAGAGCGAATTGCCAAGACAAACCAATCACCTACTTTCGTTGTTATTTTGATTTAATCAAGGTTAATTATCTAATTATCCAATGACCCCTAATTATAAAGTCTTCTATGTCTAGTTCACTTCATAACTAGTTTAATCCTAAGGGTTCCGATTATCGAATTTCTCCGTTCGGTACTTCACTCAACAATATAATTCCATATTCTTGATGGCCAGTCAAAAACAATGACATACATAATCAAAGGTTAAATAAAATGCATTCAAACTAGATTAACAAACTTGTTCAATCCAACAAAACTCAATTCATAAGAGAAACTAATAAGGGTTTATCCCTAAACTTATGAAAACTACTCACTACTCATGTTCGATTCACTAAACATATGAAATTCTATACTAAAATTCATGGAAATCTAAAGAAGGAGAAATAAACCGAGTGTTGAATCAATCCTTGCTTGATTGGTGATCGGTGGGGACTTTTGCTCCTCCACTTCAATGGATTCTTGCAAGATAATCTTGAAACTCCAATGCACTCTCCCTCTTCACAATGGATGAATGTGGATGGAAATAAGGACTAAAGGATGGATGAATATGATGATGAAGATGATGATGGATCAGAATGAATGCCAGTCAAAACAGCCGGGTAGCAATTATATAGCATTAAAATGCAGCCAAAACGCCTTTTCCGCATTAATCAGGATCAACACGGGTCGATACGAGTCAACACGGACCTTGTCGAAGTCAACACGGGTCGTGTTGACATGACACAGACCGTGTTGCTCACTGGAGTTGGATTCTGGACTTTCTGGAGGTTGAAACGGCTAGTGTTGAGTCCTTTTATACCCGTGTTGCTGCCAGGCGGCATCCAATGCCTTCTTGGGCCAATACTTGGGCCTTGGGATGGATCTATTTTTTGATTTGTGATCTACTTGGACTCCTTTGACTTGGTTTTGAGCTTGATTTCTTCACTTTAACATCAATTTCCTACACAACTATACCAAACTCCAACCAAGCATAAAATAGACAATTCGAGTATAAAAATAATACATTCATATCAATAATCACTCAAATTAACTCTAAATAACCCTAGATCACATATATATAAAATACACTTATCACCGAGCCTTGGAGATGGGTAAGGTCGAGAATCTCACATGGTAGCAGAGGTATGTCTTTAAGGCGTCCCATTTGGCTCATGACCCGATCGGGAAAATAGTAGGTGTGTTCCCTCAGACCTAGCAGAGTGATATGAGTTGCCTTGCTTGAATAGTTAGAAAAGCAGGGGACCTTCCACCATTGAATCCACCATCGAATTTCTTTGTGATCCTTCAAGAAGATCACCCACTCGTCAAAGCTACAGCGTGCCTCATACTTCCTTTTGCGCTAGCAAAAATGAGCCAATTCCGATGGGGTTATAGGAGAAAACACCATGCTGAGGTGTTCCATGAACCATATCTTGGAAAGAAAGGAGATAGTAAGTCTCTTGGTTGCAAAAAGAAAAAAAGAAAATATACAACCAAGGGAAAATCGACAAACTGATTCCACATGAATTATTTGAATAATTCACGCAAAATCAAGAAAAAAAGATAATAAAAAAAATATATAAAAGAAATACGTCGATACTTACTTGGAGGACAAGGGGACTTCAGCGAAAGATTTGCTTTGAACTCCAGGAATCAAGGCTCAGTAGAGTTTCCGCCACCATCATGGGAGCGGGGTTATAGCCACGGGCCATTTCATCAACATTGTGGATGAGAGAAAGAGGGGCGAAACCCAAACCGCCATGATAAAATAGAAATTCGGCCAAAACGGAAAAGATCAAACCTCGTACCCGTGATGCTGGTCTAAGTTTAAGCGCTTCTGGTGACTGGAAAAATTCTACCATGGCTTGGAGATTCACCATGTCGTTCACCAAAATGTGCCTGAGTGCACGATGATTAAAGTTGGTCATTTCTTCAAACCTTTCGCGATAGTTTGAAGCGAGAGGAGGGGTTATCGGTGGGGTGTAGAGATCAAAACCGAAGATGCATGCCCATTCTTCAGGAAGAGGGCACAAATCGTTCCGAGAGAACCGAAATACATGAAGCTTCGAGTCCCAAAATGTAAAGGCCGCTTTGAGAAAATCCCAGTTGATCTTCACTTGCTTCAGGCTCAAAATGAAGGATAAATTATAAAGAGTGAGGAGACCTTTCTCGGATTTCGACAAGGAATTCATCCCGAGGTTAAGTTTCTTTTAAAAGGCCATGATTAAAAGGGATGTAGGAGGTGAAAGCGAAATGACAAGAAGGGATGAAGAGAAGTGGCAGCAAGCCTTGCTTAAATAGTGAACGGCATGCCTCGAATACACTATTTCTGCCTCAAAGCTGATTGAACCAAGAGAGGTGAACAGTGGCCAATGACATGTAAACGGTCAAGACACGGTGGCCTCCACCGTGTCATGGCCGGTCGGCCTCCAGCAGAGGGGTGAACCGCGTGAAGTGTCGATGCCGTGCATGTGCATGCATGGGAGGAAGACACGGTTCCTGGATCCAATTAGGCGTGTTAGTGTAAAAAAAAATGTACATGTAATCATATTATTTCCTTTTCTTTTCTTCATTTTAATTTCATCTTGGATGTTATTATTTTCTTTTAGGGGTTTCATTTATTTGCTTATATATTCTATCCTTTCTAAACAGTATGAGATTGACCAATAAATAATATTGGGGTCTTACATGCATTTGATTAGATCGAGGGATTGTGAAAGATGTTCCACTCGAAATATTCTTGTTATTTCTTCGACTCATATTCCTCAAAAAGTTCATCCTATAGCCCGAGAGGGCGGCTAGCACCTCAGGAGCCCTTTGTTACGAAATCCTCTAGAAAGAGATCTCCGTCCGGGGCCAAACGATGAGTTTCTAATCCGAAATTACCGAAAGTCTTGGTTTCACTGACTCCCCAAGCCATGACCTATTTGATCCTTCAAAACCAGGTTCAACTAGCTCAGCCGTTGAAGCGACTGTAAGCCAAACAGACGGTATATGGCGCTAACGGAGAAAGGAGCACGGGAATACCTTAAGCTTCAGTGTGCGGCTAGTGGTCAGTTGAACACCCTTGTACAATACTCAGGCTGACGGCTGAGTAGCAGGAGCAACTTTTAATTTATTATGAGCCCAAGCGATAGGCTCATTAGGAAGAGTAGGCACCTTGGTTACCGTAAATTCTTGGAATCAAAGAGATAGAAGACGCAGTACACAAAGTGGTCTTAGCATGACCCTACCCGTTACGTGGGACCATTCCTCCACTCATTCGATATACGAGAAAGGTTACCACGGATTACAAAAAATTTAAGTGGTCCAAGCTCTAGTGCTATTTCGCGAGGCAATCCACATCGATGTAATGAAAGTGAAGGGCCCACGACAAAACTCTTTGCCTTAGGCAAAGGGTCGAGAAACTCAACACCACTATTCTACTATTCTTGTCCGTAAAATTCATAAGCGGACGTGTGAGTCTTGCTTTCAATTAGCGAGGAAGGAAGCAGGCAAAGCAAGGCTTTTGTCTTTTGTTCAGAGTGAGAAAGGGAAACCAAACGAATCGAAGCCGCCTTTTGGCTATTAGAGAATCTTTCTTCTTCAATTACGCACGAGTCCAAATAATCACGTGCATTCAAAAAAGAGTCTGCTTGCATTTGCACTTCTTCTTCTCGTACATACGTTTATTCCTCGTACAAAACAAAAAAAAGAGCAAAGATCGACACTAAAAAAGAAGAGGCCTTGCCGACTAACTACTGGGGAGGGCCACCAAACAAGCTTCTGAAGGCTGCATCTGCGAAAGAACTGCGCAGAGAATCATCTTGAGTGCTAGAAGGACTGGGCAAGAACTGGCTGGAAGGCATGTCATATCCTTGATTATAGCCAGGGCGCTGGCTATAAGGAACGATGGACTGAGCATGGTACTGAGGTTCCCATGGACTAGGAACTCATCGAACCATGGAATCCACTCGATTCTGAGCAATTTTCCACCATGAACTCAGGAATACCGGGGGACCGCTGTCTACCTCTCGAAGAAATGGGAAGCTTGATGTTCACCCAGCAGATCTTGATTCCTACGCCTGGACGGTCCTGCACCCGGATCTTCATGATAAGCCCTCCTACTAGTTTCTCCTGCTGAAGAATGGCGAGGAGGATGTCGTGATGAACTCTCAGAACGCGACAAGCTCGCATGAGAATGAGCTTCGTGATTTTCTCCACCACTAGCTGGCATGGGACCTTGATATTGACCATCCACAAAGTTCCGATCAATGAATTCTCGAGCGGTAATTCGTTCCCTCAGCAGAACTCGAATGCAGGCGTAGGCTTGCCGCACGAAGACGGGGATCAATAAAAAAAAAAAAACAAGCGACCTACTGGGTTAGCATCAAAGTACTGCAACACTTCGTGATCATTCGGCATAAGAGGGATGAAATCGAATAGCATATCCTCGTCCTCCGCTTGCTTAGGGCCTTCCACATTTTCGTTCAGAAGAGGATCGTAGTATCCTCCCAGCTGCAAAAGGACAACGTTAGCAAGCGAGCAAGCTGCATTATTTTGTCGGCCGAAGAAATTTTTTACCTGAGCAAAAGCCAAGCGCCCTCTATGCTGAGCGGCCGCTTCCTCCAAGTCATCCACTGGAACTATGAAATTGATGGCAGGTTCCCCAATCAACAGTCGAGCCATCTCATCCTGAGTGAAGGGCCTGCCTATCATAAATGAGCTCAGGAGGGTCAACATGCACCCTAGAAGGCCATTCCCCTGCATGTTGAAAGAATATGCGCTCTTCCAAATAGAAGACGACGCCCGAGGGACCTTTCAGCAACAAGCGGTGCTCGCTTGCCTCATGTGCCAAATGAATATCGTGATGGAGACCTTCCAAACGGTAGCCGTTCCATGGAGACCGGACGACGTCCTCCTAAAAAATGACATTATGAGCTCTCCAGAACAGAAAGATGAAAAAACAAGAAAAATGAGCCATACCGGTCGAAGAGTGTCGATGATCCGCCTAAGGCCATTCAAACCCTTGAAATGGTATTTGGGGCGACGGTAGTACGATGGGTCTGCCCATTGAACAGCGGCGGGAATCCTCAGGTTGACATCATTCGTTCCCCCGACTATCGGAAAAAAAATACGCTAAGACCCACACCTGCACACAAGGAAAGATCTTAGTCGAATCAAGAAAAGGAATTTTGCACACTACAAATTTCCAAAAGAAAATATCTTGAAGTATACCTCCAAGACTCGCCAAAGGCTGCTACCAAAATTGAGCTGCTTTGACTCTGTGGCTCTCGTACGCCCGACCGTATCGCAACTAGTGGGACGACAAGCGACCCACATCCTCCTCACCAAGTGAGCATAAGCGACAGCAGACCAATTGAAATTTCTCACCGCACCATAGTCCAAGAGATGATGCATCCAAGAAAAGGTGATCATTTCCCCACGATTGGCAAAAATAATTGCGTTAATAAAATGCGCAAGGACCAGAAATTGACGTTAGGAGAGGGGCAGACTCCCAAAACCCTCACTTTTCAAAATGGTCGCCAAGTGAGAATACCGCAAAGTATCATTCCGCCCTGCCAAAGCAAGAGCAGGTTGCAAGAACTCGAAGACCCGAGGATCAGGATCCTTCTGAAATACCAACAACTGGCCGCCCCAGCTGAGGCCAGTAATCATCACAAAGTCGACAGGAGTGAGCATCATTTCGCCAAGAGGAAGGTAAAATGAGTTGGTTGAATCCTAAAAGCGCTCCACTATGGCCCATCCGAATATTCTTCTGGTACGTGGTTTCCAAGTTCTCAAGCAAGCCAGGAAAAGGCCAAAACCTGTGCCCTCAATGGTGGTCGAGTAGAATTTTCCTATGTTTGCATGACTAGACAAAGCTACTACACTTTGCGTGCTTCCACAAGACTTAAAGCTAGACCTGTCAATACGAGCAGGCGGGCGGGTTACGGGTCGATCATATATCGGGTTTGGGTAAAGGCAGGTCGGGTGTATTTCAGGTTCGGGTGTATTCCGGTTTCGGTCGGTTTGGGTCGAGTTTACGGGTCATGACAGCCCTTTTTCTCAGTCACTTACAACTAATAAAATTGATTATAACTGGTCAAAGACACTTATGTAATGTACCATTCCATTCCAAGTTCGACCACCACGATATGTCATAGCTGCATACACATATTACGATACACCCAAAGGATAAAATTTGGCAATCTTCAAGTCTACAAGTATTATGTGGTTTATGTCAACAATAAACGAATAACAGTACTTATGAAATATATAGGGTTTTGGGATGCTAATATACTAAACTTTTAGGGTATTGGACAATAATGCACTGACTTTGACCTTTGGCGATAATACACTATTTTACTGAAAGACAGGAGAGCGGCGGGACTGCAGGAGTTAGAGGGTTCACTGAAAGAGTGAGTGAGTGACAGTGTTAGGGTTTTGTTTTGGTCATTTGTTATTTGATTATTTCATTTGTATGTCTCTCTCTAGGCACAACTTTCTGAAGCCACCCAATATGTTACTTTTGGGCCTTAATTTTCATGAAATGGGCCACTTTTTTACAGAAGACCGAAGTAGACAATACACTTAAAATTAAAGTGTCTGACCCAATGGGCCGACCCAAACCTGACTCAACCCGTTTTTTACCGGGTTCTTTGGGTTAGGTCATTTTCGGGTCCCGGGTCAAAATTTTGTGTTCAAAACCCTTGTTTTTGTGGGTCGGTTTGGGTCGGGTTTTCGGGTCGGGTCGAGAATTACCAGGTCTACTTAAAGCTATCCTCCTATAGCAAGAAGTTCAAAGTAAAGGTCTAAGTGTTCACTCTAAACCACTATGTACTTTTAAGCAAAATTTGGAGTATTCATCTACTTCAAATTTGACTTAAAGTGCTAAACACAAGTAATGACATGCACAATTTCTTTGATTAAAACATGTTATGAAAAGTGCGTACCGAAACATGGGAACGGAAGAACCATGCATGTTCATCCTGACGAAACACGAGCTGTGCTGGAGTGAATTCTCTATTTCGGTATTCCCGTTTGCACCGTCCTTGTATAAGGACGCTCCTGGACTGCTGGCTGAGTAGTACGTCTGCGTCCCCTTCTGAAGAGATTCATCTTTCTGCGATGAAGACAAAAATATCAAAGAAGACTTCTAGAGAGAGCAAAGGAAGAGAAGCAAGTAAGAGCTTGAATGGGAATGGTGAAGATTGCCGAAAATCAAGTACTCTTATATAGCTAAAATGGCTCGGTCCACACTGCCACGTTGCACTCTTTCATTGGCCAGAGTTAAAGGCCGATTGGTCTCCAAGCTATCCACAATAATTGCAAGAAAGTTGGTCTCCTGCATGGCCTGCAAAAGCTGGTTTGTACGAGAAGATTCCCTGCTTTTTCCCATGGTCCAGCCAGCCTTGGAAAGGAGGGAAGATTGTCTTATTATCCATGCTTATTTTCAAGGATCACTTTGCATGCTTTCAAGGAAGTTGCACGGATGAGAGTGCCTAATCAAAGACGTTAGTCTTCACTAGATTGAAGTGCCAATTCCCCAAAAAATGATGAGCATTTTCCAATGATAATGCTGACAAAAATCGAGGTATGTTATCTTAACAAAAATTGAACCTCATTAAAACGGATAAAAAAAATGTTGCGTTTATCACAAGAAAATAAGAGTCATCGACATTAGGATTGGTGAGATTTCAATAATAAGAGCCACATACATTGGCACCAGAGCTGATGATGTATATTTGGTCCCAAATACACATCATGGGAACCAAATACTCGTTTACATGGAGGAAGAACTTCAATCACTCACGTCTCTCTCACAAGCGAATGACTTCATCAAAGGCAACTCGATACTTTGCTCCATATCTCAAGAATCATGAAGATATTGTGAAAGTCATCCTAGAGCCGAATGTTCTACATCAAAGGAGCTTTTTAATGGTTTTTGATTCTTGAAGTTTGGAGGAGAAATGAGCAAGTCATCAATGTTTTAATCTAGCTTATGTACATTTGATTCTTTAAGATGTCACATTTGTAATAGATGATGTAAGCTAGGAACCCATGTATTTCTTGATTTGTACACGCCAAGGGGGTTCTAAAATCCTATAAATAGACCCCTTGGGTGGCCTTTGTAAACACATTATTCGATATAACAATACAAATCAAACACACATGATGTTGTTTTCTCTCTAGCCTTGCTAGCATTCGATTCTCTTGAGGGAGTAATCGCCTATCTCTACTTCTAATCTAGGGTTGGCATCCTTAGGTGGTGAAAGGTAGAATTGGAGGAATCATTGGAGTGGTGTGCCTATATCTCCATTAAAGAGTCCAAAGCCAATATCAATCATTCGTTCATTCGTTCATCATTTGGTATCGATTTCCATTGTTCTTTTTCGATTTCCATCTTCTTTCTTTCAATTTGATTGATCCTTAAGAACTTTGAGAAGGAAGATTCTCATCTTGTTCATAAAGATCCTGAATTGGTGTATAGTGTGATCACCTTTGATCCCATTATACATTAAAATTGGTATCAGAGCTTAGGAGATTGATTCTCTTAGTTCTTGCACCATCTTTTTACCATCTTTACGTCACAAAACCATCTCCCACCATCCCTCCATTACACGTCCACCATGAACTCCACAAAGAACCCCAAAACCAAACACAATCAACCCTAAACACATACCCCCCCTCTCGTCCTTACATTCTAACCCCAAAACCGTGAGTTTCTTGTGATCTTTTTGTATAAAGATTGATTCTAGTGGCTAGTCTAAGTTCTCCAACACATTCTCCCACGATATCTCAAGAGAATGTAGAGTTGATAAAGCAAAAGATCACCTACCTCACCGACCAATTGAAGAGATACATGCATCTCCAACATAGGGTGATCTGTGAAGATAATGAATCTCATGACGAAGAAGAGGAAAAACAAAGTAGACGTCCAAGAAGGGAGGAAAGATTTGATTTCAAAGTGGAGATTCCGAAATTTGATGGCAATCTTGATCCTTAAAACTTCTTAGATTGGATGCAAACTATTGAACGAGATTTTGATCTTAAAGAAGTTCATGATAAAAAGAAAGTGAAGTGTGTGGCTCTTAAGTTGCGCAAACATGCGTCCATTTGGTGGACCCATTTACAAAAGAAGAGGCAATTTAAGGGAAAGAACAAGATTAGGACATGGAGTAAAATGAAAAGCAAGTTGCAAGGAAAGTTTCTACCACCAAGTTATCTCCAAGATAACTACTACAAATTGCAACGTTTGGTTCAAGGAAGTAGAACTGTGGAGGAGTACACGAAAGAGTTTGAGCATCTACTTTGGCGTTGTGATCTCCAAGAGAATGAACCTTAAACTTTGGTACGTTTCTTGTTTGGTCTTAATGATTGGATTCGCAATATTGTTGAGTTACATTCTTACCAATCTTTGGATGAATTGAGTTTGTTGGCCTTAAAAGTAGAAAGGCAAAGAAAAGAAAGAGGAAAAGAGACCATGACAAAATACCAAACATCTTACAAACCATCCCAAACTACATGTCTATACACTCAGCAACAAAGACCTACATTCCCCACAAAACAACCAAACATCAAAGCCCTACAAAATCAGCCCCTATCCAACCCTAAACCTCACGTCCAAGAAACTAAACCTCTAGCCCTAAGAAGGTGTTTTCGTTGCCATGGATTAGGTCATTATGCCTCGAAGTGTCCTAATAAAAGAGTTGTATCTTTGGTTGAATATCAAAGTGCTTTGTATGTTGAACCGGAGTATAATGAAAGTGAAAATGAAGAGGAGGTTGATGGCACTATTGGCGTAAATGAGGAGGAGAATATAGAAGAAGCGGATGAAGGAGAAATGTTGGTAGTAAGAAGGGCTCTAAGTGTTGCTTGTGTACCAAACGAGCAAGAACAAAGGGAGAACATATTCCATACAAGGTGTACTATTCAAGTCAAAGTTTGTTCTCTAATCATTGATGGAGGAAGTTGCACTAATGCCGCTTCAACAACCATGGTGAATAAGCTACAATTGGAGGTTAGTCCACACCCATCCCCTTACACAATTCAATGGCTGAGCCATAGGAAGGGTATTCGTGTGGTTCACCGTGTGTTTGTAAGTCTTTCCATTGGTAAAAACTATAAAGATTGTATTTGGTGTGATGTAATTCCAATGGATGCTTGTCATATATTGCTTGGGAGACCTTGGTTATTTGATAGGCATGTTGCTCATGACGGGAGATCAAACACATACACGTTCACTCTCAACAAAAAGAAGATTACTTTGGCTCTTGTCTCACCATCATCAATCATACGTCCCCAACAACAACAACAATAACAACAAGAGGAGACGAACATTGTGACATTCATGAAGGCCGAACACCATGAGTTCCAAGAGCACAAAAGTCTTATTCTAGCTAACTAGGAAGAGGAGAAAGCGTCCGAACACATGAGCATTCACGCCTCCAACCTCTTTTGGAACGTTTCAAACATTTGTTCCCAAAAGAGATGCCAAAGGGATTGCCTCCAAAAAGAGATATTGAGCACAAAATTGATCTAGTTCCAGGTTCAATGCTCCCTAACAAACCGGCCTGCCGAATGAACCCAAAGGATGCTCAAGATATACAAAGGCAAGTAGATGATCTCTTATCCAAAGGCTTGGTACGTGAAAGTATGAGTCCATGTGCTGTTCCCGTTTTGCTTGTACCAAAGATAGATGGATCTCAACGTATGTGTATGGATTGTCGAGCCATAAGCAAGATTATAATCTAGTATAGGTTTCCAATACCTCGACTTGAAAATCTACTTGATGAATTACATGGAAGTGTTGTGTTCTCTAAAGTTGATTTGAGGAGTGGATATCATCAAATTCGAATTCATGAAGGGTATGAGTGGAAAACCACATTCAAGACAAAAGAAGGCTTGTATGAATGGCTTGTCATGCCATTTGGCCTCACTAATTCACCATCTACTTTCATGCGTCTTATGAATCATGTATTAAAGCCTCTTATTGGCAAGTGTGTAGTAGTTTACTTTGATGATATTCTTGTATATAGCAAAAGTGAAAAGAAGCATGTAAAACATCTAGAGTTGGTCATGTACATTTTGGAGAAGGAGCAACTCTACGCCAACAAGGAGAAATGCCACTTTTTCTCATCCAAGGTTGTGTTCCTTGGATATGTTCTTTCAAGGGAAGGCATACAAGTCGACAAGGAGAAAGTGAAAGCTATTGAAGAGTGGCCTACACCAACATCTATCCATGAGGTACGAAGTTTCCATGGTTTAGCATCATTTTATAGAAGATTCATAAGGAATTTTAGCTCCATTCTTGCACCTATGACCGAATTGTTAAAGAAGAAGGAGTTTTCATGGAGTAAGGGTGCTAACGAAGCGTTTGAGTTCATTACGGAGAAATTATGTCATGCACCTATTCTTGCATTACCTTGTTTTGACAAAGCCTTTGAAGTTGAAGTTGATGCAAGTGGAGTTGGAATTGGAGCCGTTTTATCCCAAGAGGGCCGACCTCTTGCTTTCTTTAGTGAAAAGTTAAATGAAGCTAAAAGGAAGTATAACACATATGATAAAGAGTTCTATGCAATTATAAGAGCTCTTGAGCATCGGCGTCATTATCTTCTAAGTGGTGAATTCATTCTGAATAGTGATCATGAAGCTCTAAAGTTCATTCAAGGGCAACACAAGCTTAATCCAAGACATGCTAAATGGGTTGAGTACATGCAAGCATTTCATTTTATGATAAAGCATAAGGCGGGACATCTCAACAAAGGAGCGGATGCTTTATCTAGGAGGTACTTACTTACTCATGTTCTTGATTCAAGAGTCCTTGGTTTTGAGCATATTAAAGGGTTACATGAGAATGATGAAGATTTTAAGGAGGTTTATGAGCTTTGCAAGAAGCATCCCCACCAACTCTTTCATATTGAGTATGAATTTCTTTTTAAGGGAAATTAACTATGCATTCCAAAGAGTAGCATTCGTGAGTTGTTGATTACGGAAGTCCATGGATGATCTTTGGCTGGTCATTTTGGCATTGAGAAGACTTATTTCATGATGAAAGAGCATTACTTTTGGTCTAACATGATCAAAGATGTCGAGCATATGGTTAAGAGGTGTAATACTTGCAATATTTCAAAAGCTCATGCATTACCACAAGGCTTGTACACTCCTTTTCCTATTCCACATAGTCCATGGGAAGATGTGTGTTTAGACTTCGTTGTGGGTCTACCCAGAACTCAAAGAGGCAAGGATTCAATCATGGTGGTTGTCGATAGATTTTCAAAGATGACACACTTCATTCCATGCCATACAACCTATGATGCTACTAAAGTTGCAAATCTATACTTTGAAGAAGTGGTGAAGTTATATGGTATTCCAAAGACCATGGTGAGTGATAGAGATTCAAAGTTCCTTAGTCAATTTTGGCTTACATTGTGGAAGAAGCTTAGAACAAAGTTGAAGTTTAGCACCACATGTCATCCACAAACGGATGGACAAACCGAAGTTACAAACCGTACTTTGGGAGCTTTACTTCGAGCATTGGTTAGTAAAGACAAGAAAGGGTTGGATACTCTTCTATGTCACGCTGAATTTGCCTTCAATAGAAGTCCAAGCAAAGCCACGGGTTTGTCACCATTTCAAGTGGTTTATGGAAGAAATCCTCTCCAACCTATGGATCTTACACCTATTTCTACATCAACAAAGTTTAGCTTTGAAGATAATAAAAGGGTGGAAGAGATTAAGAAGCTACATGAAGAAGTTCGTGAGAAAATCTTGAAGTATACACAAGATGTAGCAAGTAGAGTGAATAGAACAAGGAAGAAGGTTGTATTTGAACCGGGAGATCTTGTTTAGATTCACTTGAAGAAAGAGAGATTTCCTTCTAAGAGGAAAAGGAAGCTACAACCAAGAGGTGATGGTCCTTATGAAGTTTTAGAAAGGATTGGTGAAAGTGCTTACAAACTCCAACTTGGTGAAGACTATGAAGGTAGTTGTACTTTCAATGTGAGTGATCTTAAGCCATACTATGGAGGAGAAGAAGAACGTCTTAGTTTGAGGACAAACTCTTCTCAACTAGGGGGGAATGATGTATATTTGGTCCCAAATACACATCATGGGAACCAAATACTCGTTTACATGGAGGAAGAACTTCAATCACTCACGTCTCTCTCACAAGCGAATGGCTTCATCAAAGGCAACTTGATACTTTACTCCATATCTCAAGAACCATGAAGATATTGTGAAAGTCATCTTAGAGCCGAATGTTCTACATCAAAGGAGCTTTCCAATGGTTTTTGAATCTTGAAGTTTGGAGGAGAAATGAGCAAGTTATCAATGTTTTAATCTAGCTTATGTACATTTGATTCTTTATGATGTCACATTTGTAATAGATGATGTAAGCTAGGAACCCATGTATTTCTCGATTTGTACACGCCAAGGGGGTTCTAAAATCCTATAAATAGACCCCTTGGGTGGCCTTTGTAAACACATTATTCGATATATCAACACAAATCAAACACACATGATGTTGTTTTCTCTCTAGCCTTGCTAGCATTCGATTCTCTTGAGGGAGTAATCGCCTATCTCTACTTCTAATCTAGGGTTCGCATCCTTAGGTGGTGAAAGGTAGAATTGGAGGAATCATTGGAGTGGTGTGCCTATATCTCCATTGAAGAGTCCAAAGCCAATATCAATCATTCGTTCATTCGTTCATCATTTGGTATTGATTTCCATTGTTCTTTTTCGATTTCCATCTTCTTTCTTTCAAGTTGATTGATCCTTAAGAACTTTGAGAAGGAAGATTCTCATCTTGTTCATAAAGATCCTGAATTCATGTATAGTGTGATCACCTTTGATCCCATTATACATCAGCTGTCCTCACAAAATCCCGAGCCATCGGCATCGCACCCGATGAAGTCTCAACATCCGAGCCACTGGCACCGCGCCCAGTGAAGTCTTGACCCCAAGGCCATCAGCATCGTGTCTGATGAAGTCCTTCGGCATCGAAAATGCCACCATCAACGACTATCTCTAAGATCCATCGACATCGCGCTCGATGAAGTCTCCCCAATAAGTAAGGCGTCATTCTCGCTTGAGAACACCTATCGGCGCAAGTTCGCCAACCGCGACATAGGACTGAGCTTCCAAGAGTCAGCCCACACCCTCAAGTAGGACGCGTTCAGCACCCGAAATCATTTTAAGTAGGATGTCACCAGACATCCGAGACCACTACGAGTAGAGCATCATTCTTTCTCAAGACCAACCCAATAGAGGCATACGCCACCTGCAACCACGATGCAAGATTCCGGTTCCAAGCATCATCTCAGGCTTTGCACTCCAAAGTCATATCCCGATCGGTGTCCATCATTCAACTTTGATTTTTGTCCTGACCCGGATTCAATCAAAGTAGGGGCTATCTGTAGACACCGAAGTTTGTCACAAGTTATACAACATAAGAATAAAATAAAAGGATCAAAATAAAGAAGAACAGATCGAACGACAAGAGCTAAAATACGTGCCCTTTATACGTACAAATTTGCCTTTATATTTGCATGCAAATCACATGCAACGTACTTATGTAAAATGCCAAGTCATACAAGCCATGCGAGATCAAGCTCGAGAGGTCACAAGTTCGATTCCTCACAAAAACATAATGCAATCATCTTAAGATTACAAATAAAAGGAGCTACCGTCCAAGTGTGAATTAGCATTTCCCTAGACAGAATACATTCATCCCCCACCGTCCTTGGATGCATGGACGAGAGAAGAATCATCCCCTCACGTGCTGGTGGCCGGTCGGCCTTGACCACCGACCACACGAGGTCAATTGAGCTCGTGCCACCGTTCACCCCTTATACACTCCCCCCTATTGCCTAGTGAATTGTGCCTTGACTGCCCATGGACGAGGGTGAATATATGTGATTACATGCATGTATTCTACTACCTCTCATTCTCCTATAAATACCCTACTCCTCTCAAAGTTAAACTCACTCATCATCTCACTCAATCCTCATTCATTCCATTCCTCTCTCCATCATTCATTCACACACCATCTCACTCTCATTCTCCATATGTTCTCTCTACATATCTTCTAATCCATTCTTAAATTTCTAATCTCCATTTCCATACTACCCTTATACTATCTTTCTACTTATCTTATCATCACTCTTATCCCTCCATAATCTTCATTTTTTACCATTCCTTAGACCTCTAAGCTCATCCTATCCCAAACACCAAAAAAAACCGTAAACCTAAACACATAAAACAACAAAAAAAAACCCCCTTTCGTACCTTCTTTTCTATCACTTTACCTTATCGTTCTCGTAGTGTGTTTTTGGCACTTCGGAGGAGTATCATCCAAGGGCATCAAGAGGAGCATCTTTGATGTATATTTGATAGCCATATACATCAACGTCATCAAGGAAGACATCAAAGCCTAATCATGGGAAGTTACTTGTTGCTTACTGATGTATCTTTGGTCCCAAATACACATCATGGGAACCAAATACAAGATTATATGGAAGAAGAGCTTCAATCACTCTCATCACTCTCAAATATGAATGACTTCATCAAGTGCAATTCGATACTTTGCTCTATAACTCAAGATCTATGAAGCTATTGGGAAAGTCATCGTGGAGCCAAAGATAGATCATTCAAAGAGCTTTCTAATGGTTTTTGAATCTTGAAGATTGGAGAAGAATTGAGTAAGATATCAATGTTTCTTTCTAGCTATGTACATTTGATTCTTTATGATGTCATATTTGTATTGAATGATGTAAGCTAGAAATCCTTGTAATCTTGATGTAGTGCACGACCAAGGGGCCTAGGAATACTATAAATAGACCATTTGGGAGGCCTTTGTAATTCATCTCATAATCAATATCAAATACAAGTCTAAACACATTGTTGTTCTCTCTCTAGTTTTCATGCTAGAATTGGGTCTTCTTGAGGGAAGTCACGTGGAATCTCTTCTTCTATACTAAGATTGGCTATCTTAGTTGGTGATAGGAAGAGTTTGAAGATTCTTTGAAGTGGTGTGACTGTAACTTCAAGGGAGAAGCCATCGCCATTATCATTCGTTCGTTTATCATTCAATTTGGTGAGTTTTCCAATTGTAATCGTTTGATTCTTTTTGTTGTAAATTCATCCATATTCGTTTCAAGCATAAGATCAATCATAATCTTATGCTTCCACCCTTATTCCATTCGTCCCTATTCATCAAACATTCGTCCATATTCACGTTCAAAACGACCATTCATTCATCTAAGAATCAATCTACAAGAACTTGGTTAAAAGATCGTTATATTGTTGTGTAATGTGTCCTTTCTTGGTCTCATTATACATCAAAATTGGTATCAGAGCTTAGGAGATTGTTTCTCTTAGTTCTTGCATCATCTTTTTATAATCTTTCCATCACAAATCCATCCTCCACAATCCTCCATTACACATCCTCCACAAAATTCCACAAGAACCCCCTAAACCCAAACACATCCTAGCCCAAACACATACCATCTCTCATCCATACACCCTAGCCCCAAACCGTGAGTTTCTTTTTGATCTTTTTGTATCAAGATTGATGGCTAGTACGAGCTCTCCAACGAAGTCACCTACAACATCCCAAGAGGATGTAGAATTGATGAAGCAAAAGATCACCTATCTCACCAACCAATTGAAGAGATATATGCATCTCCAACATAGGGTGATCCGTGAAGATGTTGAATCTCATGATGAAGTAGAGGACATACAAAGTGGACGTCCAAGAAGGGAAGAAAGATTTGATTTCAAGGTGGAGATTCCGGAGTTTGATGGTAATCTTGATTCTGAAAACTTTTTAGATTTGATGCAAACTATTGAAAGAGTTTTTGATCTTAAAGAAGTACATGATGAAAAGAAAGTGAAGTATGTGGCCCTAAAGTTGCCCAAGCATGCGTCCATTTGGTGGACAAATCTACAAAAGAAGAGGCAAGCTAAGGGCAAGGACAAGATTCAGACATGGAGTAAGATGAAAAGCAAGTTGCAAGGAAAGTTTCTACCACCAAGTTATCTCCAAGATAACTACTACAAGTTGCAATGATTGGTTCAAGGAAGTAGAACCGTGGAGGAGTATACAAAAGAGTTTGAGCACCTACTTTGGCGTTGTGATCTCCAAGAGAATGAACCTCAAACTTTGGTACGTTACTTGTTTGGTCTTAATGATTGGATTCGTAATATTTTTGAATTACATTCTTATCAATCTTTGGATGAATTGAGTTCTTTGGCCTTGAAATTTGAAAGGCAAAGAAAAGAAAGAGGAAAAGAGACCATGACAAAGTACCAAACATCCTACAAACAACCCCAATCTATACGTCCATACACTCCACAACAAAGACCCTCAATACCTACAAAACAACCTTATAACAAAGCACCACAAAATCAGCCCCCATCCATCCCTAAACCCCACATCCAAGAAACCAAACCATTAGCCCCAAGAAGATGTTTTCATTGCCAAAGTTTAGGTCACATTGACTTGGAGTGTCCTAACAAGAAAGAAGTGTGTTTGGTTGAGTACCAAACGAATGATAATGAATTATTTAAGGAGGAAAATGTAGTAGAAAAGGAGTATGTAGAAGAGTGGCTTGTGGCAAGGAGAGCCTTGAAAGAAGTATGTGTGCCGAATGAACATCAACAAAGAGAGTGCGAGATCTCTCATTGTACCAACAAAGGAGAAGTATGTTCATTGATCAAGGAAGGAGGAAGTTGGACCTTCTATGGTTACATTGACACCCCTACAACAATGATCCACACGTTAAACTTGGAGAGCTATTCACGCCCTACACAATGGCTAAGCCATGACAAAGACATTCATGAGGATCCAAGAAGTTTAGTAAGTCTTTCCATTTACAAGAATTGTAGAGATTCATTATGGTGTGATATTACTTTTATGGATACTTGTCATACTTTGTTGGAAAGACCAAAGTTTCTTTATAGGAATATCAAGCATCAAGAGACATCTCTACTTCCATCTTATACCACACAGCCAAAGGAGAATAAGAGAAACATTGTGACACTTATGGAGAATGAGTATCATGAATTTGGAGAGCAAAAGAGCCTTATTCTTGTACAGTTAGGCGGAAGTAAAACGACCACATCAAATGTTCGTTCACTCTTGAAATCTCTTGTGGAACGTTTCTCTCATATGTTCCCTAAAGATATCATCATACAAGAGTGTCATCAAAGGCTGCCACCAAATTAAGAGTTTCTACACCAAGTAGATCTTGTTAAAGGATCTATGCTACATCACAATTCGGCCTATGGAATGAATCACTTGGAGTTAGTCATGATCATGATGGAGTATGAGAAGCTATATGGAGGCTTAGAGAAGAATCAATTCCTCACGTTCAAAGTTGTATGCCTTGGGTATGACTTATCAAGAGAGGGAATCCAAGTGGATAAAGAGAAGGTGAAAGCAAACCGAGAATGGCTCATACGTGCATCTATTCATGAGAGTCACTTGAATGAAGCAAGTCATTTTTGCTTAAAGAAGATGCTTTAATAAGAAGGAATATGCTAGTTAACATGTTTGAATCAAGAGTACTTGGGTTTGAGTATATCCAAGCGTTGTATGAAGAAGATGATGATTTTAAAGAAATATATGAGGTATGTAAGAAGCATCATCAACAACTCTTTCATATTAGTCATGGATTTCTTTTCAAGGGAAATCAACTATGTATTCCAAAATGTAGTACTCGTGAAGTCTTGATCTTGGAAGTACATGGAGGATCTCTATTTGATCATTTCGGTATTATGAAGACGTATTTCAAGATAAAAGAGTATTATTTTTGGCCTAGTATGATCAAGGATATTGAGTATGTAATCAAACGTTGCAATGCTTGTGATCTTTCTAAAGCTCATGAAGATATCAACTTGAATATCACGGTTGAAGTGCCAAGGATTCAAAGAAGTCAAGAGGTTATAGTCGTTGATGATCATTCAAAGATGGATCGTTTCATACTATGTCATATTACTTATGATGAAGGCAAAGTTGTGAAACTATACTTTGAAGTTGTGAAGTTACAAGGGATTTCTACATCCATGGTGAATAATCGAGAATCAAAGTCCTATAATGTCAATGGGTTATTTTAGAATAAGTTGATGAAGTATAGGAAAGGAGTCTATGATGACTTCAATGCCTTTAAGAAGAGAGCTTGTAATCTCTTGCGAAGAAGCAAGGTAAACAAGAGAATTGATGCTCACAACACTTATGGAAAGGTCTCTTACAAGAAGAAAGTGAAGCTTAGAAGAGAAGGGCCATATGATCACTTACAAGTGATTTGAAGTCATATTGATGTATTTTGGCCCACGCCAAAAACATTCCCAAAGGCCCAAATCAATTTCCAAGAAGCAAGACAAGCTATGGAGGAAAACATGAGCATAGAGGCCAATAGGCCCATACATATTGTGTGCTCCTTATGGCAAGAGGATGTCCAAACATCTTAGGGTCTGCAAATCCACGCCAAACAAGCCCAAGAAAGACCCCAAGGTCTCATCCAAGAAGCCCCTTTTCGTTACTTTTGATCTTTTTGGATGTACTTTTATTTTATAGCTTTTATTATTCTTGGTGTGTTTTATTTAATTAGGAGTAATTAAATCTAGAACATTCTAAATTGTTCTAGAATGTTCTAGTAGGGTAGTTACGCGTGTGATAGGAGTAGAGTAGGCACCAAGTTATGTAATCCTAGATTATGATGACTTATTTTGTAACTAATCCATCTTGGATTAGGAAAGCCAAATTAAACTGGGATAAGGTGATTGTAACCATCTCCCCTTAGGAAGGAATCATAATCCAAGAGGAAGATGGAGTAGTAGTAGTAGTAGTAGTTGTAGTAGTAGTAGACGTGTGGAGGACTTGGCTTGCACGCCAAGCTAGGGCTTATTAGGAGCCCTAGGTTCAAGTCTAGTATAAATAGCCTAGGCTTGTAATCTTTTCAACACATCAGTTTAGAAATATGAATCAAGCTTTGAGCTTACCCCCTCGAGTGTTTGGATAAACCCTCAACCCCTCTTCTATTATATCTTGGTTTGGTACCCAAGTGGTTTAGGAAGAACTTGATCCTAGGTTGCGGTCTAGATCAAGAAACCCTAGGTTGTCCTTCTTGTGGATTCAAGTAGGAAACCTAGCTCTATCCCCCATTATCTTTCTATCTAATAGAAGATAATCTCTATCCCATCTCACCACCCAATCCAATGCCACCCTCACCCATCTATACCCCCTCAACTCGCCCACCTCCTATTTCCCTCTCACAAATTAGCTCAACCAACTCCTTCTCTTCATAACAAACTCATAACAACTTCCTCTCTCCTCCAACAACCTCTCAACTCTCAAGCTCCCTCTAAACCTCACGTCACCCTCTCCCTCTTTCCCCTCCTTCACGTCAACACTCCCTCTCTCTCCTTCCAAGAATCCATTAACTCTCTCTCTTCCCTTTCATGATTCAACCCTTCTTGAATCTTGAAACCACAAAAGCCCTCACGGAAAAATTCCTTCCCTCTTCTCACCCATCTCACGTGAACTACCCTAACCCTAGCCTCAAATTCCTTCCCTCTTGATCCCATTATACATCATAATTTTGGTACCAGAGCTCTAGGTTGTTTTGAGTGCAAACCAAACACATGACCTTTTTCCAATCCAATTCCCAAACCTGCCAATCCAATAGCTTAACCTGCTATTCCACAAGCCTTACCTGCAATCCAAACACATAACATTCAAACCTTCAGTATCAACCTGCAACCCTTAACTCCACAAACAGCCCAAACACATTCCCTTCCCTACCCAAGGTCAACTGGACGTTCCAACCCCTACTATGGCATCTGGAAGTAACTGTCAAGAAGGTGGAGACCCTACTGAACAATAAGAAAAGGCAGAACTTGAATGAAGAATCGCTTATCTCTCTGATCAGCTGAAGCGATACATGAATCTGCCATTTAGGACACTACGGGGGCAAGAAGAAGAAGAAGTCGTCCCCAGCAGTCCCAGCGAAACTGAGTAGTCCGCTAGCTCAACCTGGAGGTCACGTCAATCTAGGCGTGCACCAAGAGAAGAAAGGCTTGACTTCAAGGTCGACATTCCTGAATTCGACGGTAATCTTGATCCTGAAATCTTTCTTGATTGGATTCAAACTGTCGAACGAGTATTTGACTTGAAAGATATTGCTGATGATAAGAAAGTCAAATATATTGCTCTTAAACTGCGGAAGCATGCAAGTATTTGGTGGACTAACCTACAGAAGAAGTGAGAACATGCCGGGAAAGAAAAGATACGCTCTTGGGTAAAGATGAAGAAGAAACTTCACTCAAAGTTTCTTCCTGCAAGCTACTTCAAAGATAACTACCTTCGTCTGCAGCAACTGTCTCAGGGATCTAAATCCGTTGAAGAATTTACCAAAGAATTCGAACACCTACTCTGGAGGTGTAACTTGAAAGAAGATGAACCTCAAACTCTTGTGAGGTATCTTACTGGCTTAAACGAAAACATAAGGTATGTGGTGGAACTTCAACCTTATGAAACGTTTGATGAATTGAGTACTTTGGCTAACAAAGTGGAACAAAAAAAAAAGAAGAGGCAAGGAGATGCCAAACAGGAACCCTAGTTCCCAAAGAACTCCATACACGCCTCAAACATACACTCCACAAAAAAGCCAAACCCAATCCCATCCGTCTGCCACAAAAACGCCTCACCCAACGCCCCAGACCGTGACAAGACCACCACAGGTCACGCAAATGGATAAGAAAAGGTGTTTCAAGTGTTAAAGGCTGGATCATATTGCTTCTGAGTGCCCTAATAAGAGAGCCATCACCTTTGTGGAATTCCAAAACACTCTCTTTGAACCTAAACCAACGGATGTAGAAGAAGAACCCCACACCATTCACAATGAATCTGAAGAAGAGGTCGTGGAGGAACCAGATCAAGGCGAGATGCTGGTTATGAGGAGAGTACTGAATAGCTCTCCAGTTCCTGAAGATCTGCAGCAACGGGAAGCTATCTTCCATTCCCGTTGTACTGTGCAAGGGAAAGTTTGTTCTTTAATTGTCGATGGTGGAAGCTGTACTAACGCAGTTTCAACAACTATGGTGAACAAGCTACAACTCCCTACAAGTCCTCACCCTTCACCCTACACTGCTTAATGGCTCAACCAGGGTAAAGGATTAAAAGTGAATCTATGCTGTTTGGTAAGCTTTTCGATGGGAAAGTCTTATCAAGATTCAATATGGTGCGATGTACTACCTATGGATGCTTGCCATATTCTGCTTGGGAGACCATGGCTATTTGACAGGGACGTCACGCACAATGGAAGAGCAAACACCTATTCTCTTATGGTGAAAAACAAAAAGGTGACCTTAGCTCCCCTAAAAGCATCCAAGCTCAAAGAAGGTGACCCAAAGCTCATCTCTTTCATGGTCACTGGACGCCCTGAGTTCAGTGAGTCCAAGAACTTCACCCCAGAAGATATTAGCCACGAAAATACGACAGAAGAGCTCCCTCTGACCGCCCAACACGAGAGCTCAGTGGCTAAGACCACATCAAACGCCATTCAACGTGAGGTCCAGTATGTGGAATATCACGTGAACCCTACTGCTGCTCTAAGGGTTCGAAATTCAGCTGTCTGTCACGCCAAGGGTACAATTGAGAAAGAAACTATTCATTCAAGCACCCTAGTAATCGCAAGGAAGAAGGAAAGTAACTTGGTTCATATTCAGTTAGGGATTACTGCTGCTCAAATCCCAAGAAGTCTCCTTGTATGGTTAGTCGCACCTCGTGACTTAATCTATGGTCTTTCAGTTATTATGAGACTTAAGAACCAGGTTCTGAAGTCATGCATCAGCAAGTATGTCTTGGATATATTTATGAAAAGCAAGAGTGAGAAAGATCGAAACGTCCACATAATCACATCTCACGTGAAAGCTATTAATCACTTGGCAATTGATGAAGCAACCTTGGTTCATGTGAAGGTCCTGATTTACATGAAGTTCCCAAGTGAGGCCACTGAAGTTTTTTCCAAGTTTGAGGACAAACTTCTTCCAACATGGGGGGAATGATGTATTTTGGCCAACGCCAAAAACATTCCCAAAGGCCCAAATCAATTTCCAAGAAGCAAGGCAAGCTATGGAGGAAAGCATGAGCATAGAGGCCCATAGGCCCATAAATATTGTGTGCTCCTTCTAGCAAGAGGATGTCGAAACATCCTAGGGTCTGCATATCCACGCCAAACAAGCCCAAGAAAGACCCCAAGGTCTCGTCCAAGAAGCCCATTTTCGTTACATTTGATCTTTTTAGATGTACTTTTATTTTATAGCTTTTATTATTCTTGGTGTGTTTTATTTAATTACGAGTAATTAAATCTAGAACATTCTAAATTGTTCTAGAATGTTCTAGTAGAGTAGTTAGGCGTGTGATAGGAGTAGAGTAGGCACCAAGTTATGTAATCCTAGATTAGGATGGCTTATTTTGTAACTAATCCATCTTGGATTAAGAAAGCCAAATCAAACTAGGATAAGGTGATTGTAACCATCTCCCCTTCGGATAAGGAATCCTAATCCAAGAGGAAGATGGAGTAGTAGTAGTAGTAGTAGTAGTAGTAGTAGTAGTAGTAGTAGTAGTAGTAGTAGTAGACGTGTGGTGGACTTGGCTTGCACGCCAAGCTAGGGCTTATTAGGAGCCCTAGGTTCAAGTCTAGTATAAATAGCCTAGGCTTGTAATCTTTTCAACACATCAGTTTAGAAATATGAATCAAGCTTTGAGCTTAGCCCCTTAAGTGTTTGGATAAACCCTCAACCCCTCTTTTATTGTATCTTGGTTTCGTACCCAAGTGGTTTAGGAAGAACTTGATCCTAGGTTGCGGTCTAGATCAAGAAACCCTAGGTTGTCCTTCTTGTGGATTTAGGTAGGAAACCTAGCTCTATCCCCCATTATCTTTCTATCTAATAGAAGATAATCTCTATCCCATCTCACCACCCAATCCAACGCCACCCTCACCCATCCATACCCCCTCAACTCGTCCACCTCCTATTTCCCTCTCACAAATTAGCTCAACCAACTCCCTCTCTCTATAACAAACACATAATAACTTCCTCTCTCCTCCAACAACCTCTCAACTCTCAAGCTCCCTCTAAACCTCACGTCGCCCTCTCCCTCTTTCCCCTCCTTCACATCAACCCTCCCTCTCTCTCCTTCCAAGAATCCATCAACTATCTATCTTTCCATTAAAGATTCAACCCTTCTTGAATCTCGAAACGACAGAAGTCCTCACGACAAAATTCCTTCCCTCTTCTCACCCATCTCACGTGAACTACCCTAACCCTAGCCTCAAATTCACGTGTGGTACCCCACTCTTAGATCGTTTGCATGTCTCCCCTATGATATGTAATTGATCAACCATACTCTTGATCCCATTATACATCACATATTCATAGAGAAGAAATGCTCAAAGTTTGAGGACAAACTTTTTCAACCGGGGGAGTATGATGTATATTTGATAGCCATATACTTCAAGGTCATCAAGGAAGACACCAAAGGCTAATCATTAGAAGTTACTTTTTGCTTATTGATGTATATTTGGTCCCAAATACACATCATGGGAACCAAATACAAGCTTATATGGAAGAAGAGCTTCAATCACTCTCATCACTCTCAAATATGAATGACTTCATCAAGTGCAATTCGATACTTTGCTCTATAACTCAAGATCTATGAAGCTATTGGGAAAGTCATCTCGGAGCAAAGATAGATCATTCAAAGAGCTTTCTAATGGTTTTTGAATCTTGAAGATTGGAGAAGAATTGAGCAAGATATCAATGTTTCTTTCTAGCTATGTACATTTTGATTCTTTATGATGTCATATTTGTATTGAATGATGTAAGCTAGAAATCCTTATAATCTTGATGTAGTGCATGACCAAGGGGCCTAAGAATACTATAGATAGACTCTTTGGGAGGCCTTTGTAATTCATCTCATAATCAATATCAAATACAAGTCTAAACACATTGTTGTTTTCTCTCTAGTTTTCATGCTAGAATTGTGTCTTCTTGAGGGAAGTCACGTGGAATCTCTTCTTCTACACTAAGATTGGCTATCTTAGTTGGTGATAGGAAGAGTTGGAAGATTTTTTGAAGTGGTGTGACTGTATCTTCAAGGGAGAAGCCATCGCCATTATCATTCGTTCGTTTATCATTCAATTTGGTGAGTTTTCCAATTGTAATCGTTTGATTATTTTTGTTGTAAATTCATCCATATTCGTTTCAAGCTTAAGATCAATCATAATCTTATGCTTCCACCCTTATTCCATTCGTCCCTATTCAACAAACATTCGTCCATATTCACGTTCAAAACGACCATTCATTCATCTAAGAATCAATCTACAAGAACTTGGTTAAAAGATCCTTATATTGTTGTGTAATGTGATCTTTCTTGGTCTCATTATACATCAATCTTCAAGGCAAGGCCTCTTCTTCAAACTAGCAAAATGTAAGACCTAAAGCTTTCTTTGTTTCCTTGTAAATAATCTGTAAATGTTGTACTTTTATTTTATAATCCATGTTGCATGTTCAGTGAAATGATTCTATAAAGTTCCTATTTATTCTCTTTTCAAATCTTATAAAAGCACACTTAAACTTTAAGTAGAGTCTTTCCTTTTGTGAGAGGCGGATTCCTAAAGTTCCTACTTTTCGAGTTCGTAGCCTTACCCCCGAATCCATTCTTGGGTTTCGTAGGCGGAGTTTTTCTTTCTTTTCTCTTTGGTTTGTCTTGGCTTTTCCCTTAAAAAGTCGGATGGCGACTCCCATCTCGAACTAAAAACACATCGGGTTGCATAAACTGTGGTAAAACATGGTTTTACAATGTGCCGATGTAACTTTAAGGATTTTCTTTATGTATTTCTAAATAATGATTGCATAAATTACTTTCTTCCAAGCCTAACATTTAAATGAGAAAATTAGATTAAATTTGGAAGAGTTTGGAATAAGTGGATGTTCACTCTTAAAGGTTTAATCCCAATAAACTCATAAAATGCATAAGTGAAGGGATAGAAATCTTACAAATATTATTCTTGAAATATGTAACTAAGATTCCTTAGAGGGTCTTTTCCAAAGGTTCAAACCCCAACTCAAATCACCGAATCACACCCCAATCCAATGTGGACGTCATGAAGCCCGAACGACGAGGAAAAATGTCCATAGTGGCCTATTGGCAGTTCGATTGCTTGCTTTTGTATGATAGTGCATGTCTAAGTAGCTAAGGGTGTCAACTGTTAGAGGCTTAAACATAATATCTTTTCAGTTGATCCAAGTTCACGGGCTGAATAAGTTATTCTCCTTCGCGCGTGGCTAATTGAGCGGCACCTCCTGGAGTGATAGAAATAATGACGTATGGTCGTTTCCAGTTGGGGAAAATTTGCCTCGAGGATCTTGGCGTGCTACCCTCATCTCTTGTAACACCAGGTCACCTTCAGCTAAATCTTGATCCTTGACGCTCCTATTGAATGCTCGGGAGATTCGACTCTGATAGAGTTGAATGTTATGCAAAGCGCGAAGTCGTCGCTCATCCAGCAGAATCATTTCTTCATATGTGACTCGGGCCCATTCAGCCTCAGGGATTTGATTTTCAGCGATGATTCTTAGAGAAGAAACAACAAGTTCCACATGCAAGACTGCCTCCATCCCGTACACCAAAGAATATGGTGTAGCCCCAGTTGCGGTTCGTATTGACGTACGATATCCCCACAGTGCGAAGGGAAGTTTATTAGGCCAATCCTTGTAGGTGACAACCATCTTCTTGATAATTTTCACAAGAGTTTTGTTTACGGCTTTTACTGCTCCATTGGTCTATGGCCAATAGGGAGAAGCATGGTGATGTCGGATCTGGTACTTGGCCAGGAGAGTTCCAAACTCACCCATGAAATGACTCTCATTGTCACCGATCACCTCATGTGGCACCCCGTACCTACAAATAATGTTCCCAAGCATGAACTTGGTCATATATTTCGAAGTGATCTTTGAATATGAGGCAACTTCTACCCATTTAGTGAAATACTCCACAACCATCAGCACATATTCATGTCCTCCGGTCCCTTGGCGCGAAATCTTTCCGATAATGTCGATACCCCATACTAAAAATGACCATGGTGAAGCCAAAGTGGTTAATTAGAAGGATGGTTGATGCTTAAGATCAACATATTCTTGACACTTCGAGCAATTTCTCACAAATTGAAGACGTCCGACTCCATAGTTGTCCAGAAACACCCTACCCTTTGGATCTTTCTCACCACCATTCTTCCGTTCATGTGTGGTCCTCACTCTCCTGTGTGAGTGGACTTCATCGATTCATTAGCTTCCTCTTCATAAACACATAGCAGGATTATCCCTATAGTAGTCTTCTTGTATAGACGGTCTTGAATAATGCAATTTTGAGAGGCTACAAGCCGGATAGCCCTCCTAGCTTGACGTTCAACATTTGGCGAATATGTACCATCTTTCAGAAAGGTATAAATGTCGAAGAACCACGCATCAATGTTGACAGAACTAACCATCAATTGACGATGAGCGGGATGAGTTTTCCTTCCACCACTACTGCTAAAGTTTTCTCCCTTTCTGGCATAGCCACCATGGATGAAAGCTTGGCTAATGCATCAGCCATTTCGTTGTGACTTCGTGGTAGATACTTGAACTCAATATGCTTGAACCTCACATCCAAATTAGACAGATGCTGTTGATATAGTACCAAAGATTCACTTTTCACCTTCCACACACTGGTGGCTTGGTTAACAATCAGACTAGAATCTCCGAACACCCTTAGCCTCTCAATTCCCATCTCTAGGGCTGTATGCATGCCTAAAACGCAAGCTTTATACTCAACAACGTTATTGGTAGCATTAAAGTCAAGTTAAACCGCTAAAGGAAAATGTAAATGTTCAAGAGAAACTAGCATAGCTCCGGCTCCGCATCCCATTTGGTTAGCAGCACCATCAAAGTATAATTTCCAGGTTTCCTCTTCAACTTGAAATATTTGTTGATCACTGAATTCCAAGCCACCAGTGTTAGGATCTTCTGTGGGAAACTCGGCCAGAAAATCAAAGACTGCACGACCCTTTATAAGCTTTTGATGTCGGAAGTGTAGGTCGAACTCATATAACATGACCACCCATCGAGCAATCCTGCTATTAATAGCGGGTTGTTCCATGATGTACTTAACTGGGTTGCAAGCTGCGATCACATACGTGGTGCGTGAGAGCATATAATGGAAAAGCTTCTTCGTAGACCATACCAATGCCAAGGCCATCTTCTCGATCTCGGAATAGCGGGACTCACATCCAAGAAACTTTTGGATGGACAGTGAATGGGGGACACCAATATTTCAACAATCCACAAAACCAAGAACACCAAAATTCACCACCAAACAACAAGAACAATTTCGGGTACAAACAAGAAATCTCCAACAAAACTATGAGTTCTATGCCTAGTTCTGATACCAAATGGAGAGAATCGCGGAAGCCTAGGGTCTAAACAAGCATGTGGATGATGGAAATCAACCCATAGAACTCATAAGAACACCAAACTAATTTTTAGGGGTTTTTGAATTAATGGAGTAAAAACATGAAATTAAAAGATATGAACAATTCTAGAGAGAGAAATCTCACCAAATTGAACTAAGATGTTCAATCTCTAGCAAAAGGATCACCCACAAGCAAGAGTCTTGAATCACCCAAGAAATCTCACTAAAAGTGGAGGTAGAACACCCACTCACAAGGAAGAGAAATCACCAAGCAACTTCAACCCAAAGGATTAGCTTCATTGATTAGGGTTTGAAAAGCCACAATTACAACACTCTCCAATTGAGAGGATTTTTCTTGAGTCTAGCTCCTAATCATTCATTAACATAATCTATGTTGGAAATAAGCTAAGGGGGTATATATAGGAAATGGGGAAAAAATAACAAAACTTAGCAGAAAAACGAAACAGCGCGTCGTCGCAGAAGGATGGGTCGGGCGAGTCAGTCATCTATCCGCCATGGCCTGTCGCTGGACAGGAGGGGTCGCGGGCGCGCCAGAAAGCTGGCTCCGGGCGAGTCAGTCTTCTGGGCAACTTTTCCCTACCGATTTCAAACGCACATAACTTCTTCATCCGGACTCCATTTTAGGCCCATAAGATATCGATGGAAAGCTATCGGTGTGTTCATTATACTCCCAAAATTTGAGACACATCGGATTTAAATTGAAGGAATTATGATCAAAAGTGTGAAGGCACGCCATTTGAACGTCTTTGAATTCATTCACTGCCATGTGTTTATTCTTGCCGATGGTTCCGAAGCCCCTTAGAAGGCTCGAGAATGGTCCTATTGAGACCTTAGATGACATCCTATCGCCCGGGGTCTTTGTAGAATGAAACACCACTCTCGTAGTGGCCATAATGGCCCTCAAAGGACCCGTATCCACCATGAAATGGATGTTGAAACCAGGTTAGTTTCGAGGAAAGGAGGGGGTGACTTGTAGCAAACCGGGAACCGTAGGCAAAATAAAAAGTGAACCGATCCCACACGGTTCAGCTCCTCCAAGCAGTGCTCGGTTACATTTTCGCGATTGCGGTCATCTTCATCATTGCTAGCCCATATGCCGTTGACAGTGAAGGATGTCAAATCTTAAGGGAGGAGTGTGGGTGCTCCTTCATTGGTAATGTATTTAGATGGTCAAAAGTACCCTCTCCCACAAAGATAGCATGATTTGGGAGAGGATTGCTTTTGTTATTGGGTTTACTTGCGGCCTTCGGTTGTGGTAGTTCCCAGAATGGATCATCTTTTCAATGTGGTTCTTGAGCATCCAACATCGCTTTGTGTCATGGCCCCTGACACGGTGGTATTTGCAACAGGTATAACTATTCCATCCTGGTCACTTAGTCTTAAGTTAAGGACTAGGCGTTGGCAACTGGATCTTGTTAGATTTCAGCAACTAGTTCAAGGCTTCAACATAGGTCATGCCCAATGGGGTATATGAGTCGTACTAGAACTAGGCCGGCTTTAGAGGCGGCTCGTGATTCACATTCTGGATAACGTTCGCCTCGGCTGCTTTAGGAGCATTGATGGTCCTTCTCTCCACGTTGTTGCCCTTCTAACTTTGGGACGCATCGGTCCTCTCTTTGCGCGCCTCTAATATAGGACATAACTTCTTCAGATATTCAAAGCTTTCAACCACATGAAACTCTAACTGTTGCGCTAGACTTGGCTTCAAACCCTGGACAAACGTATCCAACAACATTTTTGTGGGGATGATGCTAGTCACATGGGACAGCTTAGCATGCCATCTCTCATAATAAGCTAAAAATGATTCATCATCTCCTTGTCGGATTGCCATGATATCTAACAAGGTCACTTGTCCTTTTGAATTTTACTGTAATTCTCGATGAATGCCCTGCGAAGGGCGGTCTAATCTCCTTGCATCTCCAGAGGAAGAGTGTAGTACCAGTTCAACGCCTCATCATTCAGCGATGATGGAAAGACTTGCTTATAGTGTTTGGTGCTGATGCCTTGAAGCGGCATCACTCGGTTGAACTCCCATACGTGATGGGTTGGATTTTCAGACGGATAAATCTTCTTCAGGGTTATATCCATCTTCCCAGCTACGCTAGCATTAACCTCAGTGGGCGGTTCGAACTCGACGAACTGGTTAGTGAAAGACGACATTTGGCTTACAACATCCTTGAACACATTCAGCTGAGCTTTTATATCCCGAATGACAAGGTCATTTTGTAGCTCAGCTTTGACTGAGACAGCTTGAGGGGTAGCCACTGATAGTGATGGCGTAGGTTTCAGGTCATCAGGTACCTGAATGACCACTCTTGCGTTGGAACCTTCCCCTAGCTTGCCTTTACCTTTGTCGATCGCAGGGTTAGGGAGAATCTCCATGGCATTCTCATCATCGTCGGCCATTCCCATACGCACATTGATGCGTTGCATAGCTTCCAGAACACCATTCGGGGTCTCTTATTGTTGCTCTATGCGAATGTTTTGCCTCTCGATGAGTTCCCGCTGTTGAGCGGTGTGCTCCTCGACTTTCTTCTCTTGCTGTAAGGCAGCAAAAGTAATTGAACCCTCTACTTGTTTGAACTTCTCTTCAAGAAGTTTGGCTAAGGCCTCATGAATTTGATTGTCCCCACTGTTCTCCCCGGAAGACATGTCGAACTGCAGACAGCGAGAAGCTTTGGGTCTAGGTGTTGACGGGACGCAGTTTGGTTTACGGATCAAGCGACCTGACGAGCCGGGGATCCAAACTAGGTTTTGGTCTCCTATACTGACTAAGGAAAACAACACACAGTTCAGAGATTGACCTTTTATTAACAGCCCATCCTGGCGAATGCATGACCTAATGGACCTATATGGGACCTCCTAAGGTGCATGACCTATAAGGTGACTTAACAAGACGACTCACCCGGGACATGGGTTTGCATGATCTTAACTCTATATGATCCTAAGGACAATTGATGATTATAAAGGGTCGAATAAAGCCAAGCATAGCGAATCAAGACCGAGTATGGGAGTACAAGTCAGTGTTTCTCAATTTGGATGGGCCCCATCCACTGGCCGACCGTTTTAAGGAGAATCCATAACTTGGATTGCCGACTCAAACCAACTGGAGCCGTGCTAACTATTACGGGGACTAGAATAATGATCGACAGGAGTGACAGTCTTACACTTTTTCTATAAACATTTTTTATTCTACTTGTTTATGAAAGCAGATATCGTAAAGGAATGGATAAAACCAATAACAAGCGAGTTGTAACTATTTTTTGGACTTAATTGCCAAATCCAATATGGTTGGGCCTAACCACTGGCTGACCATAAGTATAATGGCTTTGATAATTAATTCGATTAATTAATTTACTCAAGCCCGGTGATTATTATGCATTCTAAGTGTAATGCCCCGGAAATTCAATTATAGAAAAGTCAAAGTCAAAATAACGTTAACAGACAAAATTCAGCGGAAGACTCAAAAACTTATTGGGCGTTACTGTCGTATCCCCGAAGGAATACAAGGCGAGAAGGAAAACTAGAACTGTCTGTCAACGGGAAACCAACTAACAAACTCTTACTTAGAAATAAACCTCAAAACTAACTTCAAGTTTCTCAGAAAAGGAAAGCAACATATTTAACGACTTCTAGACAAGTCGTCCTCACTTCTAATTCCCGTTCCCAGCATATAGATCTTCACCTGAAAACAAAACATTTCAAAAATGAGGAGGAAATCTCCATAATGTCTACCCCTAACGTTAAAAACAAGTTAAGTTCATTTCAATTCATTTGAGGGAGAGGGAACAAGTCAAACCTTTTCATAAACCGTTTAACCCTTACAACTGTTTTTCCTCAACCCAACTCATTCATTTTATTATGCGGGCGAAATATCAAATCCCATAAAGTGACATCGCCTACCAAAGGCATAAAAGATAATCGCCTACCAAAGGCATAAATATTATAATCGCCTACCAAAGGCATCAAAATAGTCGCCTACCAAAGGCATCGGAATAATCGCCTACAAAGGCATCAAAATAATCGCCTACTAAAGGCATCAACAATCGCCTACCAAAGGCATCAAAGTAACCGCCTACCAAAGGCATCAACAAAATAAACCCGCTTAATGTTTCACTTTGAATTATTAGTATCTTATGCAAATCTCAGCTCACAGCTCTCAAGTCAAACCCAATCCAGGTTATCAAAACCAATAATAAAACCACTAATAAAAAACCATCCAATTTCTCAACTCAATAAAATCAAAGCACAAACAAATATAATCAGTTATCTAAAGCAGATGGTCACATTTCCACAAAAGCCCCCTTTCGAGATGCAATTCACAAAACAGATTAGGAAACATTAAAACATATTTAAAAAGCATCCCAGTGGGGATTAGAGCATAGACATTACCTGGTTAACTTCATTTCACAGCAAAGACGAACACACTTGAGCTCACTAACGACGAGAAATAGCTCGGGCCTAAAATAAAAGTAATTATTCTAATCTAACGCGCCATTCGAAGTTAGTATTAACTACCTTCTACCTAACCCTTCCCTAGGAACACTATAGGTTCCTATCAATCATGAATTTACACTTTAAATCACCTAACACATGTTGGAAAATGATGTTTGACAACTTTGAATCTTCATCTTCTCTTTGTATCTTGATCTTCTAGCGGTACATGTGACAAGACGGAGATTGAACTTAATAACCAAATGGTTAGCTTGACTTGTTTGGATAACGCTAAGAGTCATGGTCTTGTACTCATTTTCCTTACGAACTATTTACTGTACCGTAAATGTTCAAAGGGATAAAACTTAGCTCTTGTCGCACTCAAGACATAGGTTTCTCACTTGATTCTCTCAAGTATAGCAACAGTCTATATTTGAGAGGATGTGATTATAGAATAGAATGGATGCTTGTGTTTCTCTCAAATGGCTTGGGAATGTCTCCTATTTATAGGAGACTTCCACACCTAATCCAACCCTAATTACACCCCTTAGTCAAAGGCATAATTAAGGTCCTTAATGATGGATTATGACCTTGACTTGGTCAACTAATATAGTTGTTGGATCTTAATACCGAGCTTAATATTGATATTATAAACTTAATACTCAAGATTATATAGCCATTAGCATTAAAAACATATTCTGACATTCAACACGATCCGTGTTGTATCAACACGGTCCGTGTTGGGAGCAACACGGTCCATGTTGCCTCAACACGATCCGTATTGAGCCCAGAATGTTTTTTCTTGCTCTCTGGAGACCTACACGATCCGTGTTTGGTCTAAAACTCATCCGTGTTGATCATATTCTTGATGTTTATCTTGTATATGATCCTTAGACTTGTTCCACATGATTCCTTATGCTATATAATCTTCTTATACTCTTGAAACATTTCCAACAATCCCCCGCTATTTCAAGAGTATGTAAAACCCTTGAAATAACTTTTACTTAAGGAGTTAACACCTCCGCCATTTGAGATATACCTCAACTTGTAATCACACGAGAAACCCACAAACATATGCATAATGAAAAGTAGATTGCTCTTTGAACTTTTCACTTAGTATATACGTGCCAAAATTGAATCCAAATCACAAAGTAGACATGTCTTTGAACTTTGGATTTATATTGATCAACTATACTCATAATACACATACGTTTGTTTTTAAATCTTAAGTGCTAAAACTTTGACACTATTATCTGGCCTTGTGTCCTTATCCTTAGTAAGTGTTTCGGAACTTTAGCCCATAGTTCCTTTATGCGGCCACACACTACACTTACATAGGTAGTCTTTGGAATTTACCGCCCCTGTAATTAGGCTTCCCCAAAGTCTATTAAGAGTGCCACCACTCAACCTCTTGTCATTACAGATATAAGCATCACTTAACCTGAGATGTATAAAATCGATGCTTCCAACTACTTTAGACAACTCCGTACTCATTTGAACTTTAGAAATTGGTGGTATTTCAATTCGTAAAGTTGAGTCATTGTTGTGAAGTAGTAGATATTTAGGCTACTTAACCCATCTCTAAAAACAAGGTCCACTAGATATATAAATATATCTTTACCATGGCCTTAATAAGAATATCCTCACCATAATATGAACAAACCATCATATTATTTTTTGGATACAATCACACTATACCGTGTGTAAACTTGATATGGATCCTCTTATATGCTTATTATCCAAAACACTATGGATACAAACTTGTGAATAAAATAACCTCATACTTGACAAACCACTTAACTTTTGATTTATATGGAAACCGAATTTCCAACTTATATGTAATTAAATCATTACATATCAATCCTTTGCTACATACTTGAACTTAAAACTTTAACTCATTGAATAAACAATGATTCATAATCATGAATGATTATCTTGTAGAGTTGTAGAGTATACTACCAAGTGTATGATTAAACCATCATATTACCATGGTCGTATGCTCTCCTATTATGTTTAAGTCCACCCTTCAAAGCATATAGCTATGAAGATTTAAACATAATACTTAAACTTTATCATTACTAAATCCATTGATAAAGATATATCATCATGAATTTAGAATAATCAAATGTACAAAAAATTATACACTTCAATTCTTATGTAGCAAATAAACTTGATATATACATACTCAACTTATGCAAACAACATAGACATTCTCAATCATGATTATCTGAAAACTTCATAAATTAAACTTTATGAACTTGTAAAACCTCAAAGAATAACCATTTCCATAATCATGAACTATAGTCTATCACAAGTATGCATAATTCCTTATGTATAAAAATACTTCCTTGTATTCTACTACATGCTCTTATAAACTTGAAAAATTAACAGGAAAAACATGTATTCAACTTATATTTATGAATACACTAAAACACATGAGTAATCATGTTCAATCTTATACTTATCTAATCATGTTTGATGTTCCATATGCCATTACCCAATGAATACAAATATGTAAACATATACATATTGACACATAAACCATACAAAAGTATGAAATCTTCTCATATATCTTATGCAATCCATTCACTTATTTCATAAAGAAATTTTTCTTATAGTGAACTTGCATAAAATCTTAATAAACTCTTATCATATTAAAATATAATTGAATAACATGAGAAGCTTACAACAACCAAACATGTAGATAAACATGTGTCCATGTCACTTATGAATAACTTGAATTGCCTAAGAACATAGTTGCAAGTACATGACTTACAACTATTTAAATTAACATTTACTAAAATATAACATACTTAAACTTACTAGCATGATGAAACTTGTAGACACAATATTAGTGAATAAAACTTCACTCATATTTTCATGTCAAGAATAAAGCATGTTCTTGTCTACTTATATTTCCATGAATAAAAGGAAATAAACAACTTATGATTCTACACACTCATATAATCACATAAATCAATTTTGCACTTAGAAAAATCAAGCAAAATTGCTTTAAACACTTATAGGATCAAGTGATTATTCTTAAACTTGTAATGCCATAAACAACATAGAGTCAAATACTTATTTTAATCAAACAAGCCAAAACTTATGTCTTTTTGGAATGCTTGAATAAATCATAAAACTCTATAAACATTCATAAACATGAATCACATGACAAAACACTTGTAAATATGTATGAAAGTCAAAACTTAAATAAATTTCATACATGACTTGAAATTAGTACAATCACTCAACAACAATCATATGAAATTTCCTTTGCATAATTAGCTAAGAAAATTAGCCAAATAATCTTGTAGGTTCAACTTGTTAGAAATAATCATGAGTCTTTACTTATGCAACATCTTATACTTATACAACATCTTATAAGCATAGAAAGATTTCTTATCAAATTTATACATATCATGAATTCACATACTTGAATCCATATTATGTATACTTAATAATATTTTGAAATAGCCTAGACAACTTGTATATATGTACCTTATATTTATACATACCATGAATCATATAAACATGATTAATCTTTCTTATTAACTTGTGTACTCTTATATTTCCAATATTTAGGAAATTATATTCGCCATTCATAAACTTGTACAAAATAAATTACATATGATTGCTCATATATAATTTTTTTTATATGGCTTCTTGTACAAAAACTTGCTATTTCATCTTAATAACCACTTAATGTTGCCAAGTAACTTATCAGTTACATATATAATCACATATATATGTACTTGTAAAATAACAATAACTTATTATGGTTGTCTTATTACAATACTTATAAGCATAATAAGAATATATTCATGATAATAATAATAATAATTTGAACCTTAATGCACACATAACTTATAGTGGATTTCTTGAATCAATAAACAAGCCACTTATATGCATTCAAATAATTCTCATAAAAATTACACTTATATGCAAAGCCTATCTTAATAACAAATTCATATTTGACTTTCAATTGCATAAGTTTATTTCAATAAACAAGAATAGAATCATAAACTTGAGATAACCAAATAGAATTTCATGGCAACTTATAACTTATAAATTAGAACATAATACTTTTTCCAATACTTATATTCTATTTTCATGCTTCAAACTTAATCATAAAATTAACTTAAAAATCATGCTATTAAACAATACTTGAATAACAATAGGCAAAACAATAAGCATGAAATCACTCATACTTATCACTTATAAACATGGAACAAGATTTCCAAACATGATAAAAGGGTCTAATCAACTTGTACTCATCCTTCATATTAATATCAAAACAATAGGCGGAATAAACTTAATGATACTTGAACATGTGAATAAACATGGAAAAATTCAGATTATAAGAAGCAAATTATAATCTTGCTACAATGAATTTCCACATTAAACACCTTAAAAACTTGTAACTTAAAACATTCAACCAATGAATATTTTAATGACAATAATCTCATCCTTATTACTAGTATGAAACTTCCATATAACTTAATATCATAGCCAACTTAAAACATATGACTAAATAAACTTGTAACTTATGTAGGTGTTCAATGGTGCACTTCATAATATAAATAAATAAATACTTATTTTGACTTTTTCTTTGCACCATCCTACAACAACTACTTTATCATGGAATTTCAATACACTTATCCTTGATGGAAATTCTTATAAACCAATTAAACATGTCAAAGGTAATTAAACACATTCATGCCATTGGTATTAACTTGATAATATTAAGAGGCAACTTAAACATGGTCAACGCATATGCATATAACCACCAAATAATAACAACTTAATTACCTTTGATCTCCTTGTAAATGCCTTTGTTGTTACCTTGCCCTTAATCCATGTAAACCTCATTGCATAATCACGCAACAATTCCCATCATGAATATCAAGATCTTGTACTTGTATTGCCACTCTTATGTATCAATTTCTCATCTATATAAAACACATATAGATAAACAAATGATTAATAAACTTTTAACCATTAAATTTCCTCAATAAAATTTGTATTGAAAAATTGATACTAATAAACTTGTAAAATATAAATTACTTATCTTTGTAATCCGTCTTGAATCTTGGATGTCCAATGTACTCTTAGCCTCCTCCAATCTTGTCTCGTTAAATAGTTCTTAAGATTGTTGGAAAATGATGTTTGACAACTTTGAATCTTCATCATCTTCTCTTTGTATCTTGATCTTCTAGCGGTATATGTGACAAGACAGAGATTGAACTTAATAACCAAATGGTTAGCTTGACTTGTTTGGATAACGCTAAGAGTCATGGTCTTGTACTCATTTTCCTTAAGAAATATTTACTGTACCGTAAATGTTCAATGGGATAAAACTTAGCTCTTGTCGCACTCAAGACATAGGTTTCTCACTTGATTCTCTCAAGTATAGCTGCAGTCTATATTTGAGAGGATGTGATTATAGAATAGAATAGATACTTGTGTTTCTCTCAAATGGCTTGGGAATGTCTCCTATTTATAGGAGACTTCCACACCTAATCCAACCCTAATTACACCCCTTAGTCAAAGGCATAATTAAGGTCCTTGATGATGGATTACTTGGTCAACTAATATAGTTGTTGGATCTTAATACCGAGCTTAATATTGATATTATAAACTTAATACTCAGGATTATATAGCCGTTAGCATTAAAAACATATTCTGACATTCAACACGATCCGTGTTGTATCAACACGGTTCGTGTTGGGAGCAACACGGTCCATGTTGCCGCAACACGATCCGTGTTGAGCCCAGAATGTTTTTTCTTGCTTTCTGGAGACCTACAAGATCCGTGTTTGGTCTCAAACTCATCCGTGTTGATCATATTCTTGATGTTTATCTTGTATATGATCCTTATACTTGTTCCACACGATTCCTTATGCTATATTATCTTCTTATACTCTTGAAATATTTCCAACAACGCATTCCAATTTCCAAGTAATCACATAATGAGATCAAAACATCATTTTCATTCAACAACATTTTTATTAATAAATAACATCAATAAGACAGATTACATTATCCACATAAAAAAGGTCAAAACTTGACTTCCCGACATCCTATGGGTCTGGTTTTGGGCTTTTCGGAAACCTCGGGATGTCTACTAAAACTCTTATGTTGAACTCGAGACCTAACACATGCTTTAATTAAGGTCCTCAAAAAAGTCAAATTTCCAAACTGTCCAGATCTGACCTAGGTCTGGTAATCGGGGTATAACTCGACTTATAAAATTCCAAAGTCCGATCCGCAAAATTTTTATGAAAGCTAACATCTAAGGGAACCTCTAGATCAAAGGGTTCAACTAAAGGACGACTATACCTCTCATGGTGACCCGTTCTTTAGACCCTAACAAAACTGTCCCGATCCTAGTTCTCATTTAATTTGCAAATTCGGTTCTAACTTTCACCATTGGATCCTGGGGTCCTAATTTGGGCTTAAAACAGTAACTAAGGTCCAAGGTAATTAGTGTAATCCAACTAAGGTCCAAACATCAAACTTCCTACCACCAAAACCAAATTGTAAAACATGAAATCCACTTTAATATTTTCACTAACCCTAAAAGCATGCATGAAATAATAATAACATTATCCTAAACATGAATTCTACAATAAACTATTTCAAGGTCCTATAATAACAACATGGAAAGGTATAAAACATGAATTTCTTAATCAATAATCAAGAAGGAACTTAAAGAACATGTGAATAAAAATATAAAGAATATATAAACATTTAAACTGCCAATCAAGAATCCCAACAACTAATTTCTTTTTACAAGATTCAATCAAGAATCATGAATTAATAAACAATAATCGAACTTTAGTAATTCAATCAACCTAACTTATTTAACAAGATTAAACATAAAATTAAACATGATTGAACCCTAAGAGAATTAAAGAACATGTGAATACTTAACTAACGATTCAAGAATTATTCTAGGAAATTGAACTCTTTAATTCGTGCATACAATAATAGTGTTATCTAAAACCCTAACATGATTTCACATGAAAACAAAATACATCAAATAATTGAACATTAATAATTTAACTACAACTATTACAGCCCTAATACACCAAATTAAAACACAAAAGTTACATATAATAATTTAGACAATTTTCACGTCAACAATACAACACAAGAACAAATAATTACAAATAACAACTTAATAAAATTACACCCTTAATTACCCAGATTACAAGATTTAACTCAAGAATAAATAACAATAATAATAATAATAAATATTACAAAAAAAAAAGAAAACAAGAAAATAAAAGAAAGAAGTTTTCAAAACTGAATTAGGGTTTACGTCAGGGTTTAGGGCGGCGGTTTTCCGGTGACTCGAGAAGCGGCGGCCGGTCAAAAGGCACGGTGTCAGTAGCGCATGGAGGTCGGCGCGGCGTTCAAGGCGACGACGACGGGGTCGTCGGTGGCCGGTCTGGGTTCGAACGACAGCAACAGCGAAAGTCTGGTTGTCTCCTTCGACTGTGGGCTTGCGGCGGCTACTCTGGCGGGCGGCGAGGCGGTAGCAGGGGTGGCGGGGGTCGAAAACATCGCCGGCGGTGGAGTACAGCGGCGGCCTGGGCACGGCGTTCTGGCGCGACGCGAGCAGAGAGAAAGAGAGGGAGAAAGAGAGAGAGAGAAAGGGTGGTTGCGGTGGTGACTGGTGGTGCAGGCGGGAGTTGCGGCGGGAGCTGCGGTGGTTGGGGCTGGGACGGCAGAGAGGGAAGGGAACAGAGGGGTGTAGGGTTAGGGTTTGAGAGAGATTAGGGTTTGGGAGGGAAAAACATAGCTTTTATATTAGTCTAAGAAGGCCCACTAATAATACTCCTAATCCTAACCCAACCCAACACTAAAAAGAAAATATGATTTTCTGGAAAAAAATAGCTAATAACAATAATAATAGTAGTAATAATAATACTAATAATAATATCATTAATAATAATCACATAACAAATAATATTCACACAATTATTCATATAACAATTTTTAATAAACACTATAATACTAATAATAATATTAATAATAATTAGCGTAGTACTAATAATACTAACACCCAAGAAATTACCGATATACCCTTGTTAGTCCCTCAACGATTCTACGAGCTCAAGTGTTAGCAAAAACACAACAAATAGATAACAATTAACGAAGTCAAGATAATATACTAACAACGTCACGGTCAACATCTTTGGATTTTTCGGGGTTTTACATCATTACCTCCTTAAAAGAAGTTTCGTCCTCGAAACTTAAACTTAAGCCTAACAGTTCGGTAACAATCGTAACGGTTCCGTTCTCCCTAAAACTCGAGGTTTTACACTAAGACTTTACCCACTAACTTTGGTTTGACTTTAATCAGGTTTATTAGACCTTTGTTAAGAAGATGTCATAAAGGGCCATATAGAATCATCAAAGGCGAGTTAAGTTTACTTATGAACATAGACAACTAACCTTCATGGATAAATGGGCCCAACCACTAGGTTAACCATAATTTTTGAGGTTAATTAACTAAGTTGGTAAACATGACTCTTCTCAACCCAATGGCTACTATATGGACTAGAACAACACTCCTAAACTTGGGTCGACTCGTTACAACGAATTTAAGCACATAGCACATAGCATATATATGAACAAGGGGTATCCTAAACCAAGGCTCTATGTACAAAAGGGTTTATTGCCTGGATAAGGTTTAGCGGGTCATGTACTCGCCCCGGTGCATTCTTGTTGTAAAGGAAACTTGAATGTGTGGGATGTTGCTCTTGGAGGCTCGAGTTGAGACCTCGTAGAGTGATGCATGAGTGGATGTGGTGACTAATGCTCTCTTGGTGTAAAGACACCAATTGAGTATAGCCAGGCCGACATCCTATGGGTTATTTTTTGTGCTTAAAAAGAAAAAACCTAAACCGTCGATTTATGTGCTCCGACGGCATATTACATGTCAAGGGAGTGCCCCGATATATGCAATGCATTATGCCTAAAAAGTGTGACTTAATAATATAAAGTAAAAATTCATTTTTCTTACAAAAATTTTAAAGCATACTAAACTTTTTTTAAAGTTTTACCCACTTTAAGAAAAACTTCCCAGTGGAGTCGCATAAAACCCTGTGGACATTTTTCCTCGCCGTTCAGGCTTCCGAACGTCCATGCGGGATTGAGGGTGTGATTTGGTGGTTTGTGCTAGGGTTTAACCTTTGAAAAACTCTTTAAGGAAATAGTCATACATTTCATGAATAATATTTTGTAAAACCACTTTTGGTTTACTTATGCATTTCATGAGTCCTTGAATTAAACCTTTAAGAGTGAACATCCACTATTTCCAAAATCTTCTAAATTTAACTCAACTAGCTCATTACAATGTTAGGCTCGGAAGAAAGCAATTTATGCAAATACTATTTAGAAATATAAGAAGAGCGCCTAAAAGTTGAATCGGTGCATTTTAAAACCATGTAAAACCATAGTTTATGCAAACTCCGATGTGTTTTGGTTCGAAATGGGAGTCGCCACCTGAATTTTTAAGGGAAAAGCCAAGACAAAACCATAAAGACAATAAAGAAAGACTCCGCCTGTGAAACCTAAGAATGGATTCGGGGGTAAGGCTACGAACTCGAAAAGTAAAAAACTAAAGAATTCGCCTCTCACAAAAGGAAAGACTCTACTAAAAGTTTAAAATGTGTTTTTGATAAAGTTTGGAAGGAAGATGGATGGATAGAAACTTCATATAATTATTTTATTGAATCATGCAACATGAATTTACAAGGAAAATAAAAGATACAACATGACATGAAGAAAGAACACTTAAAAGCTTACATTGTGATCTTCTTTAGGGGAAGTCTTGCCTAGTCTTTTGGTGCTTGAGAACTCCTCCTTGTGATGCCTTTAGGAACCTCCTCTCAAAGTGCCAAGATGAATAAAAAAGATGATGGAAAAGATGACGGAAAAGTAGGTAGAGAAAAGGGTAAAGGAAAGATTTTTTTAGGGTTTTGGAGGTGTTCAGGATAGGTTTTTTTTGTGGTGTTTTGGGATAAATAGGATAAAATATGTGTTTAGGGTTTTAAGAAGATGGAAGAAGGAAGATTAAAGTGGTGAAAACGATAGTAAAGGTGATGGTGGAATAGTGATAGGATAAAAGATATGAAAGATGTGAGTATAAGAAGAAGTAGAAGAAGTAGAGAGAATAGATGATTGAGAGGTGAAGAATAAAATGAGGGAATGAGTGAATGTAGTATTAAGTGAATAGGTGAGTTTAGCCTTCATAGGAGTAGGGTATTTATAGGTTTAGAGGAGAGTGGAGAATGCATGTACATCACAAACATTCACCTCGGCCATGGTAGTCAACAGTGCAAATCACTAGGCAGTAGGGGGAGTGAATGAGGATAGACGGTGGCACGTGGTCAATTGACCACGTGTGGCCGGTGCTGTAGGCTGGTCGACCGTCAGGTGGAGGGGGGGAGTGTATCTGCCTCGTCCATGCATTCTTGGACGGTCCTGTGTGAACTCACCAACCCTGGGAAGTGGTGGTTCACACTTGACGGAAATATCATTGTATTTGAGTTTTGTGAGGTATATTTAGAATGTTTTTGTTAGGTTTCAATCTTGCGACCTCTAGCACTTGTCCTTATGATCTTCTTAGGCTTACATAACTTCATTTCTTATAAAAAATAGTACATGTAGCTCCGCAATCTCACATGTGATTATTCATGTGGCTTTAGGCGAGTGTAACACATGTGAATGCATGTATTTATCGGTTTTCTTCCCTTTCATTGCTTTTGTTTTTATATAGATGTACTATATATTAATGTGTCAAAACCCGGTGTCTACACTAGGTCAAAGCTTTCACAAATTTCAAATAAATCCCTTTAATCACCCTTTTTCGAATTCTTTTCTCTTATTTTTTCTTTTCTCTCTTTTTTTATTGCTTCTCTTTTGGTGGTTTATCAAGGGAGAAGAAACACGAATGTATGAACTCAACCTTGAACTAGGTTCATATCGGATGAACAACACCACCTGTTGTAGACACCGAAATTTGCACCAACGTAATCCCGACTCATCAAGATCAGCAAGTCATTTGGGCCAAACACCAAAATGGGTCCTTGGGCCCATAGGATCAACAGTGTGGGCCCAGCAAATTAAGGAAGCCCACCTACATTCATTAAAACCCTTCTGGGTTTTAATATTCAGAAGGCAGCCCACACAGAGGCGAGCCCAAAGCGCGCCCTGACCTAGAAAACAACAAAACCCGCATAGGTTTTAAAATCAAGAAGCGATGCGGCGTCGTTTTTGCCATGTCAGCGATCCGTGGGATAATCAAATTAAAACCCGCCTAGGTTTTAATTGATCTGGCGCCAAAGTCTGCATGCATGCAATCCCTTGATCTTTGCCCACGTGATTGACTTTGCGTTTGACGTCTCAAAACCCGCCTAGGTTTTGATCCGAGAAGGGCATGATTTGTGGGGTATGTTCCCCTTGGTTTCCCTCCTAAACCTTCACTCCCTCACCTATAAATAACCCCTCCATTTCACCCTCATTCCATCAACCATTATGATCATTCTATCCAAACTCTCTCAAAACTTCATCATCCATATCTCATCTCTAATTCTCTCATAATCACCTTTATCATATCCATATTATCACCCATATACTACCCCTCTAAACCACTTATATCCTACCATCCAAGCCACGAATCAAGGTCATCTCAAGCGGGGAATTTTCATCTCGTTTACCACCTTTAAGCAAGGCTCGGTAATCCTTCTTATTATTGAATTTCATCATGTAACTTATACTGTAATTCTCTTACTTGCACATTATTTTGAAAAGAAAACATCATGTTTTAATCATGCATGATTCGAATAATAACTTCGCGAAATTAACGAAACTTCTCCCTGCTCTCTTTCTTTTCAATGTCGAGTTTAGTAAAGTCGGATTTCTAACAGGCGGATTCGAGAGTTCTTATAACTCTCGAATTCGTAACCTTACCCCCGAATCTAGAAATCGGGTTCGTAGACCGGAGTCTTTCATTTCATATTTTATGGTTTGTCGATTTCCTTAAATCGGCTGGCGACTCTTTAAAATTTTGTAAATCCGTTTAATTATTTAAAATATTCATTTTTTTTGCGTATAAATAATTTAAAAAATGGTTTAATACATCCCTTTCACTAATTCAAGCTTGGACCCGAGGGAAATGGGCCAGAAGCTGATAAAACCCAGGCGGGTTTTATAAGTTTCAACCCATATCCAACAGGCCCGAGGAAGGAAGGGGCCAGCCCAGGAACTATCAAAACTCAGGCGGATTTTGGCAGACTCTGGTGGCTCGCTTGCTCCCTTTTGGGCCTGAACCTAGTGATTAGGCCCGGATTAAATCATTATTAAATTATTTTGTGCAATTTCGGATAATTTAAATAATAAAAATGGGTTGGTAAATAAATAAAGTTTCATCACCCCGAAAATTAATTTCGAAAATAAAAATATCCTTATTTAAGGATTGAGCAACCTTAGTCGACTCCCGATCACACAAGTAGCGTATCCGAAATCGATTTCCCCTAATGGGAATTTTCCGGGTACTACAGATTGGCGAGTCCATTGGGGACTTAACTTAAAAAGAGGGTAAAACTTGAAAGAATCGAGTTGATTTGAAATTGTAAAAGGGATAAGTTAATTTATTTCACAATTTTATTATTCTTTTGTTAGGCATCCTTTGCACACCGAGCCACTAATCGGGTTTTTTGACACGTTAGCACAAAGGCGACGATTTAGGTAATAACTACGATTTTCCCTCGAGAGCCGGCGGCCACTACTTGTGTGATACACCCTACATCGCCAAGAATTTGGTCTCTCCTCTCCGCATGTTATACTCAAAGAGCTTCCTTGAAGCCCCATGAGCAACACCTCACACTCCTTGCCCTCAATTTTAAGGGTGAGGTGAACCGAGGCGAGAACGTGCGGTAGGCCATGTAACCCAACCATAGTAATCCCTGAATATAGAACCTTGGTTTATGGTACCCTTCATGTTGTATGCTATATGCTATGTGTTCCCCTTTCCATTTTCCTTTTTTAAGAGTCGACCCTAGTTTGGAGGTTTTGTTCTAGTCCATATTAAATTCATTGGGTTGAGAAAATGATTATTTATTAATTAGTAGAATTAACTCAAAGGCATTATGGTTAGCCCAAGTGGAAGGGCTCATTTATGTTTGAAAGTTGATTATCTTAATTAATAAATAAAATTGACTGACCTTTGATGATATTATATGACCCTTTATGAAATTCTCTTAACAAATGTCCAAAATTAATTAAAAAGTCCAACAATATCCATTTTCCTTGTGTAAAAAAAAATAAAAAAAATAAAAAAAGCGGGTCGTCAGTCTTGTCGAGCATTATTGTAGTCCGCATAATAGTCAATATAGCTTGAGTTGTCTGAATTGTTTGGCCAAGTTACGGATTCTCCTTAAAACGATCGGTCTGTGGATTGGGCCCGTCCGAATTGAGAAACACTGACTTGTGCCTTTCAATTTTTGATCCACTCGCTGTATTTGACTTTATCCGGCCCTTTATAATGCTCTTGTTGTAGAAAGTGTTGTTGTTTGTTATGGCACGCAAGCTTGTTGTTTCCTGAGTCAGTGTATAGGTGTCTTACACGTTAGGAGGTGTTATGAATGGTCTAGTAAACCCAGGTCATGGGTGAGTCTTTGGTCTAGGTCATAAGTGAGTCTTTTCCTAGGTTAATGTGTGTTTGTCTCTTTTAGAAAGTCCAGTGTAAACCCATGTCATGGGTGAGTCTTTGTTTTAGAGTAAGGATATGAGTGTCTTCTTCTTTAGAAAGTGTTATATAATGTCTAGAATGAATCTTTGTGTTAGTGTCTGCATGTAAGTGTCTTGCATTCATTAGAAAGAATCATATAAGGTCAGGATGAGTCTTCGTGTTAGTGTCTGCATGTAAGTGTCTTGCATTCTTTAGGAGGTCTCATACAGGTTTGTAGGGCATGTATACCCATATGATAGGTGAGTCCTTTTTCCAGAGTCAACATATGAATGTCCTGCGTTATAGAAGTCTCCTATAGAGTCTACATCATGCAATCCCATGTCATGGGTGAGTCATTAAGTCTTTTTCTTGAGTTAGCGTGTAAGCGTTCCTCACTCTTTAGAAAGTCTCATGTAGGTTCATAGGTCATGAAAACCCATGTCATGAACAAGTCTATGTCTGGAGTCATCATGCAAATATGTATCTTTTTATTAAGAAGTCCAGTGTAAACCCATGTCATAAGTTAGGATTTATGAGTCAGCATATAGGCGTTTGCACTTTAAGAGGTCTCATATAGAATTAAGGACATGTAGACCCATCTCGTGGGTAAGTCATTTCCTTAAGCCAACATGTGGAGGTCTTGCATCTTAGGAAGTCTCATTTAGGTCAGTTAGCACTTTCAAACCCATGTCCTGGGTAAGTCTCTCTCGAGTCAGCATATAGGCGTGTTTTCATGTAGGTCATTTAGGTCATGCCTGCATCGGGATGGGTGTTTCTTCATTTGTCTAGTGTCAAGGTCAAGGCCTGAGCTAACTATAAAACGAATATTTGGGATGATGGGAAATTTTGCAACTACCATAGATCCCAAAAGAACAACATGGAGAATTGTTAGACTTTGGATTCCCCATACGAGGACAAGGAGGGCACATCATCAAAGGAGCTTTAGAAGTAGCTACAGCTTGGTTGTCAACCATTTCATGCTCAGAGTCAGTTCTTCATTCATTTCTTTGCTCTTGTTGCAATATGATCAAACAGAATTTCATCCTTGTTTTTTTTATATATTTTTTACTTGAGTTGACAAGTTCTCTCATTTATCCATCATCCATGCAAAACAAGTCTGACAAATTTCATTTTCCCTTATCCTTCCATCTTTGTTGTGTACCTCTGTAACGCCCTGGAAATTTAAATCTAACGTATCGATCAAAGCCAAATATTAAATTTGCAGCGGAAAATTTTCAACTTATTAATCATATTGGGCGTTACTGCCCGAACCCGCTTTTTAACCTGGTCTCTTGACAGTCCCCCTCACAGGTTCCACCTGGTCTAAGGGGAGACTGCCCGAACCCGCTTTTTAACTCGTATCCGTTAGTTAGGTCCGGTTATCAAGATCCAATTCCTTTCATGTCATAACCAACTTTCCATAAAACTTTTAATGAAAACCATCAAACAAGCTCATTCCAAAACAGTACAAAAACCATCATAAACCCAAATCTCAATAACGATAACATTTCAACAAAACAATTTTAACACTTTAATAAGGTCCCTTTGGGGAATGCATATTATATAAAATGTTTAAGGGAATTCACAGGGAATAGGATATAGTATTACCTGCTACGACAAACTTCAATCAACAAGCAGATACGGAGCTCTACGATTCGATTCCTCGCTCAGCCTAGTAAAAGGGTCTAAAATCAACACGTGCTCTAACGATTTCTTTAACATCCTAACTACCCTTCCCAAATTATAGTTTATTTCATTTAATCACAAACCACACAATTTCTTTCATAAAATCTTAAACAAGAATTTATACTCAACCATATTACATGAAATCAAATAATAACTAAATACTTTATTTCATATCTTTGCATGACACTATTCACTATATTTACCAAAATGCCACTAGACATGCATTTCACCACACTAGGTTACTATTATCACATTTAATTAATAACAACACATATTTAGGGTTCTTAAACATATTCGTAGGTCTCATGAGACACCCTTAAGTATTTTATACATAACATTTAAAGACCTAAACTTCAAGTCTTCACACACTTATTATATAAACACCTGATACCAAAAAAAGACTCTTTATAAGTAGATAATATAACTTAATAATTTCTTAATCGTAAAATAAATTTCTACCTAGTAACAACATTATACTTTCCACCAAAAATTCGTTAATATTCTAACTTATACTTACCACATAAAAAGGACAATATAAATACTGGGTTACACCAACTCGTATTATAAAACTAAGTTTTGAACCTTGTAAAATTATGCTATAGTTAATAATACAAGCTTGAAAATTCAAAATTCGACATAACTTAAATATAATGTTACCTTGTAATATTAACTTCCAAAAATAACAATAAACTTAGTAAAATCATATGTAATAGATAATATTGGGTTTTAATAATAACACCTCAAAATATAAAGCTCAAACTTTACCAAGGCCTAATAACATATATTTAACGTAATAATATTAACTTTTTAAACACATACAACCAAAACTTAATATTATTATTTTTCAACATACTTTTAAAATAAGGTACCATCAAATATTATATTTCAAAGGACCTCATACATAGTAATTAATCCTTACGTAAATAATATTACCATGCATCAATATTAAGAAAATAATGTTACCAAATAAAGTGGAAATATTAATAATCTAATATTATTGTCAAAAAGAATAATATACTTGAAAGAAACTAATATATAATCACATGATATTTTACACTACTTAACTCAACATTAATATATTAATATTTATGAAGTATTAATATGGATACAAGCATCAAGATATCACATATAACATTTGACTAGGGTATTAACTTATAAAATAAACTAATCACACCCTAATATTACACTTAACAAACTAACATGTATTTATTTACTATTAACAGCATAAACACAAGTGCATCTACACTAATAACACATTAGTAATATTAATACATGATTAAACTAACCCTAACACATAATACCCATATTAACTTATAGAGAGAAAGAGGGAGGCGAAACAATGGGTCCAAGCTAGAAGAGGTTGCAGGTAGTTCGGGGCGGCTAGGTGCTCCGGCTCTGGTGGCGCGGTGGTGGCGTTAGCTCGGTGGTCGGTGGTGGCGGCGGGAGTGGTGCAACTAGGGCATGAAGAGAAAGGGAGAAAAAGAGGAGAAGCTCGGTGGTATTCGGGTGGTAGTGACCGGTCTCTGGGGTCGGGTTAGCGGCGATCGATGGCGAGCAGTGGCGTGGCGGCGCTTGGTTGGTTCGAAGAGGGTGCACGAGTTGGAGGCGTAGGGTTTTCGGGTCGGAACGAGGCGGTGCACTGCGGTGGCTCGGTGGTGTGGTGGCCGACGAGAAGTTGGTGACGGAAGGTGGTGGAAGGTGGCGCTTGGTGGTGGTGGTTGCGTCGGGCAGGAGCAACAGCAGCAGTTGTAGTAAATAGAAGAAGAAGAAGGAGGGGAGGAGAGAGAAAAAGAATAGAGAGAGAGAGAGAGAGGGAGAGGGAGACACGGGAGAGAGAGTAGAAAGGAATGGGAAAACACGTGTCGGTCCAGGATTGGGTGAGCAGGGGGTTTGCAAAGGTAGTGGGGGGAGAAATTGTTTTGCTGCAAACGGTTATCAAACAACCAAAAAAAATCAGATACAATTTGTGGGTGATGTCACCCTAGTGATGTCATAAACCCACCCAAAAATAAAAAGGAAAAATATTATTAAAACCCAATATGCTTAACCCTTAATTATCTCAGCAAAAACCCTAATAAACAGATAAAATAATTCACAAAACTGAGAAAAGATTTTTCACCCGGTATCCCAAAAATTCCTAACTGATATTTTTAAAACTCTAAAAATTACTACGAAAAACTCGCAGTCCTAAAGGCTCCGTGTGATCAACAGGTAAACTTATAATGAATAAGGTCATGTTTTTATCATCTTAACGATATTTTTACTGGTATTTTTCCGGGGTTTTACATCATTCCCCACTTAAAGAAGTTTCGTCCTTGAAACTTAAACTTACCACTACGCATGCAGTTATTCACAAAGACTCGGGGTTTCACATCATTCCCCACTTAAAGAAGTTTCGTCCCCGAAACTTAAACTTACTTAGCTGCTGAAAAGATGAGGGTATTTTGTGCGCATTTCTTCTTCGGTTTCCCAAGTGGCCTCCGTTGTAGTATGATTTGTCCACAATACCTTGACTAGTGGGACAGTCTTCATGCGTAATTGCTTCTCCCTACGGTCCAAAATCTCAACCGGTTGTTCCTCGTACGTCAGATCTTCCCTTAACTGCAACGGTTCTGGTTCAATCACATGCGAAGGATCTGCAACATATTTCCTCAGCTGCGAAACATGGAAAACGTTGTGTACCCCAGGTAGATCCCCTGGTAACTCCAATTTGTAAGCTAATTCCCCTATGCGCTCTAAAATAGGGTATGGCCCAATATACCTTGGAGTCAATTTCCCTGATTGACCAAATCTCATGACTCCTTTTGTAGGAGATACACGTAAGAACACATAATCTCCCACTTCAAACTCCAAAGGTCTTCTTCTTCGATCGGCGTAACTTTTCTGTCGACTTTGCGCCGTCCTCATTCTGTCCTGAATGACCCTTACTTTTTGAGTTGTGTGTTGGATCAATTCTGGACCAATAGTGAGGGCTTCATCAATATCCTGCCAACACAATGGGGTCCTACATCTTCTCCCATATAACGCCTCAAACGGCGACATCCCAATACTAGCATGGAAGCTATTGTTGTAGGAGAACTCAATCAAGGTTAGCTCATCGTCCCATGATTCTTTAAAATCTAAAGCACACGCTCTCAACATGTCTTCTAAAGTCTGAATCGTTCTTTCTGTTGGCCCATCAGTAGCTGGATAGAAAGCGGTGCTGAAATTTAGCTTAGTACCAAAAGCTTCTTGTAACTTTTTCCAGAATCCTGACTGAAATCTTATGTCCCTATCCGAGACTATCGAACTGGGAACTCCATGCAATCGCACTATCTCACTTACGTAAGCATGGGCTAACTGGTCCAACGTCCAAGTGTTAGCCATGGCGAGAAAATGTGCAGACTTAGTTAAACGATCCATAATCACCCAAATAGCATTGTTCTTTCTCCTAGTCCTAGGAAGACCAGTTACAAAATCCATAGATATTGAGTCCCATTTCCACTCCGGAATTTCTAACGGATGTAATAACCCTGCCGGTCTCTGGTGTTCAGCTTTAACTCGCTGACATGTCAGACATCGAGACACATAATCGACCACTTCTTGCTTCATATTGCTCCACCAAAAGGTTTGCTTAAGGTCCTTGTAGAGCTTGTTTCCTCCTGGATGTACCGAGTATGGAGTGTTGTGCCCTTCGTCCAAGATTTTTCGTTTCAGCTCCTCCATATTAGGTACACATATCCGGTTGTGAAATCTCAACGTTCCATCTTCGTGTACCACAAATCCTGGTGCTTTTCCTTGGGTCACCTCTTCCCTTATCTTTACCAACTGTATGTCCATCTCTTGGAAATTCTTAATCTCATCCGGAGAGTCGGTTGGATCTCCATAGCATTCAACACAGCACCTTTCCCCGAAATCGTTATATTGAGTTCCAATCTTTTGAATTCCTCACATAGCTGATTTGGCAAGGTCACCAAATGATTCACCGTAGGGTAAGGCCTTCGACTCAAAGCATCTGCCACTACATTGGCCTTCCCGGGATGATATTGAAAATTGATATCATAATCTTTCAAAAATTCCAACCACCTGGTTTGGCGAAGATTCAACTCTTTCTGAGTGAAGAGATACTTCAAGCTTTGATGATCAGTAAAAATTTCGCAATGTACTCCATAAAGGTAGTGCCTCCAGATCTTAAGAGCAAAAACCACTGCTGCCAGCTCCAGGTCATGAGTAGGATAATTCTTTTCGTGGGCCTTCAATTGCCTTGAAGCATAAGCGATCACCTTCCCATTTTGCATAAGCACGCACCCTAGACCACCATGTGAGGCATCACTATAAATGACAAAACCTTCGTTTCCTTGAGGTAAGGTTAGAATAGGTGCCGTTGTAAGTCTCTTTTTCAACTCTTGAAAAGCCTTCTCACATTTGTCGGACCACACAAACTTTACCGACTTCCTGGTCAAGTTAGTGAGAGGTGTTGCGATCTTAGAGAAGTCTTGCACAAACTTCCGATAATACCCAGCCAAACCCAGAAAACTCCTTACTTCCGTAGCATTCTTCGGTGTAGGCCACTTACTAACAGATTCTACCTTCTGTGGGTCTACTGCAACTCCATCCTTTGAAACAATATGCCCCAGAAAAGCCACTTTCTCCAACCAAAACTCACACTTGGAAAACTTCGCATATAACTCGTTTGCCCGCAAAGTTTCCAACACCCTTCGCAAGTGTTGCGCATGCTCCTCCTGTGTCCTTGAATAGATCAAGATGTCATCTATAAAAACCACCACAAACTTATCCAAGAAGAGTTTGAATACCCGATTCATTAAATCCATAAAAGCGGAGGGAGCGTTTGTGAGACCAAAGGGCATAACCACAGACTCATAGTGACCATATCGGGTCCGAAAAGCAGTTTTGGTAATATCTTCTTCCCGAATTCTCAACTGATGATAACCCGATCTCAGGTCGATCTTGCTAAAAACTGCAGCTCCCTTCAATTGGTCGAACAGATCATCAATGCGTGGTAGCGGGTAACTGTTCTTGACCGTAATCTTGTTCAGCTCCCGGTAGTCAATGCACAACCTCAAACTACCATTTTTCTTCTTCACAAACAACACTGGCGCACCCCATGGAGAGGTACTTGGTCTTATATATGCCTTCTCTAACAACTCATCTAGTTGTTTCTTGAGTTCTTTGAGTTCCGCAGGGGCCATTCGATACGGGGCCTTAGATATTGGAGTAGCCCCAGGTTCCAAATCGATACAGAAATCCACTTCCCTTTGCGGCGGCATCCCCGGAATTTCTTCAGGAAAAACATCTACGTACTTCTGTACCACAGGAATAATTTCAATAGAAGCTTCCTCAGCTTTAGCGTCCACCACATTGCATAGAAATCCTTCACATCCTTGTCCCATCATCTTATGAGCTTTTACTGCGGAGATAATTCTCACCCCTTGGCGGGGTTGTTTATTGTAGTGCACCACCTTTCTTCCATTTGAACTCTTCAAAGTCACCTTCTGCTTCCGGCAATCGATCTGCGCTTGATATTTAGCAACCCAATCCATTCCAAGAATCACATCGAATTCCATTAACTCAAATTGGTGTAAGTCAGCATTGAACTCTTGATCGCCTATCACTATTGGACAATTCTTATATAACATTCCACACTGCACTGCCGCTCCCGTAGGTAAAGATACCACCATAGTTTCTTTTTCTTCAGACAATACTAATTTAGCTTTTTCCACAATCTCAGGTGATATGAAAGAATGACTAGCACCAGAATCAAACAACACATAAACATGATAAGAGCACAAAAGAAAAGTACCAGTAACAACATCAGCATTGTTCTCAGCTTCCTCTCTCTTCATCACATAAACTCTACCTCCAGCATTGCGTGGTGCTTGCTGCTGACGAGGTGGTGGTGGCGGAAGTGCTCTAATTGGGTTGCCCCGATTGCCATTATAGCCTCCAGGATTTGGGCGAGGCCTTCCCTGATTCGCCGGATATTCAATCCTGCGCTGATGGTTCGGTGGTAGAGCTCCTCGGTTAGCACCACCCATAAAATTGGATCCCCCTTCAGCCGGATGAGGACAGTTTCTCACAACGTGATTTGGACTGCCACAGCGATAGCAGACCACTCTGGTTGGATTCCGGCAATCTCTTGCATAATGCCCGGGCCTACCACAAGCCCTACAGTTTACTGCACCAGGTTGTTGGGGTCGTCCCTGATTACCTTGCCACATATTGGGCCTGAACCTCTTGAAGGTAGGTGGTGGTTGAGGAACAAAACGAGGAGGTTCCCTTCTCTTGTCGCCCTGTTTTGTCAATTGTACTGTCCGATTACTTAGCACCCGCTCCACATTAGCAGCCACCTCCAGCATATCTTGATATGAGGCGAAAGTGCATACGGACAACTTTTCCTGTATATTGTAGTTCAACCCATCCTCAAACCTGTTCATCTTCAGCTTCTCATTCGCAATATAGATTGGTGCAAACCTCGATAATTCCATAAACTTAGAAGCATACTGCAGTACGGTGTCACTCCCTTGTTGCAACTCCAAAAATTCTTTCTCTTTGGCCTTTTGTAGGGCCATTGGGTAAAACCGGTTCCTCAGCATCCCCTTGAAGCTTTCCCATCCAAAACCTTGTTCGTTCTGCCTTTCCTTCACTCTCATCCACCATAAGTCAGCTTCTCCCTTAAGATGATATGTTGCAAAGTTTACCTTCCTGTCCTCAGGACACTGAATTGCGTCAAAAATCTTTTCCACGTCTCTGACCCATTCCTCGAAGATTTTGGGATCAGCTACCCCGTTGTAAGATGGGGGGTTCAAGGCATTGAATTCCCGAAACAGAGTGGATCTTCCTTCCTTTTGTTGTCCCGCCATCCATTGGAACTGCTCCGACTATCGGGCCATTAGTTCCATCATCATTAGCTGTGTTAAATCGGGCCCTGAAGTTGGAGTTCCATCCGTTTGATTAGATGAAGTCGCCCTATGTACCGAATTTGCTGCGGCCTCGTAGAGTGGTGCATACTTTTGTCTCAGCTCCGCCATGGAAGGAACCGAAGGTGGCGGGATCTCTTGGGGCGACCTCCCATCATCGTTTTCCATTCTTTTAGGACTTCTAATTACCAACACAAATAATTTCATTAGGACAACAATTTTAATAATAAATAATGATACAAAACTTACCCAGCTTGTACTCTTATCCCTCTTTCTAACATAGATAAACAACACCTTACATTTATAGGAATATAAAGGATTTTCATAACGATGCAACTTCCACGTTCAACATAATCATTCTCATCTCATCATATCATCACATAGTGCCCAAATCCACTATTCTCATACCATTGTAACTGCATACAAGAGGGTTTAAAGTGAAGTAACACATGTTTTTCATAACATAAACGAAATTACTACGTTAAACCTTGCTTTAGCTCAACATGATATAACTATTACTGTCATAACAAAGCGAAAAAGAGAACGTCAAAACATGGCACTACCAAGTTCCCATACTTATATACAATTCTAAAAGGATCAGCTCATAATAATGAAAACAACGAAATCAAACACGACGCCTCTGAACACCTCTCTCCGCCTGGGGTCCCAGTCCGGATCATCGGACCCTTCGTCGGTCGAGTCCGACTCCGAACTCTCACTGGTTATCTCCATGGGACCCTCCTCAAGGTCCTGCTCCTGTTCGGCCTCGTCCTCCTCATCATCAGTCAGATCAAACGTCGGTGCCTCATTCTGGTGGACTTCCTCGATGTCGGCCGGTGAGGCCTCCACCATAGTCTGAACCAGATCGAGGATGGTTGGTGCTGCTGGTGCGTCGCACCAGCGATCTTCGGCCGAGCGCCTCGGGTCTTCGAGCGGTATAGGTGGCAACAGTTGGGAGGCCCGGTACCTCCAGGTGGTGTCCCCCGTCAATGTCATCAAGAGGAGATTGACCATGCACCCCTCGTCGTGACACGTGGTGTGCAGGCATCTCCAATCGGATGTCTATCTCGAATCACCTCTCCACGCATCGTGCGAGCCTCCTCGGGCTCCCTCCAGAAGCCCACGTGAAAGAGGTCTTCCTCCACGTCAAAGCTGTGGTGCAAACCTGGATCCATTCCTGTAAAACAACAAGAAAGTGAGTTTTTAAGAAGAAACACAAAATAGACCGATTTCACCCCATTCCTCCTACACTCTCACTCAAAAGGTAGCTCCTCAAGATCTAAAGGTGAGGTTATTAGTCTTCCAAGCGCTACCTAGGTCGCAACCTAGGGCTCTGATACCATTCTGTAACGCCCTGGAAATTTAAATCTAACGTATCGATCAAAGCCAAATATTAAATTTGCAGCGGAAAATTTTCAACTTATTAATCATATTGGGCGTTACTGTCGTACCTCTTTCGAGATACAAGGCAAGTGAAAGGTTCTAACAAAAGTGACTAATTGGTCCACAATCTAAACAAAGTCTCAACATTAACTTTACTTAAACAAAACAAAAAAAATTATTCTTGACTCATCTAACTTCACTTCCTCACTTCTACGCCCCTTTTTATCCCAAGTTACTGGTCCGTACCTGAAAACAAAACATTTCACAAATGAGGGGGGGGGGGAAACCTCAGCAATACTACTCCTACGCATTTATAAACATTTGCGTAAACATTTGAACACATTTTAAAGGGGAGGGGTTACAATTCGAAATCTTGTGTGAAAACAATATAATAATTTCTTTCCATCAAATTTTTAATATTGGGCGGGGTTTCCACACTACCCCTCGGAGTCAAAGACTCGCAGAACATGATTCGGAGTCCCAAGGACTCGCATAAACAACATCATTTGACTTATCAGCGCATAACTCATTTCTTTTCTTTTCTTTTATTTCTTTTCTTTCTTTCGGAGTCCCACGGACTCGCATAAATATTCCTATTCGACTGATCAGCGCCTAACTCACATCCACAATACCAGGCATAACCTGGTCTCTTGACAGTCCCCCTCACAGGTTCCACCTGGTCTAAGGGGAGACTGCCCGAACCCGCTTTTTAACTCGTATCCGTTAGTTAGGTCCGGTTATCAAGATCCAATTCCTTTCATGTCATAACCAACTTTCCATAAAACTTTTAATGAAAACCATCAAACAAGCTCATTCCAAAACAGTACAAAAACCATCATAAACCCAAATCTCAATAACGATAACATTTCAACAAAACAATTTTCACACTTTAATAAGGTCCCTTTGGGGAATGCATATTATATAAAATGCTTAAGGGCATTCACAGGGAATATGATATAGTATTACCTGCTACGAAAAACTTCAATCAACAAGCAGATACGGAGCTCTACGATTCGATTCCTCGCTCAGCCTAGTAAAAGGGTCTAAAATCAACACGTGCTCTAACGATTTCTTTAACATCCTAACTACCCTTCCCAAATTATAGTTTATTTCATTTAAACACAAACCACACAATTTCTTTCATAAAATCTTAAACAAGAATTTATACTCAACCATATTACATGAAATCAAATAATAACTAAATACTTTATTTCATATCTTTGCATGACACTATTCACTATATTTACCAAAATGCCATTAGACATGCATTTCACCACACTAGGTTACTATTATCACATTTAATTAATAACAACACATATTTAGGGTTCTTAAACATATTCCTAGGTCTCATGAGACACCCTTAAGTATTTTATACATAACATTTAAAGACCTAAACTTCAAGTCTTCACACACTTATTATATAAGCACCTGATACCAAAAAAAGACTCTTTATAAGTAGATAATATAACTTAATAATTTCTTAATCATAAAATAAATTTCTACCTAGTAACAACATTATACTTTCCACCAAAAATTCGTTAATTTTCTAACTTATACTTACCACATAAAAAGGACAGTATAAATACTGGGTTACACCAACTCGTATTATAAAACTAAGTTTTGAACCTTGTAAAATTATGCTATAATTAATAATACAAGCTTGAAAATTCAAAAATCGACATAACTTAAATATAATGTTACCTTGTAATATTAACTTCCAAAAATAACAATAAACTTAGTAAAATCATATGTAATAGATAATATTGGGTTTTAATAATAACACCTCAAAATATAAAGCTCAAACTTTACCAAGGCCTAATAACATATATTTAACGTAATAATATTAACTTTTTAAACACATACAACCAAAATTTAATATTATTATTTTTCAACATACTTTTAAAATAAGGTACCATCAAATATTATATTTCAAAGGACCTCATACATAGTAATTAATCCTTACGTAAATAATATTACCATGCATCAATATTAAGAAAATAATGTTACCAAATAAAGTGGAAATATTAATAATCTAATATTATTGTCAAAAAGAATAATATACTTGAAAGAAACTAATATATAATCACATGATATTTTACACTACTTAACTCAACATTAATACATTAATATTTATGAAGTATTAATATGGATACAAGCATCAAGATATCACATATAACATTTGACTAGGGTATTAACTTATAAAATAAACTAATCACACCCTAATATTACACTTAACAAACCAACATGTATTTATTTACTATTAACAGCATAAACACAAGTGCATCTACACTAATAACACATTAGTAATATTAATACATGATTAAACTAACCCTAACACATAATACCCATATTAACTTATAGAGAGAAAGAGAGGAGGGCACAAACAATGGGTCCAAGCTAGAAGAGGTTGCACCGGTAGTTCGGGGGCGGCTAGGTGCTCCGGCACTCTGAGTGGCGGCGGTGGTCGGCGTTTAGCTCCGGTGGTCGTGGTGGCAGCGGCGAGAGTGGTGCAACTAGGGAGAAAAAGAGGAGGGGAAGCTCGGTGGTATTCGGGGTGGTGGTGACCGGTCTCTGGGGGTCGGGTTGGCGGCAGCGGCGACGCTTGGTTGGTTCGAAGAGGGTGCACGAGTTGGAGGGGCGTAGGGTTTTCGGGGTCGGGAAACTGAGGCGGTGCACTGCGGTGGCTCGGTGGTGTGGTGGCCGACGAGAAGTTGGCGACGGAAGGTGGTGGAAGGTGGCGCTTGGTGGTGGTGGTTGCGTCGGGCAGGAGCAACAGCAGCAGTTGTAGTAAATAGAAGAAGAAGAAGGAGGGGAGGAGAGAGAAAAAGAATAGAGAGAGAGAGGGAGACACGGGAGAGAGAGTAGAAAGGAATGGGAAAACACGTGTCGGTCCAGGATTGGGTGAGCAGGGGGTTTGCAAAGGTAGTGGGGGGAGAAATTGTTTTGCTGCAAACGGTTATCAAACAACCAAAAAATATCAGATACAATTTGTGGGTGAGGTCACCCTAGTGATGTCATAAACCCACCCAAAAATAAAAAGGAAAAATATTATTAAAACCCAATATGCTTACCCTTAATCATCTCAGCAAAAACCCTAATAAACAGATAAAATAATTCACAAAACTGATAAAAGATTTTTCACCCGGTATCCCAAAAATTCCTAACTGATATTTTTAAAACTCTAAAAATTACTACGAAAACTCGCGGTCCTAAAGGCTCCGTGTGATCAACAGGTAAACTTATAATGAATAAGGTCATGTTTTTATCATTTTAACGATATTTTTACTGGTATTTTTCCGGGGTTTTACAACCTCGTTCCAATCTTTTATTTCATTGAATCCATGGTTTAATTAAAGAAAAGAAAAAGAAAAAAAAAGAGAGAAAAAAAAGAAGAAAAAAAATAAAAAAGAGAGAAGCCAGTCTGCACTCGTGAAGCAGGCTAGGAAAAAGGAGAGAAGACCAAAATCATCACTCTCTTGAAAATGGACATCTCTATGCTCCTAGATTAGCAGCTTAACCAAATGTGCCGAGGACAGGGGGCTTGAACCCAACCTTTATTTCACCACCCACATTACCCTCATCTTTTCATCCAATCTCAACTTACCACCTACCACTCACATCTTTGACCTCTCCATCAAACCTCAACCCTTTTCAAACCCTTAACCGAATCCAAAAGGTGTGCTATGACCAAAGGAGATAAGGGGTTTCAGTAGATTCATCTCAAAGCTCACCATGACCCGTGTGTTGGGAATGTCCCGACAATGTTCGATATACACGGAGATTAAACCAAAGTAATATAGTAATTATATGTCTTGCTAGAGACCTCTATAATTAGTAATTAAATATGTTTAATTACAACTATATTATTTGGTCCTACTGGGTCACACAAGTTAGTGCCCTGGAACAATGTATGTAACCTAAATAATATTGTATTATGTTTAGAAAAGTTGGAAACTGATTTCTGTGAGAAATCAGCCCAACACGGACCGAATTGGGCTCAACACGGATCGTGTTGACCCAACACGGTCGGTGTTGAGACACCACGATCCGTGGTGTCCATGGGCCGAGTTATTGGACTCTCTGGAGTCCAACACGGACCGTGTTGGGCCTGAGAAGTGCGCCGTTGCGTTAAGTCGGCCCTTTAGGGTTTTGAACCATTTCCTTAGGTTTTCTAAACACTATATAAAGGGGTCTCTGGGAGAGATTATTCCAACACCAACTGCTTAGATTCAGGAAACATTCTCTGTTTCCCGAAACAATGTTACATACATCTTAGATTGAGATTCGTCTCGATCGGGTCGATCTAGAAATCGGGTTCCCGGAGTGCTGCGTGGACTTTTCAGTAGAGGATTTCAGCATTGGAATCTGGAAGGTCAACCTCTTCTTCAGCCGGAATTAGCAATCAGGTATAATTACTAAAGCCTCTGCAATTGTGTTGATTAATTGTTTATAATTGTTATAATATTCCGCCAATTAATCTGTATCTGTTTAGGAAATAGATAACCTAAAACCTAACAGTGGTATTAGAGCCACCAAGTGCATGCTAAAGTATTTTACTTGGATTCATAATTAATTTTGTCAATAGTTGAATTATATTATGAATATGCTAAAATAGATTTATGCCTAAAATTTTGAATCTTTATGAAAGTTTTTAATGTTGTTGATAATAAATCTGAGATTTTATTGTAAAATCTCATGCTATGTTATTGCTTATTTCTTATTGCCTTTAATTAATCGATTTTATGTTTGTTTAATTGTTAAATATAGCATGAACTCGATTTAATTTTGAATGTTTTAGAAACAATCATGTTTAATATTGTTAAACAGTAGGCAATACATGAAATAGGTCTAAATTCACAAAATAGGGTTTTGTAGAATTATTTTTCTGATTTAGTTTATTTACGGTAAATATGAAAAATCAAAATAAAAAATCAAACGAACTCGAAAATTTTAGAAATTTTTACTGGAGGTGTCTGAAAGTGTTTTTGACTTTCCATAATTTTTGTAGATTTGTCCCAATTAAAATGGATTTTTAATTGAGTTTTCAGATCTGAAGTGAATTAAAATTTGTTTAATTCTCTGATATTTATAAATTTGTCGAAATTTGTAAAGCTTCTGAAATTTTTACAGTAGGTTACTGGGTAACTATACTTTTAGGGAAAAAAATTTCCGTTAATTTATCCTATCAAATTATATTTTTTAATTTAGATTTTCAGATCTCAGAGAAATAAATTTGTTGCTTCTCTGAATTTTGTATATTTATAGAAATTTGCAAATTTTCTGAAAATTGTACAGTAGGTTACTGGGTAACCATACTGTTATGGATAAATTTTTCGTGAATTTTCAAAATCGTTTACTAATTTTTCTTCAATTTTCAGATTAACAGAAAAGTATAATTGTTTACTTTTCTGAATTTTATTCTAATTTTCGAAATTTGATAAAATTCTGAAACTTTTACAGTAGCATGTTGGATAAACCTACTGTATGGGAAAATTATAAAATTTGATTTTTTAAACTTATCGAACTATTATTATTTATTTTCCTCTTAAATGGAGAATTAAAAAGTTTAATTCCCTAAATTTTTACAATCTTTTAGAAATTGTTAAAATTCTGGAAAATATTTCATATTGGATTATTAAATAACAATGCGATATGAAATCTTTAAATTCGATAAGTTATGATAGTTTTATTTAAGTTTTTCATTCAGAAATTAACCGAAACTGGGAAGCAACACGGACCGTGTTGATCCAACACGGATCGTATTGCCAGCAGTTTTGGTGAATTCGTGTATTTTTAGGGTTTGTAATTAATTTTAGAAATTAATTATTAAATCCTATTATTACTACTAAATCAGATAATGGGCATAAAATTTATTATTTTGTAAAGTTTAGGAAACTTACAATACCTTTGAAAGATATAGTATCTTTTAGACTCCTTGATTTTAGGAAAGTCAAGTATTTTGTATGTATAGGTATAAAATCCTAAATATGTTTAGGTAACTAAGATAAAATTTGGATTTTGTTTATTATTTTAATCATGCAAACCTTTTTAGGAAACCTTATTTAGTATTTGTTTCCTTATATATGTTGTGTTGCAATTATATATGCCTTTATAATTTGTTATTTAAAGCATGTGTTATATTTGATATAATTATTGCAATATTACATGTTTGCATGTGTTTCTAGTATGGCCATAGATAGTCAGTTTTACCGGTCTGCGTACCGAGTTGGGTGAAATACGGTCTGTGTACCGTCTTTGAATTAAATTTTAAATTTAAATTTCAGTTAAGTTTATTTTAATTCATGTAAGGACTCAATTGTGAGGTTCAAATTGTAAATTGGTTGTAATTGAAGACATCCAATTGAGTGGGAGCCCAACAGCAATAGAGGTGGTGATTCGAGTGGGAGCCCATCCAATGAAGTTGCAAGACCCAAGAAGGTTTTCTTGAAGACTGTCAAGGCTTAGTTAAATTAGTTTGATTAAGTCTAGGTGGCCATGCTAGGGGTTTTATTTATGCTTTAAATTTGTTATTGCATGTTTTATTATGCCTTTTATGCTTTTCGAAAGAGTTCACCTAGAATTGCATGCTTAGGATAATAAAACCTACTCTCAAAATTGAATTATTGCCCAACCTATCGAAACACCACTTAGATGGATAAATAAAGAAAGCCAAAGCGAATTATTTGTCCATCATTAATAAGTAGGGTGGGAGCTAGGTCAATTCAAATTGGCTATCAAAATAGTTTTGGGCCAAGAGCATAGGAAGAGAAATATTGTATTTGATACAAATTTCTTGCCAAGAGTCATTTTGAATGATCGATCATAAGATGATCCACCAAAGGTAACATGCACTCGAGTTTTGTTTGGCCAAAGTCCAATTGAGCCCATGGGTTTTGTGGGTCTTGGTTAAATTAAAACACTAAGTGAGAATTAATAGAGTGTTTTGATTTGAAATTAAATTAGTTTAATTTCTTTTGATGAATAATAACTAAAATGAACCAACTTGTCTCGTAGAATTATTTATGTCTTTTCACTCAAACATCCACCACTAATAAAATATTGTTTTCTCCTTGAGAAAGAGAAAAACAATTAACATCAATTCCTTAATTGGCATCGTCATCACAAGATTGTCTTGGAGGCGAATAAAAGGAACATGTCTTTGATATAACATTGAGCTAGACATCAATATTAAGAGGTCAATCAAGCCAAATAGATACATGTAATGTCATAGTATTCATGCGACTTTAACTTCAAAATGTTTGAAGATTAGAAGAAGGATTTCAATATTACCAACTCAAAACCAAGTTCATCGAACTACTTAGAGTTGATAAATATGAAACCAATAACCAGATAGTCTCGGTTGAGCTAGATAAGAGCCAATTGTTAGCGCTCATATTATGAAATAATTTGACTATTTTAAAAACATGAGAAACCTCAGATCCCCTTTAGCCAAAAGATTGGCGACCAAAGATAGTCTTTTAGTGAAAGAAATCTATCAAAGACAAGAAGTCAATGGAAAGGTAAGGACAAACAGTTGTACATACCCAACCAATGACAGCAACTGGTTAACAACCAGATCATATATATATGACACTGGGAGCGTGAATAACTATAAGGAAGACTTGAGATATGATTTCAATTCTAGGCAAATGCGTATATGATACACACTACCCTTATTAAACCCATCTTTAAGTATAAGATACCGCCTGTGAAACTCACATTTATGTAAATGAGTAGGATCTACAGCAAAGTAGATGTGCTTTGAAGGATGAGAGTCATCCTACAAATAGGAACATACAATTAGTTGTAGTTCCTTATGAAAAGTTGGTTGTTTATCCATTTCCACAAGACTTATGAGAGAAATTTATAGGTGATTCTATGTTCTCATTATAAGTATTTCTTACTCTCAATTAGAGAGAGAGAGAGAGGATCTCGGATAAACACACCCAACACATCGAAACCAAAAGGTTTAAAAGGAATAACTCATGTTCAAACATAAAACTTGTAACTATCTATTAAGTCATGCAAATCAGAGCGCATTCAGAAGCGTCACAGTGATAGACTTTTGAATGATAAGACTTTGAAACATGTGATGTCTGCAAAGCATGATTGTACCTTTTACAAGAAAGGGTGAACGTGCCAACAAACACTCATGCATATGGATGTATGTAGACCAATTGAGCACAAGTACAAGGGGTGAATTACTTCAAATCTTCAAGATGAATAAAATAACACATGGTGATTCATGTCTATGAGATTCATCTGAAGCTGGAATATTAAAATAGTTTAAAGATTTCCAAAATGAAGTAGTTTTGACGAAACAATGAGAGCACCTAGATACAATCGAAACGATGCTAATGGTTGAACCAAGAGTTTCAACAAATGACTCAAATGAAACACAATTCTAGCACTATAAGCTTAAGTCATATTAATCAGAAATGCATTCAGAAACTGCATAGTGCAGAATTTTGAAAAACCTAAACTTTGAAAAGTTCAATGTTTTGTAAAGCATGCCTGATAGGTAAAATGACTAAAATCACCTCTTATTAGAATTGGTGAACAAGCTGATGACTTATTAGGATGCAAACATATTGATGTATGTGGGCCTATGAGCACTAGTGCTAGAAGAAGGTTTACTGTACTATTTCATCACTTTCAGTGACGATTTTTTTTTTTTGTAGATATGGGTATATCTACTTAATACGCCACAAGTCCAAATCCTTTGAAAATGTTCAAAGAGTTTCAAAGTGAAGTACAAAACAAAGTTGGCAAGAAAATCAAAACCCTTCAATTAGGTTGAGGAGGTGAGTATTTGAGCCAAAGATTTCATTGACCATTCCAGAGAATATGGAATTGTTCCATGACTCTCTCCTCTAAGAATACGACATCTCACTGACTTATCTAAGAGTAGGAATCACACCTTATTAGATATGGTGCGATCAATGATGGTTGAGTCAACATTGCCGATTACCTTTTGGGGCTACACAAGTTAACCATAACTCTAATTACTGAATAAAGATTATCTAAAGCAGTAGAGAAAAGAGGTTCTTGAACCATTTTCTGAAAGAAAGGAGTATCACTTCTACAAACTGTTGTAGAGGAAAGTGTTTGTATCTCAAAATACTTTCTTCTTAGAGAATATTTTATTCTCTAAAAGAAAGAGTGGGAGAGATTTTGAACTTACCGAAGTTCGAGAGACACAAAACACTATAATCATCATATGAAACTCCGCTACTTGATCCTAGTTCAAATTTTCCTATTTGTCGGAAAATTAAGAACAAGGTTGAGGCAGTTGAAGTTTCTCAAAACGTTGAGGAGATGGTGTCATGAACATTACTCCAAGCTAGGTCAGGTAAACAACTCCGTCAGCCACAAAGATATCGATCTTCTATGGATGAACGTGAGATGTTACTTTTAGAAAGTAATGACTCTACCTACATTAAAGAAGCTTCAAGTAAATCAAGATTCCATGCAACCAAGTCTAAAATGGATTCCATGTATTCAACCGAGTTTAGAACTTGGTTGATTTGTCTGAAGGTGTGAGCCATCAGGCATATGAGGGTTTTAAGACAAAACATGGTTCATTAAGATAGACATCAAGACTGACTTCAAAATTAGATTTTGAAGAAAGGTGTGTACTTGACACAACTGAGTGGTCTTTTGTTGGAATACTTGTAAACTTCAAGAGACCATTTGTGGTCTTAAGGAAGCTTCTAGGAGTTGGAATCATTGACCTTCTTGACCAGGATATCAAAAAGGTTTGACATACTGGGAAGTGCCAAAGATAATATTGTGTTTACAAGAAGTTCAGTGGGAGCAATGCGTTTTCAAATATTGTATGTGATTGACATACTGCCTACTGAGAAGAATATTCCAATGTTACTTCTATTGAGGTTGACTTCGAAATAATTTTCAAAGTGAAGGATTGGTGGGGCTAAGAATTTTATTGGAAACAAGATCTATAACGATAGATTAAAGATTTTGATTGTTTGAATCAAAGTTAACTAGGTGTTGAATAGTTCAACTCACTTCGAGAATGGATTATTTTCCAAAATCATGGCATATCCTTACGGAATTTGATTGTCTCAAAACAATCAGAAGTTCTAAGAAGGATGAGACATATAACTCATGCTTCAGGCGTGAGATTAATGTATGCCATGAGATGTTCAAAGTCCAACATAACATATACATTGTATATGTATAAGCAAAACTAAGGATGTGTCCTAAGTCTAAAGTGGTTGATAAAAGCTAAGTGGGAAGAGTTGCATTGATGCTACACTCATGCAGAGAAATATGATTATCTGAAAGGTCAGGGAAAATTGTACGATCTGTATTGAGTGGTATTGAGGTGAACTAGAAGAAGTTCCTAACATGACATGCGGTTAATTCTACAAATAAGACAAGTATGACACGACTTTAGAAGTTGTGGCAGAAACTGTTAGGATTGCGAAGTTCGTTTTTAGAACTGGGTGATGTTTCTAGCCTTGCGAGAGAAATGAAGCCTTATTGATAGGAGCCATCACTCAAGCAAAGGAACTGAAGCTCACTATGAATCCAAACATGTGTTCCGGAAATATCTTCCTATATGAAAGGTCATTAGTGAGATGGTATATGTACAAGGTTCATTGCAAGTATTATGTACTAAACCCCTGTTGTAATTATAGCATGATAGTCATGCATGGGCAATATATGTTAAACACATTTCGAAATATTAACAAGTCAAATTTGCATGAATTGTTCATGAATTATGACCTTGTTGATTCATCATTGAGAATAAGATTCCAAAATTTACATCAATTGTGGTTTAGAATTATGTAAATGTCCAAAAAGGTTAGCGCATTCAAAATGGGAAATTGGATGAGGTCCGATTTCTGAAACCCCATTAGTGAACTTGATAACGCAAGTCTTGGTCGATAGTCGACCTGGTTCCTAATTGTATTATCACGTAGGAACAGTGATAATATCAACACAATTAGCATGTAGGATTGAGGTGATGATCAAGTTTTGTGATCATAGTGATGTGATGACATCATAAATCAATCACATGGGTACTGTTGAGAACAACTACCGAACTGACCCACAGTGGGAGCTCTTTAAGTTGGGAATTGTCATAGGAGCTCTCACTACTAAAAATTCCTAAATCCAGAGTTCAGTACATAGACTACGTGGTCTGTTGTGACTTTGGAGCGCGTCAAACGCCTTTCGTAACAGTAGGCTATAAAGGCGATTATGCAGGTTCTGATTGGATCATGTGAGAATGTGTGTGCGAACAAGATGGCATTGTCCTCCTATTAGGGACAATTGTCTTTTGGCCACTCGGTGAGATTGTGAAAATGCTTGGAGCTCGTTGAAACAATAGTTGATCATCTGTTTTCAAAGTCTAAACTCGGAGATCGAGGAACGTTTGGACCTTACATAAGGATGACATCACTACCTTATCCGAACTAGAGACATGAAGTGACAAGGGAATTCAAGGAATCGAACACTTGTGGGAAGTGGGAGATTGTTAGAATGTCCCGACAATGTTCGATATACACGGAGATTAAACCAAAGTAATATAGTAATTATATGTCTTGCTAGAGACCTCTATAATTAGTAATTAAATATGTTTAATTACAACTGTATTATTTGGTTTTACTGGGTCACACAAGTCAGTGCCCTGGAACAATGTATGTAACCTAAATAATATTGTATTATGTTTAGAAAAGTTGGAAACTGATTTCTGTGAGAAATCAGCCCAACACGGACCGAATTGGGCTCAACACGGACCGAATTGGGCTCAACATGGATCGTGTTGACCCAACACGGTCCGTGTTGAGACACCACGATCCGTGGTGTCCATGGGCCGAGTTATTGGACTCTCTGGAGTCCAACACGGACCGTGTTGATTCAACACGGACCGTGTTGGGCCTGAGAAGTGCGCCGTTGCGTTAAGTCGGCCCTTTAGGGTTTTGAACCCTTTCCCTAGGTTTTGTAAACACTATATAAAGGGGTCTCTAGGAGAGATTATTCCAACACCAACTGCTTAAGACTCTTAGAGAGATACCAGGGTGATTTCCTGAGTTCCTCTCTCTATTAGTTTGCAGTTCTAATTTCAGGAAAACATTCTCTGTTTCTCGAGACAATGTTACATACATCTTAGATTGAGATTCGTCTCGATCGGGTCGATCTAGCAATCGGGTTCCCGGAGTGCTGCGTGGACTTTTCAGTAGAGGATTTCAGCATTGGAATCTGGAAGGTCAACCTTTTCTTCAGCCGGAATTAGCAATCTGGTATAATTACTAAAGCCTCTGCAATTGTGTTGATTAATTGTTTATAACTGTTATAATATTCCGCCAATTAATCTGTATTTGTTTAGGAAATAGATAACCTAAAACCTAACATCGTGAACCTTTGTTCATGACGTTGAAGAAGGGAAGTAAAATAGAATGGGACGACCAATGTCAAACTGCTTTTGAAAAAAAATCAAGGAGTATTTGCAACATCCACCGGTCCTTATGCCTCCAGTACCAGATGAGCCTCTACTTCTTTATCTTACAGTAACTAGCCCCACAATGGGGGCTATGCTAGCTCAAAAGATAAAAGGTTAAGAGAGTGCCATCTATTACTTTAGCAACTCCAGTATTTACCCCAGAAATCAATCAAAGGGCGAGTTGTTCATAGCAGTTTCACCATCACAGGAACCTCCAAGCAATCACTTGGAACTCCCAGACGAAGATGTATTCTTCACCGATGAAATTACGTGGGAAATGTATTTTGACGGAGCTTCTAACCAAATGGGTTGTGGAGTAGGAGTCCTATTAATATCTCCAGAAAGGGAACACGTCCCTGTATCTATAAAATTGGATTTAGATGCTACTAACAACGTTGTAGAATATGAAGCATGCATCAAGGGTCTACAAGCTGCCTTGGCTTTAGGCATACACCATATAAAGGTCTTGGAGACTCCAGCCTCATCATCAATCAGTCTAAGAACGCGTGGAAGGTTCGAAGTTAGTGCCTCTTGGCTTATCACAAGAAGCTCTTGGGACTTGCTGACCAATTCGAGCAAATTAGCTTCCAATACCTTTCTAGGGATCACAATGAATTGGCTAACGCTCTGGCCTAGTTATCTTCGATGAAATCAATCCCATGAGGCACGCTTCAGCTACCAATAATAGTAGAGCAGCAATCTGAGCCGGCATATGTCTGCGCCATGGAGACACAAGTAGAAGAAGCTTTCTTCGGTAAGGAGAATATCCAACCGAGCTAGAGGACAACGGGAAATAAGATCTTTAGCAGCACAATACTGTTTGATCCAAGAACGCTTGTACAAGAAATCGCCTACAAACATCAATTTGTTGTGCATCGATGGTAAAAGCGCTAAGGAGGAGAAAGTGGACCTCACATGAATGGGCGTATGATAGAGAAGAAGATGCAAAGGGCTGTTTGTTATTGGTCCACTATGAAGGCAGATTGCTGGGATTTCGTTCGAAGATGTCACTAATGCCGAGAGTATGCCAATTTGCAGCATCAATCTCCCTCGTACTTGAATACTTTGACAACTCCATGGCCATTTTCGATATGGGGTATCGACATCATTGGCAAGATACACCCAACAGGAACTGAAGGACATGAGTACATTGATTACTTTACTAAGTGGGTCAAGGCAGCCTCTTATGCCAAACTCACGTCCAAGCAAGTGGCTAAATAAACATCATATGCCGATGTGGTGTACCTCGTGAGATTATCAGTGATAATGGAAGCCATTTTCGTAAAGAAGTAGAAATATTGTTTGCCACATACCATGTTCAGCATCACCGGTCTTCACCTTGTCGACCTCAAGCTAATGGAGCTGTAGAAGCGGCCAATAAAACGGTGGCAGGAATTGGCCTAACAAGTTGGCATTTGCCTTATGGGGATACCAAACCTTTATACGAACTACTACAGGTGCCACACCATATTCATTATTTAGGGGATGGAAGCAGTCTTGCCAATTAAGTTAGCAATCCCTTCGCTACGAATAGTGGCAGAAAGTCAATTGCCAGAAGTAAAATGGGATAGGGCAAGGTTCGAGGAGTTGATGTTGATGGATGAAAGGCGGTTAAGGCCATTACACAATGTGCAAGTGTATCAAAGTAGGATCACTCGAGCTTTAAATAAGAAGGTGAAAAGTCGCTCACTTCAAGTAGGTGATTTGGTGCTTAAGGAAATGAAGGCACCTATACAAGACTCAACGGGAAAATTTACGCTTAATTGGGAGGGTCCTTATATAATCAAGGATATTTTTCAAGAAGAAGCAGCTCGACTTGCTACCATGGAAGGAAGAAAGATAGAAAAAAGGGGATTAGAGGAGAATAAGAAGTGAGAACGCGAAAATAAGAGTCATGCACACCTCAGAAAATCTCATCTCAAACCTTCACCTCATGATCTATATACCTCAGCCTTCTATAACCTTCGCAAACCTTTCATCCATCCATAACCTGCATATGAACCCTCAAACCTTCAAAACCGTTAAGCCTTCCTCGAGGCACTATCCATCAAAGTTCCGCTTAAAAAACTACGACTGGCCTGATTCCACCTTGGACATGTAGGAAAACCTCTTTGAGTCCTCAAAATGTTGGTATTTGAGAGATGAAAAAAACAAGTGAGGCTAGCTTGGAATCCTTAGCTAGGCAAAAGAAGAGTGAGAGAATAAGAGAGGCTAGCCTGAAAACTCGTCAGGGGAGGTTAGGCAAAAGGAGAGTAAACCTTGGATTTCATCATTATCAACCCTCCATCTTCCTTCCGTCAGACATGGACATCATTCCATAATCATGTTCCAACCTTTTCCCAAGAGATGATGTCTATCCCATTGACCATCTCTTCAAGACACGATCATTCTTGAGTGTCTCCCTAACTTATTCATCAGTAAAGTCTCATCTACCATCCCGTTCAACCCTTTCTCAAGAGATGATGTCTATCACATTTGACCATCTCTTCTCCCTTTCAAGACACGATCATTCTTAAGTGTCTCCACATCCCATTCATTAATAAAACCATGGTCCACCGTCTCTTTCCCCAAACATCTTCCAACTCTTTTTAGCCTTTTCATCCCATCTCATCCTTTGAGGACTTTTTCAGCTCAGTCATTAATGCAAGTATGAGGCTCTGTGTGGCTTACTTCTTAGCAAGAGCAAAAGCCGTCCAAATCAGATCAGCGGCTAACTGGCAACCACATGATCATGAACAAACTCAAAAATAAGCTACACTAAACTGGGGGCTCGCGCTACCTTTGTGACATTATTCAAGACATAGCTTCAAAGAGGGACACTTACTCCCTATCCTAGAAGGTCTTGCAGTTATTCTCGCATGAGATCAGCAACAACTCGTCAACAGTCAGGTAGAGCATCATTCTTGCTCGACATCATTCCAAAAGACGCGCACGCCGCCCACAACCGCGATGCAGAACTTAGCTTCCAAGAATCACTCCAGGCTTTGCAATCCAAAGTCATATCCTCAGACTACTTTGACCTTCTTCCTATTCGGACTCGATCAAACTGGGGGCTCTTTGTAGACACTGAGATTTGCACCAACGTAATCCCGACTCATCAAGATCAGCAAGTCATTTGGGGCAAACACCAAAATGTGTCCTTGGGCCCATAGGATCAGCAGTGTGGGCCCAGCTAATTAACAAAAAATTACTCTGAGGTACCCTAACTTTTGGTGAAATGTTTTTCCGGTACCCCAACTTTTCAAAACTAATTTTGAGGTACCCTTTCTTTTTGGGTTAGTAATTATTTGGTGCTTTTCCGACCATTAATTTTATTAAGTGACCAAAATGCCCTTGTTCTTCCCTTCTTAAAGAAATACCCATGAAGAAGAAGAATGAGAGTATTTCGGTCACTTAAAAAAATTAATGGCCGGAAACGCACCAAATAATTACTAACCCATAAAGTAAGGGTACCTCAAAATTAGTTTTGAAAAGTTGGGGTACCGAAAAATAGTTTCCTCAAATATTGGGGTACCTCCGAGTAATTTTTTAGCAAATTAAGGAAGCCCACGTACATTCATTAAAACCCCTCTGGGTTTTAATATTCAGAAGGCAGCCCACACAGAAGCGGGTCCAAAGCGCACCCCGGCCCAGAAAACAACAAAACCCGCCTAGGTTTTAAATCAAGAAGCGATGCGGCGTCGTTTTTTGCCATGTTAGCGATCCGTGGGATAATCAAATTAAAACCTACCTAGGTTTTAATTGATCTGGCGCCAAAATATGCATGCATGCAATCCCTTGAAATTTGCCCACGTGATTGACTTTGTGTTTCACCTCTCAAAACCCGCCTAGGTTTTGATCCGAGTAAGGCATGATTTGTGGGGTATATTGATGTATATTTGATGGCCATATACATCAAGGTCATAAAGGAAGACATCAAACATACATCATGGGAGCCAAATACTCGAATAAATGGAAAAGGGGCTCCATTCCCTCAAGTCTCTTTCACGTTTAAATAGCTTCAACAAGGGTAGCTCGGTAATTTGCTCCATATCTCAAGAACCATGAAGATATTGAGAAAGTCATCCTAGGGTCGATTGTTCTACATCAAAGGAGCTTCACAATGGTTTTTGAATCTTGAAGTTTGGATAAGAAACGAGCAAGTTATCACAGTTTTAATCTAGCTTATGTACATTTGTTTCTTTATGATGTCACACTTATAGGATCATATAAGCTAGATCCTTTGTTGTTTCTTGTATTTCACACACCAAGGGGGTTCACAAATGCTATAAATAGACCCCTTGGGTGCCTTGTAAACACATCTCATTCAATATCAAACACAACATGATGTTGTTTTCTCTCTAGCTTTTGTGCTAGTTTTCGTTTCTCTTGAGGGAGATTCGTCATATCTCTACTTCTAGCCTTGGGTTGACGTCCCTTGGTGGTGAAAGGTAGAATTGAAGAGTTCCATGAGGTGGTGTGCCTATATCCTCGTGGGAGTCTTCAACGCCATTATCGTTCGTTCATCCATTCTTTCAATTAACCATCATTCATTCAACAAGCATTCATCATTCAAACATCAAACGTTCATCACATTTGGTAAACGATTTCCTATCTTGATTCCTTTTCCATCTCTTTTCTTTGAGTTTAGTTGATCCTTAAGAACTTTGAGAAGGAAGATTCTCATCTTGTTCATAAAGATCTTGAATTCTATGTGTAGTGATATCTCTTTGAGCCCATTATACATCAAAATTGGTATCAGATATACATCAATTATGATGTATATTTGATGGCCATATACATCAAGGTCATCAAGGAAGACATCAAATATACATCATGGGAGCCAAATACTCGAATACATGGAAAAGGAGCTCCATTCCCTCAAGTCTCTTTCACGTTTGAATTGCTTTAACATGGGTAGCTCAGTAATTTGCTCCATTGACGTAAGAATGAAGAGGAAGTTGTTGGCACCATTGACGTGAATGAGGAAGAAAATGTAGAAGAGGAATATGTAGAGGACCCGGATGATGGAGAGTTACTTGTTGTAGGAAGGGCCTTGAATGTAGCTCATGTGCCGAATGACCAAGTACAAAGAGAGGCTATCTTTCGCTCTCGTTGTACCATCCAAGGAAAAGTATGCTCATTGATCATAGATGGAGGGAGTTGCACCAATGCCGCCTCTACAACAATGGTCAAGAAGTTGCAGTTGGAGGTTATCCCTCATCCCACACCTTACACTATACAATGGCTAGCCAAGGCCAAGGCATTCGTGTGGATCAACGGGTCTAGGTAAGTCTTTCAATTGGAAAGAGTTATAAAGATTCATTATGGTGTGATATTGTTCCTATGGGTACTTGTAATATTTTGTTGGGAAGACCATGGTTGTTTGATAGGAGTGTCATACATGATGGGAGAGCCAACACTTATACTCTCACCCTCAATCGAAAGAAGATCACTTTGACACCTCAAGCACCATCTTCTAACTCTCGGCCTAAGGAGAATGAAAGCAACATTGTGACGATCATGAAGGAGGAATATCTTGAGTATGAAGAGCATAAGAGTCATATTCTTGCAAACTTGGAGGAAAGCAAAACGCGCCCAAGCAACCATCCAATCGTGAATTCTCCTATGAAACATTTCTCTCATATGCTCCCTAAAGATATCAACTTGTATCTCATGGTTGAAATGCCAAGGATTCAAAGAAGTCAAGAGGCTATAGTCATCGATGACCATTCAAAGATGTATCGTTTCATATTATGTCATATTCCTTATGATGAAGGAAAAGTTGTGAAACTAGACTTTGAAGTTGTGAAGTTACATGGGACTTCTACGTCTATGGTGAAATATCGAGAATCAAAGTCCAATAATGTCAATGGGTTATTTTGGAAGAAGTTGATAAAGTTTAGTAAATGGGTCTATGATGACTTCAAAGCTTTTAAGAAGAGAGCTTGTAATCTCTTGCGAAGAAGGCGAACAAAAGAGTTGATGCTCAAAGTTTGAGGACAAAAAGTTTTATCAACCGGGGGAGTATGATGTATATTTGATGGCCATATACATCAAGGTCATAAAGGAAGACATCAAATATACATCATGGGAGCCAAATACTCGAATACATGGAAAAGGAGCTCCATTCCCTCAAGTCTCTTTCACGTTTGAATAGCTTCAACAAGGATAACTCCATAATTTGCTCCATATCTCAAGAACCATGAAGATATTGTTAAAGTTATCCGAGGGTCCAATGATCTACATCAAAGGAGCTTTCCAATGGTTTTTGAATCTTGAAGTTTGGAAGAGAAACGAGCAAGTTATCATTGTTTTAATCTAGCTTATGTACATTTGTTTCTTTATGATGTCACACTTGTATTAGATGATGTAAGCTAGGATCCGTTGTATTTCTTGATGTTGCACGCCTAAAGGGGATCTCATTTGCCATAAATAGACCCCTTGGGTGCCTTGTAAATATAATTCATTCAATATCTAGCTTATGTACATTTGTTTCTTTATGATGTCACACTTGTATTAGATGATGTAAGCTAGGATCCCTTGTATTTCTTGATTGTACACGCCTAAAGGGGATTTCGTTTGCTATAAATAGACCCCTTGAGTGCCTTGTAAACACAATTCATTCAATATCAAATATAAAGCAAACACAACATGATGTTGTTTTCTCTCTAGCTTTTGTGTTAGTATTTCGTTTCTCTTGAAAGAGTTTCGATCATCCCTACTTCTAGCCTTGGGTTGGCGTCCCTTGGTGGTGAAAGGTAGAATTGGAGGAATCTTGGAGTGGTGTGTCTACATCTCCATAGAAGTCTTCAAAGCCATTATCATTCATTCCATCGTTCATCAAGCATTCATCATTCGTTCATCATTCAAACGTCAATTTTGGTAAACGATTTCCTATCTTGATTCATTTTCCATATCTTTTCATCGCGTTTAGTTGATCCTTAAGAACTTTGAGAAGAAGATTCTCATCTTGTTCATAAAGATCCTAAATTCTATGTGTAATGAGATCTCTTCGATCAATTAAAGAGATATATGCATCTTCAACATAGGGTGATCCGTGAAGGTAATGAATCTCATGATGAAGAAGAGGAAATCCAAAGTAGACGTCTTAGAAGGGAGGAAAGATTCGACTGCAAAGTGGAGATTCCAGAATTTGATGGTAATCTTGATTCGGAGGTTTTCTTGGATTGGATGCAAACCGTGGAGAGAGTCTTTGAGCTTAAAGACGTAAAAGATGATAAGAAGGTCAAGTATGTTGCCTTGAAGTTACGAAAACATGCAAGCATTTGGTGGACAAACTGGCAAAAGAAGCGGGAGGCTAAAGGAGAGGATAAGGTGCGTTCATGGGATAAGATGAAGAAGAAGCTTCAAGAGAAGTTCTTACCACCTAGCTACCTACGTGACAACTACTACAAGCTACAAAAGTTGGTCCAAGGAGGAAGAAGCGTAGAGGAGTACACCAAAGAATTCAAGCATTTGCTTTGGAGGTGTGACCTTAAAGAGGACGAGCCACAAACTTTGGTACGTTATCTTTTTAGTCTTAATGATTGGATTAGACACATTGTTGAGTTGCAACCATACAAAACCTTGGATGAGTTGAGTTCTTTATCCCTTAAAGTTGAAAGACAAAGGAGAAATAAGGGTAAAGAAGTCTTGAACAAGTACCAAACTCCACAAGAATCATCCTACTGTACACACCCATACACTCCATAACAAAAACCCACATTCCCCACAAAACAACTAAACACAAAAGCTCTAGAAAATCAGCCCCCATCCATCCCTAAACCCCACGTCCAAGAAGCCAAACCTCTAGCCCCAAGAAGGTGTTTTCAATGTCAAGGCTTAGGTCATTATGCCTCGGAGTGCCCTAACAAAAGAGTTGTATCTTTGGTTGTATATCAAAGTGCTTTGTATGTTGAGCCGGAGTATAATGAAAGTAAGAATGAAGAGGAAGTTGTTGGCACCATTGACGTGAATGAGGAAGAAAATGTAGAAGAGGAATATGTAGAGGACCCGGATGATGGAGAGTTACTTGTTGTAGGAAGGGTCTTGAATGTAGCTCATGTGCCGAATAACCAAGTACAAAGGGAGGCTATCTTTCGCTCTCGTTGTACCATCCAAGGAAAAGTATGCTCATTGATCATATATGGAGGAAGTTGCACTAATGCCGCCTTTACAACAATGGTCAAGAAGTTGCAATTGGAGGTTAGCCCACATCCCCCACCTTACACTATACAATGGCTAAGCCAAGGCCAAGGTATTCGTGTGGATCAACGGGTCTTTGTAATTCTTTCAATTGGAAAGAGTTATAAAGATTCATTATGGTGTGATATTGTTCCTATGGGTACTTGTCTTATTTTGTTTGGAAGACCATGGTTGTTTGATAGGAGTGTCATACATGATGGGAGAGCCAACACTTATACTATCACCCTCAATCGAAAGAAGATCACTTTGACACCTCTAGCACCATCTTCTAACTCTCGGCCTAAGGAAAATGAAAGCAACATTGTGACGATCATGAAGGAGGAATATAATGAGTATGAAGAGCATAAGAGTCTTATTCTTGCAAACTTGGAGGAAAGCAAAACGCCCCCAAGCAACCATCCAATCTTGAATTCTCCTATGGAACATTTCTCTCATATGCTCCCTAAAGATATCAACTTGAATCTCATGGTTGAAGTGCCAAGGATTCAAAGAAGTCAAGAGGCTATATTATTCGATAACCATTTAAAGATGGATCGTTTCATACTATCTCATATTCTTATGTAGATTTGGTCCCAAATATACATTAGGGAGCCAAATAATCAATTACATGGAGAAGGAGCTTCATTCACTCATGTCTCTCTCTCAAATGAATAGCTTCATCAAGGGTAGCTCGGTAATTTTCTCTATATCTCAATAACCATGAAGATATTGTGGAAGTCATCCTAGAGCCGATTGTTCTACATCAAAGGAGCTTCACAATGGTTTTTGAATCTTGAAGTTTGGTGAAGAAACGAGCAAGTTATCATAGTTTTAATCTAGCTTATGTACATTTGTTTCTTTTTGATGTCACACTTGTATTAGATGATGTAAGCTAGATGCCTTGTATTTCTTTCATATCACACGCCAAGGGGGCCTTTCATTTGCTATAGATATACCCCTTGGGTGCCTTGTAAACACATTCAATTCATAATAATCAAATACAAAGTAAACACATGATGTTGTTTTATCTCTAGCTTTTGTGCTAGTTTTTCGTTTCTCTTGAGGGAGATTCGTCCTATCTCTACTTCTAGCGTTGGGTTGGCGACCCATGGTGGTGAAAGGTAGAATTAAAGAGTTCCTTGGGGTGGTGTGCCTATATCCTCATTGGAGTCTTCAAAGCCATTATCGTTCATTCATCGATTCAATCATTTCGTTCAACATTCAATCATCAAGCGTTCATCAAACGTTCTTCAATTTGGTAAACGAATCTCTTTCTTGTTTCGTTTTCAATCTTCTTTCATTGAGTTTAGTTGATCCTTAAGAACTTTGAGAAGGAAGATTCTCATCATGTTCATAAAGATCCTGAATTCTATGTGTAATGAGATCTCTTTGATCCCATTATACATCAAAATTGGTATCAGAGCTGAGGAGATTGATTCTTTTAGTTCTTGCACCATCTTTTTACGATCTTTCCATCACAAATCCATCCCCCACCATCCCTCCATTATACGTCCAGCATTAGCTCCACAAAGAACCCCAAAAACCAAACACAATCAAACCCAAAACACATACCCCCTCTCGTCCCTACATGCTAACCCCAAAACCGTGAGTTTCTTGTGATCTTTTTGTATCAAGATTGTTGGATAGTGCAAGTACTCCAATGAATCAACCCTCAACGTCTCAAGAGGATGAAGAGTTTATGAAGCAAAAGATCGCTTATCTCTCCGATCAATTGAAGAGATACATGCATCTTCAACATAGAGTGAATTGTGAAGGAAATGAATCTCATGATGAAGAGGACGTTCAAAGAGAAAGAAGTGGTCGTCCAAGAAGGGAGAAACGATTCGACTTCAAAGTGGAGATTCCGGAATTTGATGGTCATCTTAATCCTGAAAACTTCTTAGATTGGATGCAAACTATTGAACGTGTTTTTGATCTTAAAGAAGTTCATGATGAGAAGAAAGTGAAGTATGTGGCTCTTAAGTTGCAAAAACATGCGTCCATTTGGTTTACCAATTTGCAAAAGAAGAGGCAAGCTAAGGGGAAGGACAAGATTAAGACATGGATTAAGATGAAGAGCAAGTTGCAAGGAAAGTTTCTACCACCAAGTTATCTCCAAGATAACTACTACAAATTGCAACGTTTGGTTTAAGGAAGCAAAAGTGTGGAGGAGTACACGAAGGAGTTTGAACATCTTCTTTGGCATTGTGATCTCCAAGAGAATGAACCACAAACTTTTGTACGTTTCTTGTATGGTCTTAATGATTGGATTCGTAATATTGTTGAGTTACATACCTATCAATCTTTGGATGAATTGAGTTCTTTGGCCTTAAAAGTAGAAAGGCAAAGAAAACAAAGGGGTAAAGAGACGATGACAAAGTACCAAACATCCTACAAACCACCTCAAAATACACGCCTATACACTCCACAACAAAGAACCCCATTTCCCACAAAAAAACCAAACACAAGAGCTCAACAAAATCAGCCCCCATCCATTCCTAAACCTCACGTCCAAGACCCTAAACCCCTAGCCCCAAGAAGGTGTTTTCATTGCCAAGGTTTGGGCCATTATGCCTCGGAGTGTCCTAACAAAAGAGTTGTATCTTTAATTGAATATCAAAGTGCTTTATATGTTGAACCGGAGTAAAATGAAAGTAAGAATGAAGAGGAAGTTGTTGGCACCATTGACGTGAATGAGGAAGAAGTAGAGGAAGCGGATGAAGGAGAAATGTTGGTGGTAAGAAGGGCCTTAAGCGTTGCTTATGTACCAAAAGAGCAAGAACAAAGGGAGAACATCTTTCATACAAGGTGTACTATTCAAGGCAAAGGGTGTTCTCTAATCATTGATGGCAGAAGTGATGTATTTTGGCCTACGCCAAATACATCCCTAGAAGCCCAATACATTTCTAAGGAGGTAGAACAAGCTTTGAAGGAAAGCATGAGCATAGAGGTCCATAGGCCCATACATATTGTGTGTTCCTCATGGCAAGAGGACGTCCAAACATCCTAGGGTCTGCAAATCCACGCCAAACAAGCCCAAGAAAGGCCCCAAGGTCTCGTCCAAGAAGCTCATTTTCGTTACATTTGATCTTTTTGGATGTACATTTATGTTTTAGCTTTTATTATTTTGGTGTGTTTTATTTAATTAGGAGTAATTAAATCTAGAACATTGTAAACTGTTCTAGAATGTTCTAGTAGAGTAGTTAGGCGTGTGGTAGAGTAGACTAGTAGTCAAGTCATGTAATCCTAGATCAGGATGGCTTATTTTGTAACTAATCCATCTGGGATTAGGAAAGCCAAATCAAACTAGGATAAGGTGATTGTAACAATCTCCCATTAGGATAAGGAATCCGAATCCAAGAGGATGATGGAGGAGTAGTAGTAGTAGTAGTAGTAGACGTGTGAAGGCTTGGCTTGCACGCCAAGCTAGGGTTGTTAGAAACTCTAAGTTCAAGTTTAGTATAAATAGCCTAGGCTTGTAATCTTTTAAACACATCAGTTTAGAAATATGAATCAAGCTTTGAGCTTACCCCCTCGAGTGTTTCGATAAACCCTCAACCCCTCTTCTATTGTATCTTGGTTTGGTACCCAAGTGGTTTAGGAAAAACTTGATCCTAGGTTGCGGTCTAGATTAAGAAGCCCTAGGTTGTCCTTCTTGTGGATTCAAGTAGGAAACCTAGCTCTATCCCTAATTATCATTCTATCTAATAGAAGATAATCTCTACCCCCATCTCAACACCTTTCCAACGCCACCCTCACCCCTCCATACCTCCTCAATTCGTCCACCTCCTTTCTGCCTCTCTCACAAATTAGCTCAACCAACTCCCTGTCTCCATAACAAACTCATAACAACTTCCTCTCTCCTCCAACAACCTCTCAACTCTCAATCTTCCTCTAAACCTCACGTCACTCTCTCCCTCTCTCCCCTCCTTCACGTCAACGCTCCCTCTCTCCCTTCCAAGAATCCATCAACTCTCTCTCTTCCCATTCAAGATTCAACCCTTCTTGAATCTTGAAACCACAAAAGCCCTCACGGCAAAATTCCTTCCCTCTTCTCACCCTTCTCACGTGAACTACCCTAACCCTAGCCTCAAATTCACGTGTGGTACCCTACTCTTAGATCGTTTGCACGTCTCCCCTATGATGTGTAATTGATCAACCACACTCTTGATCGCATTATACATCATAATTCTGGTATCAGAGCCTGGTTGTTTTGAGTGCAAACCAAACACATGACCTTTCTAATCCAATCCCCAAACCTTCTAATCCAAAAGCTTAACCTGCTATTCCACAAGCCTTACCTGCAATCCAAACACATAACCTTCAAACCTTCAATACCAACCTGCAACCCTAAACTCTACAAACAGCCCAAACACATTCTCTTCCTTACCCAACGTCAACTGGACGTTCCAAAACTCCTCCATGGCTTACGAATTGTTCAACATGAGGCGAATCCTCAACAGTTTGATTGTTCCAGAAGATCAGCAACAACGAGAAGCTATCTTTCAGTCTCGTTGCACAATCAAGGGGAAAGTCTGTTCCTTGATCGTTGACGGAGGAAGTTACACCAACGTAGCTTCTACAACTATGGTGGACAAACTTCAGCTAGAGACTAGTCCACAACCCAAACCCTACACCATTCGATGGCTCAATCAGGGTGATGGATTATGAGTTAGTCAATGGTGTTTGGTAAGCTTTTCTATTGGCAAGTCCTATCAAGATTCTTTATGGTGCGACGTATTGCCTATGGATGCTTACCATATTCTGCTTGGAAGACCTTGGTTATTTGACAGGAGCGTGACACTCAACGGAAGAGCCAATACTTACAATTTTTGGCTCAACAACAAAAAGATCACCCTAGCTCAACTAAAAGTCTTCCAACCGTCCCCACCCAAAGAGAGTGATCTAAATCCCATCACTTCTATGATCACTAAACGCCCTGAGTGTAGTGAGTATAAGGAGATCACTCCTTCAAACCCTAGCCACCAAGAGCCCACCAACGAGAACCCTAGCCACAACAACCCCACCCCTCTCCTCACCCTTTTGTTGGAACAAGACCGTCAGGTGTTCCCCGACGAGAAAATACCAAGGTTGCCCCTCCAACGTGATATCCAACGCCAATATGATCTTATCTCTAGATCTAATCTGCAAGACGAACAAAGAGATCACATGAACCCTAGTGAAGCTCCAACGGTTCAAAAGCAAGCTGATGATCTTCAAACCAAGGGTGTGATTAGGGAAAGCTGCAGTCCATGTGACGCCCCTACCCTTGTGGAAACAAAGGAAGTTGGAAACCAACGTCTGTGCATCAACAAGAGTCCTATCAAGTACAGGTTTCCTAAAATTAAAGATCTAATGGACGAACTAGATGATACCCGAGTCGTTTCAGACATTGGTCCAAGAAGTGGGTATTTTGATCCAGTTCGAATTCAAGACGGGGATACTTCTATCAATACCAAAGGAGATCTCTATGAATGGTTAGTCATGGCTATTCGACTAACTAATGTTCTTTATGGTTTAATGAGATTGATGAATCAGGTTTTGAAGCCCCTTATTAGCAAGTGTGTTGTTGTCTACTTTGATGACATACTTGTGAATAGCAAGAGTGAGAAAGATCATACTTTTCACCTCCAATCTGTTCTGGAGATCTTAGCTCACGGAAAGATGCATGTGAATCTATCCAAGTGTTACTTCTTCATCAACAACATAGTCCATCTTGGCTATGTACTCTCCGTTGAAGTGATCCAGCTTGATGAAGAAAAGGTTAAAGCTAGGAAGGAGTGGTCTACTCCAACTAATATTCTTGGTGATCGAATCTTCCACGACTTGACTTCTTTCTATAAGAGGTTTGTGAAGAATTTTAGCACTACTCTATCACCTATGGCCGAGCTACTAAAGTCTAAGGAGTTTTCATGGGCTCCAACAATCCAACAAGTGTTCGACACCAGCAAAAGAAAACTCTGCACCACACCTGTCCTAACCCTACACAACTTTGATAAGAAGTCTGAGGCTGAGTGTGATGTTTCTGGAGTTAGTATTGGAACTGTTCAATCAATTCTATCTCAAGAGGGTCGTCCTTTAACTTATTATTGTGAGAAGTTTGATGACCCTAGATTCATGGAAGAGAATGGAAGCCAACTCCGTCTGTACAGTAAGAAGATCTCTTTAAGCCCATCAAGTTCAAAGCCAAATTCTTGGTCACCTGGGAAGAATGTTGGAGATCTATCTGACCTTGGTCTCACCTTTGGGGACTCAAGGTTCACGGAGAATAATGGAGGGCAGCCTGAACCATTTACTAAGGAGATCACAGCTAACGTGAAGGTCCTGATTCACGTGGAGTTTATAGTTAGGCCAACTGAAGTCTTTGAACTTGAATCTCCAAGTTTGAGGACAAACTTCTTCCAACAAGGGGGGAATGATGTATTTTGGTCACGGAAAATACATCCGAAGAAGCTCAATACATTTCTAAGGAGGTAGAACAAGCTTTGAAGGAAAGCATGAGCATAAAGGTCCATAGGCCCATACATATTGTGTGCTCCTTATGGCAAGAGGATGTCCAAACATCCTAGGGTCTGCAAATCCATGCCAAACAAGCCCAAGAAAAGCCCCAAGGTCTCGTCCAAGAAGCTCATTTTCGTTACATTTGATCTTTTTGGATGTAATTTTATTTTTTAGCTTTTATTATTTTGGTGTGTTTTATTTAATTAGGAGTAATTAAATCTAGAACATTCTAAATTGTTCTAGAATGTTCTAGTAGAATAGTTAGGCGTGTGGTAGACTAGAGTAGGAGTCAACTCATTTAATCCTAGATTACGATGGCTTATTTTGTAACTAATCCATCTTTGATTAGGAAAGCCAAATCAAACTAGGATAAGGTGATTGTAACCATCTCCCCTTAGGATAAGGAATCCTAATCCAAGAGGAAGATGTAGTAGTAGTAGTAGTAGTAGTAGTAGTAGTAGTAGTAGTAGTAGTAGACGTGTGAAGGCTTGGCTTGCACGCCAAGCAAGGGTTGTTAGAAACCCTAAGTTCAAGTCTAGTATAAATAGCCTAGGCTTGTAATCTTTTAAACACATCAGTTTAGAAATATGAATCAAGCTTTGAGCTTACCCCCTCAAGTGTTTGGTTAAACCCTCAACCCCTCTTCTATTGTATCTTATTTTGGTACCAAAGTGGTTTAGGAAGAACTTGATCCTAGGTTGCGGTCTAGATCAAGAAACCCTAGGTTGTCCTTCTTGTGGATTCAAGTAGGAAACCTAGCTCTATCCCTAATTATCTTTCTATCTAATAAAAGATAATCGCTACCCCCATCTCACCACCTTTCCAACGCCACGCTCATCCCTCCATACCTCCTCAATTCGTCCACCTTCTTTCTCCCTCTCTCACAAATTAGCTCAACCAACTCCCTCTCTCCATAACAAACTCATAACAACTTCCACTCTCCTCCAACAACCTCTCAACTCTCAATCTCCCTCTAAACCTCACGTCACTCTCTCCCTCTCTCCCCTCCTTCACGTCAACCCTCCCTCTCTCCCATCCAAGAATCCATCAACTCTCTCTCTCTTCCCATTCAATATTCAACCCTTCTTGAATATTGAAACCACAAAAGCCCTCACGGCAAAATTCCTTCCCTCTTCTCACCCTTCTCACGTGAACTACCCTAACCCTAGCCTCAAATTCACGTGTGGTACCCCACTCTTAGATCGTTTGCACGTCTCCCTTATGATGTGTAATTGATCAACCATACTCTTGATCTCATTATACATCTGGAAGTAGCACTAATGCCGCTTCAACAACCATGGTGAATAAGCTAGAATTGGAGGTTAGTCCACACCCATCCCCCTACACAATTCAATGGCTAAGTAAAGGGAAAGGAATTCTTGTGGTTCACCGTGTGCTTGTAAGTCTTTCCATTAGTAAAAACTACAAAGATTATATTTGGTGTGATGTAATTCCAATGTATGCTTGTCATATTTTTCTTGGGAGACCTTCGCTTTTTGATAGGCATGTCACGCGTGATGGGAGATCAAACACCTACACATTTGTTCTCAACAAAAAGAAGATCACTTTCGCTCCTCCCTCACCATCATCGATCATACGTCCCCAACAACAACAACAAAAGGAGGAGACAAATATTGTTAGCTTTATGTAGGTCGAGTATCATGAGTTCCAACAGCACAAAGATCTTATTCTAGCTAACTTGGAAGAGGAGGAAGCATCCCCAACACATGAGCATTCTCGCCTCAAACCTCTTTTGGAACGTTTCAAACATTTGTTCCCAAAAGAGATGCCAAAGGGGTTGCCTCCAAGAAGGGCTATTGAGCACAAAATTGATCTAGTTCCGGGTTCTATGCTCCCCAATAAACCGGCCTACCGAATGAATCCGAAAGATGCTCAAGAAATGCAAAGGCAAGTAGATGATCTTTTATCCAAAGGCTTGGTGCGTGAAAGTATGAGTCCATGTGCTGTTCCGGTTTTGCTTGTACCAAAGAAAGATGGATCTCAACGAATGTGTATGGATTGCCGAGCCATAAACAAGATCACAATCAAGTGTAGATTCCCAATACCACGTCTTGAGGATCTACTTGATTAGCTACATGGGAGTGTTGTGTTCTCTAAAGTTGATTTGAGGAGTGCATATCATCAAATTCGAATTCATGAAGGAGATGAGTGGAAGAAAATTCAAAACAAAAGAAGGGTTATATCAGTGGCTTGTGATGCCATTTGGTCTTACAAATGCACCATCTACTTTCATGCGTCTTATGAATCATGTATTGAAGCCTCTTCTTGGCAAATGTATAGTAGTTTACTTTGATGATATTCTTGTATATAGCAGAATTTAAATGGAGCATGTAAAGCATCTAGAGTTGGTCATGTACATTTTGGAGAAGGAACAACTCTACGCCAACATGGAAAAGTGCCACTTTTTCTGATCCAAGATCGTGTTCCTTGGACATATTCTTTCAAAAGATGGCATTCAAGTCGATAAGGAGAAGGTGAAAGCTATTCAAGAATGGCCTACACCCACGTCAATTCATGCGCTACGGAGTTTTCATGGTTTAGCTTCGTTTTATAGAAGATTCATAAGGAATTTTAGCTCCATTCTTGCACTATGATCGAGTTGTTGAAAAAGAGTGCTAATTTTAACAGTGCTAATGAAGCATTTGAGTTAATTAAGGAGAAATTATGTCATGCACCTAATCTTGCATTACCTTGTTTTGATAAAGTCTTTGAAGTTGAGGTTGATGCAAGTGGAGTTGGAATTGGAGCCGTTTTATCTCAAGAGGGCCGACCTCTTGCGTTCTTCAGTGAAAAGTTGAATGAAGCCAAAAGAAAGTATAGTACATATGATAAGGAGTTCTATGCAATTATAAGAGCTCTTGAGCATTGGCGACACTATCCTCTAAGTGGTAAATTCATTCTACATAGTGATCATGAGGCTCTAAAGTTCATTCAAGGGCAACATAAACTTAATCTAAGACACGCTAAATGGGTTGAGTACATGCAAGCGTTTCATTTTCTGATAAAACATAAGGCGGGTCATCTCAACAAAGGAGCGGATGCTTTATCAAGAAGGTACTTACTCACTCATGTTTTTGATTCAAGAGTCCTTGGTTTTGAGCATATTAAAGAGTTGTATGAAAATGATGAGGAGTTCAAGGAGGTTTACGAGCTTTGCAAGAAGCATCCCCACCAACTCTTTCATATTGAGCATGGATTTCTTTTCAAGGGAAATCAACTATGTATTCCAAAGAGTAGCATTCGTGAGTTGTTGATTGGAGGTTCGTAGAGGATCTTTGGCGGGTCATTTTGGTATTGAGAAGACTTATTTGATGATGAAAGAGCATTATTTTTGGCCTAGCATGATCAAAGATGTCGAGCATATGGTTAAGTGGTGTAATACGTGCAATATTTCGAAGGCTCACGCTTTACCACAAGGCTTGCACATTCCTTTGCCAATTCCACATAGTCCATGGGAAGATGTGAGTTTAGACTTCGTTGTGGGTCTACCGAGAACTCAAATAGGCAAGGATTCCATCATGGTGGTTGTTGATAGGTTTTCAAAGACGGTACACTTCATTCCATGCCATACCACCTATGATGCTACTAAAGTTGCAAATCTATACTTTGAAGAAGTGGTGAAGTTATATGGTATTCAAAAGACCATGGTGAGTGATAGAGATTCGAAGTTCCTTTGTCATTTTTGGCTTACATTGTAGAAGAAGCGTGGTACAAAGTTGAAGTTCAGCACCGCATGTCATCCACAAACGGATGGACAAACCGAAGTAACCAACTGTAATTTGGGAGCTCTACTACGAGTATTGGTGGGTAAAGACAAGAAAGGGTGGGATACTCTTCTATGTCACGCTGAATTTGCCTTCAATAAAAGTCCAAGCAAGGCCACGGGTTTGTCACCATTTCAAGTGGTTTATGGAAGGAATCCTCTCCAACCTATGGATCTCACACCTATTTCTACATCAACAAAGTTTAGTTTTGAAGCTAACAAAAGGGTGGAAGAGATTAAGAAGCTACATGAAGAAGTTCGTGAGAAAATCTTGAAGTATACGCAAGATGTAGCTAGTAGAGTGAATAAAACAAGGAAGAAGGTTGTATTTAAACCGAGAGATCTTGTTTGGATTTACTTGAAGAAAGAAAGATTTCCTTCTAAGAGGAAAGGTAAGCTTGCACCGAGAGGAGATGGTCCTTATGAAGTTTTGGAAAGGATTGGTGACAACATTTATAAACTACAACTTGGTGAAGACTATGAAGGTAGTTGTACTTTCAATGTGAGTGATCTTAAGCCCAACTATGGAGGTGAAGAAGAACAACATGAGTTTCCTGAATTGCAGGTCCATGTATCGCTTTAGTTGATCAGAAAGATAAGCGATTCTTACTTCGAGTACTGCCTTTTCTTGCTTCCATTGCTCCGTAGGATTTCCATCTTCTTGATTGTTGCTGCCAGATGCCATGGAAGGGGTTGGAACGTCCAGGGTTGACGTTGTGTAGGGAAGGGTACTGTGTTTGGGCTGTTTGTGGAGTTTAAGGTTGCAGGTTGGTACTGAAGGTTTGAAGGTTATGTGTTTGGATTTCAGGGTAAGCTATTGGATTAGCATGTTTGAGGATTGGATTTGAAAGGTCATGTGTTTGGTTTGTTCTCAAAACAACCTAGAGCTCTGGTACCACTTTTGATGTATTACCGGATCAAAAAAGATTCTTGATTCCAATAATACAAGAAACACGTATAATCAAACAACGAGGGTGGGATGGTTCACGAGATTAGGGAGAGTGAAGGGGAAGGTTCTCGTGAATTAGGGTTCTTTGTGGAGGTTGTTTTGCCGTGAGGGCTTTGTGATTTCAAGATTCAAGAGAGAGATGAATCTTGAATGGGAAAGAGAAGAGATGGATGATTCTTGAATAGAGGCTAGGAGGGGGGTTGACGTGAGGATGGGAAGAAAGAGGGAAGATGGCGTTTGATGTGGGAGAGAGGCGGAGTGACGTTGGAGGTGGGAAAAGAGGAAGGTTGTTAGGTTGTTGGAGGAGAGATAAGCTTGTTGGATGGTTGTTATGGAGAGAGAAAAGGGAATATGAGATGGATTTGGATTGATGAGGTGGATGACGAATTGGAGGCAGATTAAGGAGGTGAAGATGGCGTTGGGATGAAGGTAGGTTTAGGGTAGATGTGACTAAACTGTATTGACAGAAAGCTCACAGGGCAACTACCTTAACTATATTGATAGAAAGGTAAGAACAGATAGATCTAGGTTTCCTAATTGAATCCACAAGAAGGACAACCTAGGGCTAACTTGATCTAGACCGCAACCTAGGGTCAAGCTCTTCCTAACCACTTGGGTGCCAAACCAAGATACAATAGAAGAAAAAGGGTGAGGGTTAATCCAAACACTCAGGGGGTAAGCTTAAAGCTTGATTCATATTCCTCAACTGATGTATCGAATTGATTACAAGCCTAGGCTATTTATACTAGGGGAGTCCTTAAGGGACTTGTACTCCTACTTGGTGTGGAAGCCAAGCTATACTAAGCCTATGAGACTCTCTCTTGGCGTGCAAGCCAAGGAGAACTCGTCTATCTACTCCTACTCTCCCTTGGATTAGGAATTCTTATCCTAGGGGGAGTTGGTTGTAACAAACCTTATCCTAGTTGGTTTTGGATTTCCTAACCCAAATTGGATTAATTACAAAATTAGCCAATTCCTATCTAGGAAGGAAAACACACACCTACTCTAGCCTAATTAAAAGAAAACACACCCAAAATAATTAAGCTATATTAATTAAATTACATCCAAAAATCAAGATCATAAAATTGGAATTGGACCCTTGACTTTGGACGTGTACCCTTGCTTCTCTTGGGCTTGGCGTGTGACTTAACCCATCTTCTAGGATGTTTGGACTTCCTCTTGAAAGAAGAACCACACCATATGAATGGGCTTTCGTAGTTCCACCTTGTACCTTTCTTCGTTGGCCTAGTTTATGTAGTTGAACCAAATATACCCTGTTGATCCTGTATGGGTTGAAGTCCTTTGGTGAAGGACCCTATATGTATGATGGACCTTCAATTGGGCCTTCTTGATTGGGCCTAGGGGAATAAGCGTGGGCCGATTTCCATCATTCCCCACTAGTTGGAAGAAATTTGTCCTCAAACTTGGAGGTTCAAGTTCAAAGACTTTAAGTAGCCGAATTAGAATCTTCACGTGGATCAGGACCTCCACATGAACCATAGTGTTGGCAATGACCCCCACGTGAATCAGGACTTTCACGTGTACCTCTATGTTGTGAAAGATTCGATATTTCACTATTGTGCTATGTAGGAATGTGCCGTGGACACACTTGCTGACGAAGAACCTTAGAACCTGATTCATAAGCCTCATAATAACATAAAGATCATAGATTAGACCACAGGGTGTGACTAACCATACAGGGAGGCTTCTTGGGATTTCACCAGCAATAATCCCTAATTGAATCTGAACCAAGTGGTTTTCCTTCTTGTTTGCAATCGCTAGCGCGTTTGAATGCACAACTTTCTTCTCAATTGTACCCTTAGCGTGACAAGCAGATAAATTTTGAACCCTTAGAGCAGTATTAGGGTTCACGTGATCTTCCACAGATTGGATCTCACGTTGACTGGGTTCAGACGATGCCTGCGCCATTGAACTCACGTGATGGTCGAATAGGGTGAGCTCCTTTGCATATTGTTCGTGGCTTGGGCCGTTTGGGGTGACCTCCTTGTGTCTACTGAACTCAGGGCGTTCAGTAATCATGAAAGATACAAGCTTTGGATCATTCCCAGTTATTGGTGATGTCTTTAGGGGAGCTAACGTGACCTTCTTGCTTTTCACCATTAGTGTGTAGGTGTTAGCTCTTCCATCATGTGTAACACTCCTGTCAAATAACCATGGTCTTCCAAGCAGAATATGACAGGCTGCCATAGGTAGTACATCACACCAGATAGAATCTTGATAAGACTTTCCAATAGAAAAGCTTACCAAACAGCGCTGAGTTACATTCAAGCCTTTACCCGAGCTGATCCATTGGACTGCATATGGCGTTGGGTGTGGGCTTGTAGGTAGTTGTAGTTTGTTCACCATAGTAGTTGAAACAACATTAGTACAGCTTCCAACATCGACGATCAAAGAACAAACTTTTCCTTGCATAGTACAGCGGGAATGGAAGATGGCTTCCCGTTGTTGCAGATCTTCAAGGACGGGGGAACTATTCAGTATTCTCCTTACAACCAACATCTCTCCTTGATCTGGTTCTTCCACGACCTCTTCTTCAGACTCGTTGGGACAGGCGTGGGTTTCTTCCTCGACATACGTCGGTTCGGGTTCAAATAGAGCATTCTGAAATTCTAACAATGTGATTGCCCTCTTGTTTGGACATTCCGAAGCTATATGACCGAGCCCTTGACACCTAAAGCACCTCTTTTTGTCCGTGGGTGGAGTTGGGATGGATCTAGGGGCGATTTGAGGGGTAGGAGTGGGCGTTTTTGTGGCGGACGGATAGGAGTGGGTTTGGCTTTTTTGTGGAGTGTATGTTTGAGGTGAATAGTTGGCCCTTTGAGAGCTAGGGTTTCTGGTTGACGCCTCTTTGCCTCTTCTTTTCTTTTGATGTTCCACTTTGTTAGCCAAAGTACTCAATTCATCAAGAGTTTCATAAGGTTGAAGTTCGACCACATACCTTATGTTGTCGTTCAGGTCAGCAAGATACCTCACAAGAGTTTGAGGTTCATCTTAATTCTTTCAGATTACACCTCCAGAGTAGGTGTTCAAACTCCTTAGTATATTCTTCAATAGATTTAGTCCCTTGGGATAGTTGTTTTAGACGATAGTAGTTGTCTTTGAAATAGCTCGCAGGAAGAAACTTTGAATGAAGCTTCTTTCTCATCTTCTCCCAAGAACGGATCTTTTCTTTCCCGGCATGTTGTTTCTTTTTCTGTAGATTAGTCCACTAAATACTAGCATGCTTTCGAAGTTTTAAAGCAATATACTTAACCCTCTTTTCATCAGCGACATCTTTCAAATCAAAGACTCGTTCGACAGTTTAGATCCAATCAAGAAAGATTTCAGGATAAAGATTACCGTTGAATTCAGGGATGTCAACTTTGAAGTCGAGTCTTTCTTCCCTTGGAGGGGGTCTAGGGCGTCGTGACCTCCTGCTTGACCTAGTAGATTGCTCAGTTTCATTGGGACTGCTGGGGACGACTTTTTCTTCTTCTTGCCCTCGTAGTGTCCTGAATTGCAGGTCCATGTATCGCTTTAGTTGATCAGAAAGATAAGCGATTCTTGCTTCGAGTACTGCCTTGTCTTGCATCCATTGCTCCGTAGGATTTCCATCTTCTTGACTGTTGCTGCCAGATGCCATGGAAGGGGTTGGAACGTCCATGATTGACGTTGGATAGGAAAGGGTAATGTGTTTGGGCTGTTTGTGGAGTTTAAGGTTGCAGGTTGGTACTGAAGGTTTGAAGGTTATGTGTTTGGATTGCAGGGTAAGCTATTGGATTAGCAGGCTAAGCTATTGGATTAGCATGTTTGACGATTGGATTTGAAAGGGCATGTGTTTGGATTGCACTCAAAACAACCTAGAGCTCTGATACCACTTTTGATGTACTACCGGATCAAGAAAGGTTCTTGATTCCAATAATACACGAAACACGTGTAACCAAACAATGAGAGTGGGATGGTTCACGAGATTAGGGAGAGTGAAGGGGAAGGTTCTCGTGAATTAGGGTTCTTTGTGGAGGTTGTTTTGCCGTGAGGACTTTGTGATTTCAAGATTCAAGAGAGAGATGAATCTTATGGGAAAGAGAAGAGATGGATGATTCTTGAATGGAGGCTAGGAGGGGAGGTTGACGTGAGGATGGGAAGAGAGAGGGAAGATGGAGTTTGATGTGGGAGAGAGGGGGAGTGACGTTGGAGGTGGCAAAATAGGGAGGTTGTTAGGTTGTTGGAGGAGAGAGGTTGTTGGATGGTTGTTATGGAGAGAGAAAAGGGAATGTGAGATGGATTTGGATTGATGAGGTGGATGACGAATTGGAGGGGATTAAGGAGGTGAAGATGGCGTTGGGAAGAAGGTAGGTTTAGGGTAGATGTGACTAAACTGTATTGACAGAAAGCTCACAGGGTAATTACCTTAACTATATTGATAGATAGGTAAGAACGGATAGATCTAGATTTCCTAATTGAATCCACAAGAAGGACAACCTAGGGCTAACTTGACCTAGACTGCAACCTAGGGTCAGGCTCTTCCTAACCACTTGGGTGCCAAACCAAGATACAATAGAAGAAAACGGGTGAAGGTTAATCCAAACACCGAGGGGGTAAGCTTAAAGCTTGATTCATATTTCTCAACTGATGTATGGAATTGATTACAAGCCTAGGCTATTTATACTAGGGGAGTCCTTAAGAGACTTGTACTCCTACTTGGCGTGGAAGCTAAGTTATACTAAGCCTAGGAGACTCTCTCTTGGCGTGCAAGCCAAGGAGAACTCGTCTATCTACTCCTACTCTCCCTTGGATTAGGAATCCTTATCCTAGGGGGAGTTGGTTGTAACAAACCTTATCCTAATTGGTTTTGGCTTTCCTAACCCAAATTGGATTAGTTACAAAATTAGCCAATTCCTATGTAGGAAGGAAAACACACGCCTACTCTAGCCTAATTAAAAAAAAAACACACCAAAAATAATTAAGTTATACTAATTAAATTAAATCCAAAAATCAAGATCATAAAATCGGAATTGGACCCTGAACTTTGGACGTGTACCCTTGCTTATCTTGGGCTTGGCGTGTGACTTGGCCCATCTTCTAGGATGTTTGGACATCCTCTTGAAATAAGGAACACACCATATGAATGGGCCTTCGTAGTTCCACCTTGTACCTTTCTTCGTTGGCCCACTTGATGTAGTTGAACCAAATATACCCTGTTGATCCTGTATGGGTTGAAGTCCTTTGGTGAAGGACCCTATATGTATGATGGACCTTCAATTGGGCCTTCTTGATTGGGCCTAGGGGAATAAGCGTGGGCTGATTTCCATCAATCTTATGCTTCCACCCTTATTCCATTCGTCCATATTCATCAAACATTCGTCCATATACACGTTCAAAACGACCATTAATTCATCTAAGAATCAATCTACCAGAACTTAGTTAAAAGATCGTTATATTGTTGTGTAATGTGATCTTTCTTGCTCTAGTTATTGATGTATAATGGGATCAAAGAGATTTCATTATACATAGAACTCAGGATCTTTATTAACAAGATGAGAATCTTTCTTCTCAAAGTTCTTAAGGATGAACTAAATTGAATGAAAACAGATAGAAAACGAAACAAGAATTGGTATTCGTTTACCAAGATGCTTGAATGATGATACGATTGATGAATGGACGAATGAATGTTAATTGGCTTTGAAGTCTTTAATGGAGATATAGACACACCACTCCAAGAATCCTCGAATTCTACCTTTCACCACCAAGGGACGCCAACCCAGGGCTAGAAGTAGGGATAGACGATTACTCCCTCAAGAGAATCGAAAACTAGCACAAAAGCAAGAGAGAAAACAACATCATGTGTGTTTGATTTGTAGTTGATTATTGAATGAATATTTTTACAAGGCCACCCAAGGGGTCTATTTATAGTAAATGGGAGGCCCCCTTGGCGTGTACATCACAAGAATTACAAGGGATCTAGCTTACATCATCTAATATAAGTGTGACATCATAAAGAAACAAATGTACATAAGCTAGATCAAAACAATGATAACTTGCTCGTTTCTCTTCCAAAATTCAAGATTCAAAACCCATTGGAAAGCTCCTTTGATGTAGATCATTTGCCCCTTGGATAACTTTCACAATACCTTCATGGTTCTTGAGATATAGAGCAAATTACCCAGCTACCCTTGATGAAGTCGTTGAAACGTGAGAGAGACATGAGTGAATGGAGCTCCTTTTCCATGTAATCGAGTATTTGTTTCCCATGATGTATATTTGATGTCTTCCTTAATGACCTTGATGTATATGGCTATCAAATATACATTATACTCCCCCGATTGAAAAAAAGTTTGTCCTCAAACTTTGAGCATCAACTCTCTTGTTCGCCTTCTTCGCAAGAGATTACAAGCTCTCTTTTTAAAGGCTTTGAAGTCATCATAGACTCCTTTACTTAACTTCATCAACTTCTTCCAAAATAACCCACTGACATTATTGGACTTTGATTCTCGATATTTCACCATAGATGTAGAAATCCCATGTAACTTTACAACTTCAAAGTCTAGTTTCACAACTTCGCCTTCATCATAAGTAATATGACATAGTATGAAAGGATCCATCCTTGAATGGTCATCGACGACTATAGCCTCTTGACTTCTTTGAATCCTTGGCATTTCAACCATGAGATTCAAGTTGATATCTTTAGGGAGCATATGAGAGAAACGTTCCATAGGAGAATACAAGAATAGATGGTTGCGGGGGCGCGTTTTGCTTTCCTCCAAGTTTGCAAGAAGAAGACTCTTATGCTCTTCATACTCATGATATTCCCCCTTCATAATCGTCATAATGTTGCTTTCATTCTCCTTATGCCGAGAGTTAGAAGATTGTGCTAGAGGTGTCAAAGTGATCTTCTTTCGATTGAGGGTGAGAGTATAAGTGTTGGCTCTCCCATCATGTATGACACTCCTATCAAACAACCATGGTCTTCCCAACAAAATACGACAAGTACCCATCGGAATAATATCACACCATAATGAATCTTTATAACTCTGTCCAATTGAAAGACTTACCAAGACCCGTTGATCCACACGAATGCCTTGGCCTTGGCTTAGCCATTGTATAGTGTAAGGTGTGGGATGAGGGCTAACCTCCAATTGCAACCTTTTGACCATTGTTGTAGAGGCGGCATTAGTGCAACTTCCTCCATCTATGATCATTGAGTATACTTTCCCTTTGATGGTACAACGAGAGCAAAAGATAGCCTCCCTTTGTACTTGATCATTCGGCACATGAGCTACATTCAAGGCCCTTCTTACAACAAGTAACTCTCCATCATCCGGCTCCTCTACACATTCCTCTTCTATATTTTCTTCCTCATTCACGTCAATGGTGCCAACAACTTCCTCTTCATTCTTACTTTCATTATACTCCGGCTCAACATACAAAGCACTTTGATATTCAACCAAAGATACAACTCTTTTGTTAGGGCACTCCGAGGCATAATGACCTAAGCCTTGGCATCGAAAACACCTTCTTGGGGCTAGAGGTTTGACTTCTTGGACGTGGGGTTTAGGGATGGATGGGGACAGATTTTGTGGAGCTTTTGTGTTTGGTTGTTTTGTGGGGAATGTGGGTCTTTGTTGTGGAGTGTATGGGTGTGTAGGGTAGGATGTTTCTTGTGGAGTTTGGTACTTGTTCAAGACTTCTTTACCCTTATTTCTCCTTTGCCTTTCGACTTTAAGGGATAAAGAACTCAACTCATCAAAGGTTTTGTATGGTTGCAACTCAACAATGTGTCTAATCCAATCATTAAGACCAAAAAGATAACGTACCAAAGATTGCGGCTCGTCCTCTTTAAGATCACACCTCCAAAGCAAATGCTCGAATTCTTTGGTGTACTCCTCTACGCTTCTTCCGCCTTGGATCAACTTTTGTAGCTTGTAGTAGTTGTCACGTAGGTAGCTAGGTGGTAAGAACTTCTCTTGAAGCTTCTTCTTCATCTTATCCAATGAAGGCACCTTATCCTTTCCTTTAGCTTCCCGCTTCTTTTGCAAGTTTGTCCACCAAATGCTTGCATGTTTTCGTAACTTCAAGGCAACATACTTGACCTTCTTATCATCTTTTACGTCTTTGAGATCAAAGACTCTCTCCACGGTTTGCATCCAATCCAAGAAAACCTCCGGATCAAGATTACCATTAAAGTTCGGAATCTCCACTTTCAAATGAAATCTTTCTTCTCTTCTCCCACGACTTTCACTTTGAATGTCCTCTTCATCATGAGATTCATTTCCTTCACGGTTCACCCTATGTTGAAGATGCATGTATCTCTTCAATTGATCGGAGAGATAGGTGATCTTTTGCCTTATTAACTCTACATCTTCTTGAGAATTCGTGGGAGAATGCGTTGGAGATCTTGGACTAGCCATTAGAATCAATCTTGATACAAAAAAGATCACAAGAAACTCATGGTTTTGGGGTTAGCATGTAGGGACAAGAGGGGGTTTGTGTTTAAGTTTGATTATGTTAAGGTTTTGGGGTTCTTTGTGGAGTTTATGGTGGACGTGTAATGGAGGGATGGTGGGGGATGGATTTGTGATGGAAAGATGGTAAAAAGATGGTGCAAGAACTAAGAGAATCAATCTCCTAAGCTCTGATACCAATTTTTATGTATAATGGGATCAAAGAGATCTCATTACACATAGAATTCAAGATCTTTATGAACAAGATGAGAATCTTTCTTCTCAAAGTTCTTAAGGATCAACTATATTGAATGAAAAGAGATGGAAAACGAAACAAGATTGGGAATTCGTTTACCAAGATGCTTGAATGATGATACGATTGATGAATGGACGAATAAATGTTAATTTGCTTTGAAGTCTTCAATGGACATATACACACACCACTCCAGGAATCCTCCAGTTCTACCTTTAACCACCAAGGGACACCAACCCTAGGCTAGAAGTAGGGATAGGCGATTACTCCCTCAAGAGAATCGAAAATAAGCACAAAAGCTAGAGAGAAAACAACATCATGTGTGTTTGATTTGTATTTGATTATTGAATGAATGTGTTTACAAGGCCACCCAAGGGGTGTATTTATAGTAGATGAGAGGCCCCCTTGGCGCGTACATTACAAGAATTACAAGGGATCTAGCTTACATCATCTAATACAAGTGTGACATCATAAAGAAACAAATTTACATAAGCTAGATAAAAACAATGATAACTTGCTCGTTTCTCTTCCAAACTTCAAGATTCAAAACCCATTGGAAAGCTCATTTGATGTAGATCATTTGACCCTTGGATGACTTTCCATAATATCTTCATGGTTCTTGAGATATAGAGCAAATTACCGAGCTATCCTTGATGAAGTCGTTCAAACGTGAGAGAGACATGAGTGAATGAAGCTCCTTTTCCATGTAATCGAGTATTTGGCTCCCATGATGTATATTTGATGTCTTCCTCGATAACTTTGATGTATATGGCTATCTAATATACATCAGTTATACGTCATTTTTGGACCTAAGCCTCGCTTTGCGGGCTCATCCGGGCGGAGGATATTGTCTGGTGGGGAGTTTGGCTGGGGCGGCACATCTGTCAAAAGATAACGAAGGTGTCCTAAGATGAGCTCAATGAGAACAGAAATCTCGTGTGGAACAGAAGGGTAAAAGCTCGTTTGATTCTGATTTTCAGTACGAATACGAACCGTGAAAGCGTGGCCTAACGATCCTTTAGACCTTCGAAATTTGAAGCTACAGGTGTTAGAAAAGTTACCACAGGGATAACTGGCTTAGGCGTGGCGTTCATAAGCGACGTTGCTTTTGATCCTTCGATGTCGGCTCTTCCTATCATTGCGGCGAATTCACCAAGTGTTGGATTGTTCACCCACCAATAGGGAACGTGAGCCGGTTTAGGCCGTGAAACAGTTAATTTTACCTCATCGATGCGATGTCGCGATGGTAATTCAACCTAGTACGAGAGGAACCGTTGATTCACACAATTGGTCATCGTGCTTGGTTGAAAAGCCAGTGGCGCGAACCTACCATGCGCTGGATTATGACTGAACGCCTCTAAGTTAGAATCCGGGCCAAAAGCGATGCATGCGCCCGCCACCCGATTGCCGACCTGCAGTAGGGGCTTCGGCCCCCAAGGGCACGTGTCGTAGGCTAAGCCAGCGCGGTGGATGCGCCGCGAGGTCCGCCTTGAAGTACAATTCCTACTAAGCGGGGTATTGAATCCTTTGCAGACGACTTAAATACGCGATGGGGTATTGTAAGTGGCAGAGTGGCCTTGCTGCCACGATCCACTGAGATTCAGCCCTATGTCGCTTTGATTCGTCCCTCCCCCTCTCGACCCTCCTCTAACAAATTTCATCCTTCCCCAAGAGGTTGTAGCTACTCCCGAGCGAAGGATATGCTAAATGTTGCTGCCGCTGGAAATTTACCAAGTGCTGAGGGCGTCGAGGACGCATGCATGCCCCGGCGATAAGGAAAAGCGTGCATATGCCAAGTGTCTGGAGGCGAGGCCGTGGCGTGGAATTAGACCGAGCGACGCGAGCGCTGACGGAGAGAAGCGAATGAATATGCCAAAAGTGTCGGGGCAAGGACTCGGTGGCCCGAAGTAGGGCATGTGCCGGAGGACAAGCCGAGCATGACGCCAAGGTTGATGCATGGGGGACGGCACGGGGGGCATGCCAAGCAATGCACGTAAAATTGGGGGAGGAAAGCGAACACGTCCATGAGGAAACAGTACGGAGCCTAGAGCCGGGACGACCGTTGCCGCGACCCAAAGTCGTCTCCAGCGAGGTGCGGGAGGGCACCGCGACCGACGAAGCGCCGCATGCCGAGACGAGGCGGCGTGGCAAATCGACTGTCGGCTGATGAAACAAGAGTCGGGCAATGTCAGGGACTGTCGACGGTCAAGGCAGGGGTCCGGCGTCGGATGCTGTTGCCCCGCCGCCACCGCGCAGACGAGCGAGAGAAATCGGTCGCCGATACCGCAACGGCGTAAGTGTCGACGATACCGCGATGGCCGCTGCCGACGCCACCATCGCCGACAACACGCGGCTGATCGCGTCCGCGACGCCGGCGACGACAGCCAACGACAATGTCGATGACAGCCAGCGACAATGTCGACGACACTACGATTGTGTCGTCGACCGGCCGGCGATGTCGGCGACGGCGGCCGATCGTGACTATCGAAGCGGCCCGATAGTGTCGACGGCGATCGAATCGCGATCGCCGAAGATACGATGAAGCGGCCGCACTGCCGACGGCGGCCGACACTATCGACAACATCGCGGCGTGCCGTCGACAACCACCGATGCGAACGACGACTGCGATCGCGATCGCCGGCGGCATACAAAGACAACGGCGACGCCGCCGACAATACTGCGATAGTGTCGATGACACTGCGACTGTGTCGTCAACATCGGCGACATGGCGACCGTGTCGGCCCAGATCGGCGATAGCGTCGAAATCGCCCAATGTCGGCGGAAGCGGCGGCAGCATCGGCGGCGGCCGGCGGCGATGTCGGCGACAACTGCGACGATGTCGGCGGCGACGATGTAAATCGGCGACCAGCGACAACGTCGACGACTACGAGTGATATAGATTTGGTCCCAAATATACATCGTGGGAGCCAAATAATCGATTACATAGAGAAGGAGCTTCATTCACTCATGTCTCTCACACAAACGAATAGCTTCATCAAGGGTAGCTCGGTAATTTGCTCCATATCTCAAGAACCATGAAGATATTGTGGAAGTCATCCTAGTGCCGATTGTTGTACATCAAAGGAGCTGCACAATGGTTTTTAAATCTTAAGTTTGGTGAAGAAATGAGCAAGTTATCATAGTTTTAATCTAGCTTATGTACATTTGTTTCTTTATGATGTCACACTTGTATAGGATGATGTAAGCTAGATCCTTTGTTGTTTCTTGTACTTCACACGCCAAGGGGGTTCTCAAATGCTATAAATAGACCCCTTGGGTGCCTTGTAAAGACATCTCATTCAATAATATCAATACAAATCAAACACAACATGATGTTGTTTTCTCTCTAGCTTTTGTGCTAGTTTTTCGTTTCTCTTGAGGGAGATTCGTTCCATCTCTACTTCTAGCCTTGGGTTGGCATCCCTTGGTGGTGAAAGGTAGAATTGAAGAGTTCCTAGAGGTGGTGTGCCTATATCCTCGTGGGAGTCTTCAAACGCCATTATCGTTAGTTCATCCATTCATTCAATCATCCATCATTCGTTCAACAAGCATTCATCATTCAAACATCAAACGTTCATCACATTTGGTAAACAATTTCCTATCTTGATTTGTTTTCCATCTTCTTTCATTGAGTTTAGTTGATCCTTAAGAACTTTTAGAAGGAAGATTCTCATGTTGTTCATAAAGATCAAGAATTCTATGTGTAATGAGATCTCTTTGATTCCATTATACACCAAAAGGGGTATCAGAGCTTAGGATATTGATTCTCTTAGTTCTTGCACCATCTTTTTACCATCTTTCCATCACAAATCCATCCCCCACCATCCCTCCATCACACTTTCACCATAAGCTCCACAAAGAACCCCAAAAACCCAAACACAATCAAACCTAAACACAAACCCCCTCTCGTCCCTACATGCTAACCCTAAATCCGTGAGTTTCTTGTGATATGTTTGTATCAAGATTGATGGATAGTGCAAGTACACCAATGAATCAACCCACGACATCTCAAGAGGATGCAGAGTTTATGAAGCAAAAGATCGCCTATCTCTCCGATCAATTGAAGAGATACATGCATCTTCAACATAGGGTTAATTGTAAAGGAAATGAATCTCATGATGAAGAGGATGTTCAAAGTGAAAGAAGTGGGCGTCCAAGAAGGGAGGAACGATTTGTGGAGCGTTACCGTCGTGGTGGGACGATGAGATTAGCTTGAGTGTATGATGGAGATCAACAATCAACAAGAACAATAGCCTTGAACACCAAAGGAATGGATATGACCTTAAGCAAGGAGAGTCCACAACTCTAGGCCTAACATCCCACCATGATTATTAAAGGTAATCCACTAAATAATCACTAAAGGAATGACTTGAATCACCACCAAACTTGATTGGATAAAGATAACAAGGTTTGAGAGAAAGCAAGGGAGGAACCTTAACAATGCTTAGCATTACATTCAAAACTCAAAAACTACAAATAATACCAAGGGAGGGGGTATATATAGGAAAAGGGGAAAAGACATAACCCGTCGAGAATGACATGATCTTGCTCTTCCACGGCACGATCGTGCAACTCAAAATAGCCCAAAAAAATGGCCGTCGTTCGAAAATGTCACGATCGTGCAATCGTATGGCACGAACGTGCAACGCCTTCTGGAAGAACGGCACGATCGTGCACTCAGACGGCGCGATCGTGCTGTTGGCAGTTTTTCTCGCTGACTTCAAATGTGCATAACTTCTTCATCCGAACTCCATTTTAGACTCGCAAGATATTGATGGAAAGCTCTAGGTGTGTACTTTAAGCTCCCAAAATTTGAGACCCATCGGAGTTATATTGAAGGAGTTATGGCCCAAAGCGTGAAGGCGTGTCCATTCCGACAACCCACGTTGACCCTTTTCCGCATATTCTTTACGAATGACTCTGAACCCTTTTAAAGGCCCGAAGTAGGCCCCGATGAGGACCCGTAGCTCCACTCCTATGATCCAAAAGTAACCCAGACCCGTCAAGGCATTGTTCACCATCTCAGGACGGTACGACCTCGGGCCTCCGGGGGTCGGGGCACAAGCGGCCTCCTTAGAAGGTCTCGGTTCCCGTCCAATGGATGGCCGAGGCTACCCTTGCGTTTCCGGGCTTCACCGGGAATTGCACTTCAAGATTCACTGAGGTTGAGGCGGCTTGCTTGGCAAATGTTACGAGGGACGAGAACAGAACTCGGGACTCTTCATCCTCCCCTTCTTGAAGAGGATTTGCCCTCAAATCCGCATCGGGTTCAACATCCTCGATGTAGGGTGAAAGATCGCCAATGTTGAACGTGGAGGAGACTCCCATATCGCCAGGAAGATCGAGTTTGTAGGCGTTATCGTTTATTTTCTCCAATACCTTGAACGGTCCCTCACTTCTTGGCATGAGCTTGCTTTTCCTCTGCGAAGGAAACCGTTCCTTTCTCAAGTGGAGCCAAACCAAGTCCCCGGGTTTGAAAGTGATGTTCTGGCGGTGTTTGTTGACTCGAGACTTGTAGAGCTCATTAGTTCTCTCAATCTTCTCCCGGATCTGGCGGTGAAGCTTTTGAATCTCGGCGGCCTTCACGCTTGCCTCAAAACTCGCCCTTGCCTCTAAAGGTAGAGGAAGGAGGTCAATGGGAGTGATAGGATTCACCCCGTAGCAAGTTTCAAAAGGTGAGCGACCCGTAGCGAATAAAGGAGCCCGGTTGTACGTGAACTCGGCATGACAAAGCTTAGCATCCCAATCTCGTAGACTCTTGCTCACAAGACCGCGAAGCAAGGTAGTGAGGGTCTTGTTTGTGACCTCGGTTTGACCATCCGTTTGAGGGTGGTGCGACATGCTGAATAGGAGCTTTGTCCCAAGGAGTTTCCATAGAGATCTCCAAAAATGACTCATGAACTTCGTATCACGATCGGAAACAATGGTCCTTGGAACACCGTGCAACCTCACTATCTCCCAGAAGAAGAGATTAGCGATGTGAGTGGCGTCGTCGGTTTTCTCACAAGCGACAAAATGCGCCATCTTGGAGAAACGGTCAACGACGACGAGGACGGAGTCCTTGCCACGTACGGTTCGGGGAAGAGCAACGATGAAGTCTATGCTCAAATCTTCTCACGGGCCATTCGGAACGGGAAGAGGGGTATACAGCCCTTGGTGAAACTGGATTTTGGCATGTTGGCACCTAACACATTTGGAGACCACATCGTGTACGTCCCCTCCCATTCTGGGCCAATAAAAATGCTCCTTTAGCATGTCAAGGGTCTTGTTGATGTCGAAATAACCGGCTAGACCACCTCCGTGAACTTCTCGCACCAATAGCTTCCTCAACGGACACTTGGGGACACACAATTTGTTCCCTTTGAAAAAGAACCCGTCTTGGAGTACATAAGAACCACTGCCACCATCGAGGTGTGCTTGGAAGTCCTCATCTTCCTTGTAAAACTCCTGCATGTGTTGGAACCCAAGAACCCTCGCTTCAACTACCGAAAGAAGGGAATGCCTCCTAGAAAGTGCATCGGCAACCACATTGACGCTCCCCTTCTTGTGTTTAGCCACGAAGTTAAAACTTTGTAGATACTCCACCCACTTCGCATGACGCGTGTTGAGCTTGTGTTGACCGTTTAGGTACTTGAGAGCCTCATGGTCGGAATGAAGCACGAATTGGTTAGGCCTCAAGTAGTGGGACCAATGGTCAAGGGCACGAACAAGGGCATAGAACTCCTTGTCGTAGGTAGAGTAGTTCTTCCGTGACCCACTAAGCTTCTCGCTGAAGTAAGCGATAAGCGCTGATTTTGCATGAGGATGGCCCCAATGCCCACTTCGCTCGCGTCACAATCCACCTGGAAGACTTGTGTAAAGTCCGGGAGAGCAAGTACCGGAGCTTCACAAAGTCGAGCCTTAAGGTTCTCAAAGGCCCCTTGGGCCGATCGGGTCCACTCAAAGGTGCCCTTCTTCATACACTCGGTGATTGGGGCATTGAGGGTGCTAAACCCTTTGATGAACCGGCGATAGAACAAAGCAAGGCCGTGGAAGCTTCTCACCTCCGTGATAGTAGAGGGAGAAGGCCATGAGCGTATAGCTTCCACTTTCAAAGGATCCACGGAAATACCCCGATCAGAGACGTTGTACCCAAGAAATGTGACTTGGGGAGTGCAAAATTCGCACTTCTCGAGCTTTAAACCCGGAAAACAGATTCCAAATGCGAGAGGTGCTCTGATTCGTTCTTGGAATACACGAGGATGTCATCGAAATAAATAACCACAAATTTGCCAATGAATGGCCTCAAGACCTCGTTCATGAGTCTCATGAACGTGCTAGGAGCGTTAGAGAGACCAAACGGCATGACAAGCCACTCATACAAGCCTCCCGTGGTCTTGAACGCCGTCTTCCATTCGTCCCCTTCTCGCATGCGAATCTGATGGTAACCGCTGCAGAGGTCGATCTTGGAGAAGATACAAGATCCTTGCAACTCGTCAAGCATGTCATCGAGCCTCGGTATGGGGTACCGGTACTTGATAGTGATGTTGTTGATGGCTCGACTATCGACACACATCCGGTAGGTGCCATCCTTCTTGGGAACCAGGAGGGCCGGGATGGAACAAGGGCTCATGCTTTCCCTAACGAAGCCTCTCGAAACGAGTTCGTCCACTTGGCGTTGTAGCTCCTTGGTTTCCTGCGGGTTGCATCGATAAGCCGCTCTGTTGGGAAGTGGTGCTCCGGGTATGAGGTCGATCTGGCGCTCGATTCCCCGAATAGGTGGAAGACCCGGTGGTAGATCATCGGGAAAGACGTCTTCGAACTTGGCAACGAGGGGGGCGACAAGAGGGTGCAAGGGTTTCTCTACCTCACTTTTGTTTGCTTCTAAGAGGAGTAAGGCGAAAACAGCCTTCCCCTTGCTTAGAGCTCGCTCAACCCGTGTTTCGCTAATGTGTTTGGGCTCCTCATTTCCCACCCCGGGTTTTGGAGAGATAATTTTGTGTGGAGCTAATGGGAGTAGCTTAACCCTCTTGCCCCTATGAGTAAAAGTGTAGGTATTTTTCGACCCGTTGTGCACCGTTTGCTTGTCGAATTGCCAAGGGCGTCCCAACAATATGTGACAAGCACTCATAGGAATAACATCACAAATAACAGAATCATCGTAGTTAGTACCAAATGACAAATTCACCAGGACTTGTTTATTTACCTTGATGCCATCTTGTTCGTTGAGCCACTTGAGAGAGTAAGGTCGAGGGTGAGGTAATAGCGGCAATCCAAGCTTCTCGACCAAATACGTTGAAGCGACGTTGGTGCAACTCCCTCCATCAATAATAAGGTTACACACCTTGCCTCCCACGAAGCACCGAGATTGAAAGATCATCTCCCGTTGGGCCTTGTCGAGAGGGGCTTCCTGAGTGTGTAAAACCCGTCTCAAGACTAGGGCGTCACCATGTACGTGGGGTGTGCGGGCGGCATCATCATTACTAGTGACCGCATCCTCAATGATCACTTCGGACTCATCCTAGCCTGCTTGCAATTCCTCATCAATGTCCTGAACCTCGTTAAGTGTCAAGGTCCGTCGGTTCGGACAATCTGCCTGGTAGTGACCATAGCCATGGCATTTAAAGCATTTTCTTCCCTCCATCCGGCGAGAGGGGTCCGTTGAAGACGCTACAACAAGTCCCTTTCCCTTATCCGTGCGAGGTGTCGAAGGGAACTTGGGTGTCTCATTGGGTTTTGGGGTACCCGAATATGGAGGAGGTCGGCTGGGCAGTGGAAAGAAGGCTCTTGGTGCCGGTTTGGAAGTAGCCTTTTCTTTCTTTCGACGCTCAACCCGAAAGACCAAGCTGCACAAGTCATCCATGAGTAGTATGGTTGAACCTCTACTTTCTTGGAAACCGAGGAGTCCAATCCATTCAAGAAACGCATCATGGTTTGCGCCTTGGGTTCTTGAAGATCGCTTTTGATGCGGAGTTGCTCGAACTCTTGAATGTAGTCACTCACGGATCGCTTGCCCTGGGTTAGGGCGTAGACCTTCTTCAATACATCCTGTTGGTAGGTGGCGGGCAAGAAACGACGGTTCATCAACTGTTTAAGCCGTGTCCAAGTGGTGATCCTCGTTCGACCTTCCCGTGCCCTTTGTGCTTTCACATTCTCAAACCAAAGTGATGCGGCTTTGGTGAGTTTTAGACTAGCGATCTTATAGGCCTTCTCATCATTGTATTCTTTGGTCTCAAAGATCCTATCCATCATTTGGATCCACTCAAGGTACTCGTCAGGATCACTGGAACCATTGAATTCGGGAATGTCGATTTTGACGTCCTGGAAGTCATCACGAGGGGGCCTATCATGTACTTGCCCATGTGCACGGCGACGTGGGGAACCTCTATCATCGTCACTCGACTCGAACGTAGGAGGAGGACGAATAGGGCTTGGGCCACGCCTTTGACGTTCATCTCGGGGTGGACCTAGTCGCTCTTGGGTGAGGTGGTCCAACCGCGCCATAATGGCATTATGGTTGCGATCGATGGTGGAGAACCGTTCGTCATGGGTGGCGAGTCGGCTCTCGATAGCTTGAATTTGAGGGCTACCCCGGTGGCTCGATTCTTGTCGTTCGTGGCGAGCTCCGTCGGCTATACCGGGAAAAAGGCGAGGGATGGTTAGTGTTTGGGGTATTTTGTGGAGTTTGAAGGTTCTTTTGTAGTTGGAAAGTGTTTGGCTAAGGGTTCTTTGTGCTTTTTTCACTCAGACATTTCATCGAACACCTTGTGTGCACTATTTTCCAACTTCGTTTCAATGCACCAAATAGCTACAAATCCAACAAATACAACCACAATACAATAATTCCCAACACACTTGGGTAGCAATGGGGTTGGGGAACACCAATATTTGCATACAACTCACAAAACCCACTACTAGAAATAACACTAGCAAGAACAATGAAGAACAACTCAAGCAATTGAAAAACCAAAGCTCTGATACCAGATGGAGCGTTACCGTCGTGGTGGGACGATGAGATTAGCTTGAGTGTATGATGGAGATCAACAATCAACAAGAACAATAGCCTTGAACACCAAAGGAATGGATATGACCTTGAGCAAGGAGAGTCCACAACTCTAGGCCTAACATCCCACCATGATTATTAAAGGTAATCCACTAAATAATCACTAAAGGAATGACTTGAATCACCACCAAACTTGATTGGATAAAGATAACAAGGTTTGAGAGAAAGCAAGGGAGGAACCCTAACAATGCTTAGCATTACATTCAAAACTCAAAAACTACAAATAATACCGAGGGGGTATATATAGGAAAGGGGGATAAGACATAACCCGTCGAGAATGGCATGATCGTGCTATTCCATGGCACGATCGTGCAACTCAAAATAGCCCAAAAAAATGGCCGTCGTTCGAAAATGGCATGATCGTGCAACGCCTTCTAGAAGAACGGCACGATCGTGCAGTCAGACGGCGCGATCGTGCTGTTGGCAGTTTTTCCTGCTGGCTTCAAATGTGCATAACTTCTTCATCCGGACTCCGTTTTAGACTCGTAAGATATCGATGGAAATCTCTAGGTGTGTACTTTAAGCTCCCAAAATTTGAGACCCATCCGTTTTAGACTCGTAAGATATCCGGGGGTCGGGGCACAAGCGGCCTCCTTAGAAGGTCTTGGTTCCCATCCAATGGATCGCCGAGACTACCCTTGCGTTTCCGGGCTTCACCGGGAATTGCACTTCGAGATTCACTGAGGTTGAGGCGGCTTGCTTGGCAAATGTTACGAGGGACGAGAACGGAACACGGGACTCTTCAATTTGACTTCAAAGTATAGATTCCGGAATTTGATGGTAATCTTGATCCTGAAAACTTCTTAGATTGGATGCAAACTATTGAACGTGTTTTTGATCTTAAAGAAGTTCATGATGAAAAGAAAGTGAAGTATGTGGCTCTTAAGTTGCGAAAACATGCGTCCATTTGGTGGACCAATTTGCAACAGAAGAGGCAAGCTAAGGGGATGGACAAGATTAAGACATGGATTAAGATGAAGAGCAAGTTGCAAGGATAGTTTCTACTATCAAGTTATCTCCAAGATAACTACTACAAATTGCAATGATTGGTTCAAGGAAACAAAAGTGTGGAGGAGTACATGAAGGAGTTTGAACATCTTCTTTGGCGTTGTGATCTCCAAGAGAATGAACCACAAACTTTGGTACATTTCTTGTATGGTCTTAATGATTGGATTCGCAATATTGTTGAGTTACATTCTTACCAATCTTTGGATGAGTTGAGTTCTTTGGCCTTAAAAGTAGAAAGGCAAAGAAAAGAATGGGGTAAAGAGACCATGACAAAGTACCAAACATCCTACAAACCACCACAAAACACACGCCCATACACTCCACAACAAAGAACCCCATTTCCCACAAAACAACCAAACCCAAAAGCTCCACAAAATCAACCCCCATCCATCCCTAATCCCCACGTCCAAGGAGCCAAACCTCTAGCCCCAAGAAGGTGTTTTCGTGGCCAAGGCTTAGGTCATTATGCCTCGGAGTGTCCTAACAAAAGAGTTGTATCTTTGGTTGAATATCAAAGTGCTTTGTATGTTGAACTGTTGTATAATGAAAGTGAGAATGCAGAGGAAGTTGTTGGCACCATTAACGTGAGTGAGGTAGAAGTAGAGGAAGCGGATGAAAGAGAAATGTTGGCAGTAAGAAGGGCCTTGAGCGTTGCTTGTGTACTAAACGAGCAAGAACAAAGGGAGAACATCTTTCATACAAGGTGTACTATTCAAGGTCAGGTGTGTTCTCTAATCATTGATGGCGGAAGTTGCACAAATGCCGCTTCAACAACCATGGTGAATAAGCTACAATTGGAGGTTAGTCCACACCCATCCCCCTACACAATTCAATGGCTAAGTCATGGGAAGGGAACTCGTGTGGTTCACCGTCTGCTTGTAAGTCTTTCCATTGGTAAAAACTACAAAGATTGTATTTGGTGTGATGTAATTGCAATGAATGCTTGTCATATTTTGCTTGGGAGACCTTGGCTTTTTGATAGGCATGTCACGCATGATGGGAGATCAAATACCTACACATTTGTTCTCAACAAAAAGAAAATCACTTTGGCTCCTCTCTCACCATCATCGATCATATGTCCCCAAGAACAACAACAACAAAAGGAGGAGACTAATATTGTGACCTTTATGTAGTCCGAGTATCATGAGTTCCAAGAGCACAAAGATCTTATTCTAGCTAACTTGGAAGAGGAGGAAGCGTCCCCAACACATGAGCATTCTCGCCTCAAACCTCTTTCAGAACGTTTTCAACATTTGTTCCCAAAAGAGATGCCAAAGGGGTTGCCTCCAAGAAGGGATATTGAGCACAAAATTGATCTAGTTCCAGGTTCTATGCTCCCCAACAAACCGGCCTACCGAATGAATTTGAAAGAAGCTCAAGAAGTGCAAAGGCAAGTAGATGATCTTTTATCCAAAGGCTTGGTGCGTGAAAGTATGAGTCCATGTGTTGTTCCGGTTTTGCTTGTACCAAAGAAAGATGGGTCTCAACGTATGTGTATGGATTGCCGAGCCATAAATAAGATCACAATCAAGTATAGATTCCCAATACCACGTCTTGAGGATCTACTTGATGAGCTACATGGGAGTGTTGTGTTCTCCAAAGTTGATTTGAGGAGTGGATATCATCAAATCCGAATTCATGAAGGAGATGAGTGGAAGATGGCATTCAGAACGAAAGAAGGGTTATATGAGTGGCTTGTGATGCCATTTGGTCTTACAAATGCACCATCTACTTTTATGCGTCTTATGAATCATGTATTGAAGCCTCTTATTGGCAAATGTGTTGTAGTTTACTTTGATGATATTCTTGTATATAGTAGAAGTGAAAAGGAGCATGTAAAAAATCTAGAGTTGGTCATGTACATTTTTGAGAAGGAACAACTCTACGCCAACGTGGAGAAGTGCCACGTTTTCTCGTCCAAGATTGTGTTTCTTGGATATGTCCTTTCAAAAGATGGCATTCAAGTCGACAAGGAGAAGGTGAAAGCTATTCAAGAATGGCCTACACCCACGTCAATTCATGAGGTACGGAGTTTTCATGGTTTAGCTTCGTTTTATAGAAGATTCTTAAGCAATTTTAGCTCCATTCTTGCACCTATGACCGAGTTGTTGAAAAGGAAAGAGTTTTCATGGAGTAAAGGTGCTAATGAAGCGTTTGAGTTGATTAATGAGAAATTATGTCATGCACCTATTCTTGCATTACCTTGTTTTGACAAAGTCTTTGAAGTTGATGTTAATGCAAGTGGAGTTAGAATTGGAGCCGTTTTATCTCAAGAGGGCCAACCACTTGCTTTCTTTAGCGAGAAATTGAATGAAGCCAAAAGGAAGTATAGCACATATGATAAGGAGTTCTATTCAATTATAAGAGCTCTTGAGCATTAGCGACATTATCTTCTAAGTGGTGAGTTCATTCTACATAGTGATCATGAGGCTCTAAAGTTCATTCAAGGGCAACATAAGCTTAATCCAAGACACGCCAAATGGGTTGAGTACATACAAGCGTTTCATTTTGTCATAAGGCATAAAGCGGGTCATCTCAACAAAGGAGTGGATGCTTTATCAAGAAGGTACTTACTCACTCATGTTCTTGATTCAAGAGTCCTTGGTTTTGAGCATATTAAAGAGTAGTATGAAAATGATGAGGATTTCAAGGAGGTTTATGAGCTTTGCAAGAAGCATCCCCACCAACTCTTTCATATTGAGCATGGATTTCTTTCTAAGGGAAATCAACTATGTATCCCAAAGAGTAGCATTCGTGAGTGTTGATTAAGGAAGTCTATGGAGGATCTTTGGCCGGTCATTTTGGCATTGAGAAAACTTATTTGATGATGAAAGAGCATTATTTTTGGCCAAGCATGATCAAATATGTAGAGCATATGGTTAAAAGGTGTAATACTTGCAATGTTTCGAAGGCTCACGCTTTACCACAAGGCTTGTACAGTCCTTTGCCTATTCCACATAGTCCATGGGAAGATGTGAGTTTAGACTTCATTGTAGGTCTACCAAGAACTCAAAGAGGCAAGGATTCTATCATAGTGGTTGTTGATAGGTTTTCAAAGATGGCACATTTCATTCCATGCCATACCACCTATGATGCTGCTAAAGTTGCAAATCTATATTTGGAAGAAGTGGTGAAGTTACATAGTATTCCAAAGACCATGGTGAGTGACAGAGATTCAAAGTTCCTAAGTCATTTTTAGCTTACATTGTGGAAGAAGCTTGGTACAAAGTTGAAGTTTAGCACCGCAAGTCATCCACAAACGGATGGACAAACCGAAGTAACCAACCATACTTTGGGAGCTTTACTTCGAGTATTGGTGAGGAAAGACAAGAAAGGGTTGGATACTCTTCTTTGTCACGCTGAATTTTCCTTCAATAGAAGTCCAAGCAAAGCCACGGGTTTGTCACCTTTTCAAGTGGTTTATGGAAGGAACCCTCTCCAACCTATGGATCTCACACCTATTTCTACATCAACAAAGTTTAGCTTTGAAGCTAACAAAAGGGTTGAAGAGATTAAGAAGCTACATGAAGAAGTTCGTGAGAAAATATTAAAGTATACACAAGATGTAGCTAGTAGAGTGAATAGAACAAGGAAGAAGGTTATATTTGAGCCGGGAGATCTTGTTTGGATTCACTTGGAGAAAAGAAAGATTTCCTTCTAAGAGGAAAGGTAAGCTAGCACCAAGAGGAGATGGAGCTTATGAAGTTTTGAAAGGATTGGTGACAATGCTTATAAACTACAACTTGGTGAAGACTATGAAGGAAGTTGTACTTTCAACGTGAGTGATCTTAAGCCCTACTATGGAGGTGAAGAAGAACTTCCTAGTTTGAGGACAAACTCTTCTCAACTAGGGGGTAATGATGTAGATTTGGTCCCAAATATACATCATGGGAGCCAAATAATCGATTACATGGACAAGGAGCATCATTCACTCATGTCTCTCACACAAACGAATAGCTTCATCAAGGGTAGCTTCGTAATTTGCTCTATATCTCAAGAACCATGAAGATATTGTGGAACTCATCCTAGAGCCGATTGTTCTACATCAAAGGAGTTTCACAATGGTTTTTGAATCTTGCAGTTTGGTGAAGAAACGAGCAAGTTATCATAGTTTTAATCTAGCTTATGTACATTTGTTTCTTTATAATGTCACACTTGTATAGGATGATGTAAGCTAGATCCTTTGTTGTTTCTTGTATTTCACACGCCAAGGGGGTTCTCAAATACTATAAATAGATCCCTTGGGTGCCTTGTAAACACATCTCATTCAATAACATCAATACAAATCAAACACAACATGATGTTGTTTTCTCTCTAGCTTTTGTGCTAGTTTTTCGTTTCTCTTGAGGGAGATTCGTTCCATCTCTACTTCTAGCCTTGGGATGGCATCCCTTGATGGTGAAAGTTAGAATTGAAGAGTTCCTAGAGGTGGTGTGCCTATATCCTCGTGGGAGTCTTCAAACGCCATTATCGGTCGTTCATCCATTCATTCAATCATCCATCATTCGTTCAACAAGCATTCATCATTCAAACATCAAACGTTCATCATATTTGGTAAACGATTTCCTATCTTGATTCGTTTTCCATCTTATTTCATTGAGCTTAGTTGATCCTTAAGAACTTTGAGAAGGAAGATTCTCATCTCGTTCATAAAGATCCTGAATTCTATGTGTAATGAGATACCTTTGATCCCATTATACATCGTGGCGTCATCGGCGACATCCGGTATTTACATCCAATGATCGTGTCGCCGATCGCGATGACATTGTCGGCGACATGAAGCGGCGACATCGCAGCGACAATGTCGACGATAGCGGCGACAACGGTGTCGGCGACGATAAGTGACAATAACAATAACTTTTCCGTGGCTTTCGTTCGTGCGCTTGGGATGAAACTTGGCGGGCTGCTGCCCTATGTTTTCTAAGGGTTTTCCGTGATTTTTCTGGACTTTTTCCAGGATGCTTAGGCCGGGCCTCGGGACGCTCTAAGTCGCCCTGGTACCGGGACACTCCTTCAGCTTCCGCTCGTTCGCTTTCCCTTAAATTTTGTAGATCATTTCCTCGTCTCATTTAGCTATTTTACAGTATTTTTAATGATTTTTTGGAGCCTTCTTTCGTCTCCTCCTGTGCCCGCTCGGGAAAAAGAGATCTCGGGCCTAAAACCCAAGGCATCCGACGTCGAATGTGCAAAATAATTTGCAGTCCACTTCCCATTGATTTTTAAGGATTTCAGAAACTTGCCATGCATTTTTCTGATTTTTCTACCATTTTTTGGAATATTTTCCGTTTTCGCAAAAAGAAAATTATATAGAATAACCCGGGTAGTAAAAAAATTCCAAAAAATGTATTTTAGTAAATTAACATTATTATCCACCCAGGGGTATCCTCGAAAAATATTTGAAAAATCTAGAACTCAAAAAAAGGTCAGGCCCATTTATTCGTCAAAAGTGTGTACACTGGCCGTAGATAGAGTTATTCACTTAAAGCACTTTAGAGGGGAGACTCTTGGCAAGGGCTGGGGCAGCGACAATGCCGGATCGGCGACGATGGCGACACATCACCGTGTCATTTGTCCCGTCCGCGATCCTCGTACGCCCACGGGCATACTCGAGCGAACGTGGTTCGACACCGACCCCGTGTTCGAGCCCGGCCTCCGGACATGCTCGGTGCCCCCGTGCGTGCATTATAATCAAAGACACAGGGCACAAAGCACAAGGACACAGGGGCGCGGCGGCGGACTCGGCGAACTTGGCGGAACTTGGCAGAACAGGCGAAGAAAGGGGGGGAGGGATATGCTATGGCGGGCCCGCCCCCGCCACGTGCCCCTCTTGCGAGGTGCGGGTGGGCTCCGCGTCCGGTAAAGCATCGGACGCCGAGACGAGGCGGTGTGGCAAATTGAGTATCGGCTAATGAAACGTGAGCCGGGCTATGCCGGTGACTGTCGACGGACAACGCATGCGTCCTTCGTCAGATGCCAAGCGTCCCGCCCGAGCACAGCGCCGGACGACAGTGAGCGACACAATCGTCGATAGCCGGCCCGCGACAGTGTCGACGCCATTGTGACAGCGTCGATGGCGACCATCATCAATGTCGGCGACATCGCGGCGATGTCGTCAACGATGTCGTCGCCGGCAGCGTGGACGGCCGACGGCAGCGGCAATGATGTCGGCGACATCGCGGCAATGTCGTCGGCGATCGGCGGCCGACGACAACCGGCCGGCGATGTCGTTGGCGGCCAGCGGCGCCGTCGGCGACAACATCGCGGCGACGGCGTCGTGACAGCAATGTGGCGATCGGCCGACGGCGGCAATGATGTCATCGGCGATCGGCGACGCGCCGATGACGGCCCGGCGATGTCGGCGACATCTGCGATAGTGTCGTCGGAAGCGGCAGCGGCGCCGGCGACAACTGCGGCGATGTCGTCGGCGGCCAGCGATGTCCACGACGCTGCGGCGATGTCGTCGGCGGCAGCGGCATCGTCCACGACATTGGGACAATGTCGACCTCGGCGGTGCCAGCGGCGACGCGTGACGCGGGCGGGCGGCGATGTCGGCGACAACTGCGATAGTGTCGGCGGGCGGTGTCGGCGATGTCGACGGCGATTGTCGACGACACTGAGTGAAAACGATTTTCCGTGTTTGTCGTTCTTGCGCTTGGGATGAAACTTGGCGGCCTGCTTCCTTTTGTTTTTTAAGGGTTTTCCGTGATTTTTTTGGATTTTTTCCGGGATGTTATGGCCGGGCCTCGGGACGCTCTAAGTCGTCCCGGTACCGGGACACTTCTTCAACTTCTGCTCCTCTATTTTCCCACAAATTTTGCAGATCATTTCCTTGTACCATTTAGCTATTTTACAGTATTTTTAATGATTTTTTGGAGCCTTCCTTCGTCTCCTCTCGTGCCCGCTCGGGAAAAAGCGATCTCAGGCGTAAAACCCGAGGCATCCGACGTCGGATGTGCAAATTAATTTGCATTCCACTTTTCCTTGATTTTAAGGATTTTATAAACTTGCCTTGCATTTTTCTGATTTTTCTACGATCTTTTGGAATTTTTTCCGTTTCGCAAAAACAAAATTATATAAAATAACCCGGGAAGCGAAAAAATTCCGAAAAATGTATTTTAGTAAATTAACATTATTATCCACCCAGGGGTATCCTCGGAAAATATTGGAAAAATCTAGAACTCAAAAAAAGGTCATGTCCATTTATTTGTCAAAAGTGTGTACATTGGCCGTAGATGGAGTTATTCACTTAAAGCTCTTTAGAGGGGAGGTGCTTGGCAAGGGTTGGGGCAGCGAAAATTCCAGGGACCGTCGACGACAGTGAGCGACACTATCCACCGTGTCATTTGTCCCGTCCGCGATCCTCGTACGCCCACGCGCATGCTTGAGCGAACGTGGTTCGACACCGACCTCGCGTTCGAGCCCATCCCCCAGACATGCTCGGTGCCCCCGCGCGCGCATTATAATCAAAGACACATGGCACAGGGCACAGGGACACAGGGGCGCGGTGGCGGACTTGACGAAACAGGCGAAGAAAAGGGGGGGAGGGATATGTTGTGGCGGGCACGTGCCCCTCTTGCTAGGCGCGGGTGGGCTCCATGACCGGTGAAGCATCGGACGCCGATACGAGGCGGCGCGGCAAATCCAGTGTCAGTTAATGAAAAGTGAGCCGGGCAATGCCGCCGACAGTGGAAAGACAACGCATGCGTCCTTCGTCGGATGCCAAGCGTCCCGCCCGAGCACCGCGCCAGACGACAACGAGCGACACAGTCGTCGACATCCCGCCCGCGACAGTGTCGATGCCATTGCGACAGCGTCGACGGAAGCCAGCGACATTGTCGACGACACTGCGACAGTGTCGACGGCAGCCAGCAACATTGCCGACGACACTGCAACAGTGTTGTCGCCAGCCAGGGACGCGGTCGACGGCAGCCAACAACAGTGTCGACGACACTCAGTGTAACGCCCTGGAAATTTAATTCTAAACTTAACGGTCAAAGTCAACCGTTGACTGACATTAACAGCGGAAGAATAATTTTTTTTCCTTCTTAATTGGGCGTTACTTCCGTATCCCCAAAGGAATACAAGGCAAGAAAGGAAAAACTAACAACTAATCATTTATTTACTTAAATTTAATAAACAAAAGAACTTTCAAATTCTAGAACATAAGCTAAACATATCCTCAAAACTAACTTCGTCATCCTCACTGCTAGTTCCCGTTCCCATTATAGAATGCATCACCTGAAAACAAAACATTTAAAACATGAGTATGACTCAATAATGTCTACCCCTAACCGTCAAAACAATTTGAAATCCATTTCAATTCATTTTTGGGGGAGAAGTGAACAAGTCAAATCTTTTTAAAAAAAACACTTTCTTTCCCAACCAACCATAACCATCTTTCAGAATTATTAAGCGGGCGGACCTTGCTTATTTGGCCCTCGAAGTCCAATGACTTCGCTATAAATATATCTCAATCTCATCACAATCTCAATCTCAACATCAATCTCAATCAATCACAATCTCAATCATACGGATGGCCATCCATTTCACACACGTGCATATAACTAACCCCGGGGAAGTAGCACTTATCAGGCATCCCCTGATCTCTTGACAACCTCCCTGCAAGGACAGATCCTGGTCTATGGGGCGTTGCCCGAACCCGCATTTACGTCACATATGAATTATTAATCAGGTTTAATAACCACATCATTCCAAACTCAATCAGTCCAATCCCAGTTTCCAAAACCATTTCCAAATCACACATAAAAGGCTATCCAAGTTTTACCAACTCAAAAGAACATAAGCCATACCCAAAATAGACAGCCAATTTTCACAATAAAATCCCCTTTCGGGATGCCATTTCCAAAAATATATTAAAACCATAAAACACATAAAGCACATCCCAGTGGGGTTTAGGACATAGACATTACCTGGAAATTCTTCTCCTTACTTCAGAACACACTTGAGCTCACTAGATCGAACGATTTAGAAAGCGCCTAAAAAATAACGAAATTTCTAAAATTAAAAACGTGTCGTATGGAGTTAACGCAATCTAATTTCTTCCTAACCCACCCCTAGGAACACTATAGGGTTCCCATCATTCATAAATTAACATTTTAAATATATCTCACATTATCAAACTATCACATATCACAACACTTCCATATGACAATCAATTGAATAGTTTACACATAACAACACATTTATTCACAAGAAATAACTGGACAGATTGCAACGTCTGGATAAAACGAACCATAAGTTTACTTTCCGACATTCTATGGGTATGGTTTTGGACTTGCTGGAAACCTCGGGATGTCTACTAAAACTCTTATGTTGACTACGAGACCTAAAACAGACTCTAAAATCCTCAAAAACGGTCATCCATCCAAACTGTCCAGATCTGGCCCAGGTCTGGTAATCGGGAAATAACTCGACTTATACAACTCCAAAGTCCGATCCGCAAAATTCCTATGAAAGCTAACACCCTAAGGTATTTCTAGACCGAACGATAGGGCTAAATAATAACTACACAATAAATGGTGTCTAATATCGTACGACTCATAAATTCTGTCCAACTGATTGGGTTTTTATTTCGGGATTTTCGATCCTAGTTCCAACAATACTATCTCGGAACTCCAAATTGAGGTTCTAACCAGCCTACTAGGGTCCACTACTTCCCTTTTCACTCTCATAGCACAACTAAGGTCAATTTACACATATACTAACATAAATTGCCACAATAACATATTAATTCTCAATCAAACACATAAACCAAAAAAATTCACCCTAATAACCGAAATAAAATGAACGAAGCATGGATCCCTAAACATCGAAACACACAAGGGACCAGCAAGATACTGTATTACCATAATATAAACAATTTAAAACCTTTTTAAGTAAAGGGAAATCGATAATAACGTAATAATAAAATCGCCATGTAATAATAATAGAATAATAATGAATACGTAAAGCTTGAAACTTTAATACATATAATACACCATAAAACTTATAAAACAGTAAAAGGAGTTTTAAAACACTCTTTAGGTAATTATCACATAGTTTTTCATATAAAACCGTTACTAAGTTTAAAAATCTAATAACTCATATAATAAAACTAAAATTAAACGATTTACTTAGGAATATGAAAATAAATGATATTAAAACAATGAATACACTTAATTAATCAAATCAACACGCATGAATTCAAACATAAACATCAAAACTAAGCTAAATAACTATATGTAATAGCAAAAAAACATAATTTACCTCATAAACTCATGCATGAATATACTGACAGTAATAATGACCAACGTAGACTAAAATAACAATGAATGAAACTGATGAGACAAACATAGAGTAGGGTTTGGGTTTTTACGCAAAAACTGGACAGAATTAACGGCATAACGGACGGCGATCGGGGCTCCGGTGACAAGGGTCACGGTGGTTGGCGGAGTCATGGTGGTAATCGGGCTCGAAGCCAACAGCGACTGCAAGCAGCGGTGGCTTGTTTCTTCGCGTCGGGGCGGTTTCCGGTGATGACAGGGTTGAGCGCCGGTCACAATCGTCGGCGGCAACTGGGCAGCGGCGATGGTGGCCTGACGGTGGTGAGAGAGAGAGAGAGGGACGAAGGGAAGAGAATAAAGAGAGAAGGTGAGCGTTGTGGTCGCTACGGTGGTCGAAGCGGTTACAGGCGATGGTCGGTGGTGGCTGCTGGCGGTTGTTGGGATCCACGGTAGAAGAACGAGAGAAGAAGAGGGTGGGGTTTTAGGGTTTTTAGGTTTAGGTTAATTAGGAGTAGTTTAAGAAATTAAACAACTTAATTAACTTAATTAAATAAATAAAACTTGGGCAATACTCATGTAACCGTCCACTAGCACAAATTTAGGGAAAATTAAAAAAAAACAATATTAATAATAAGATTAAATAATACTAATAATAATAATAATAGAAGCAAGAAATAGTAATATTAATAATAGTAGTAACAATAATAGTATTAATAATAATACTAAAAAAAATCCAATAATTAATTAAATAAAACTAACACAAACTCATCGAATTTACCAAAATACCCCTATTCCCATGCATAAGCATGCACGTAGAAAAGACTATATTACCCTTAATAATCCAACGACAGTCCTATGAGCTCAAGTGTTAACAGTTTAAACACAACAATAATTAACGGACATAAAATACTACTAACGACGTAACGGTAATTATACTCGGATTTTCCGGGGTTTTACATCGTTACCCCCTTAAAAGAAGTTTCGTCCTTGAAACTTAAACTCAAAACCAACGGTCTGCCTGACGGAACGAACGATGGCTTTACCCCAAAACTCAAGGTTTTACATCATTACCCTCTTCAAAAGAGTTTCGTCCTCGAAACTCGACAAACCTTATGATTTGGATAGCTGCAGATACTTTGATCTCATCTTCTCCTTGGCTTTCTCGATGACTTCAGTTGTAGAATTGTTCTCCCGTTGCATTTTTACTACAAGGACGGTATTTCTTCGAAGCTGCTTCTCTTCATAATCTAGAATCTCAAACAGCTACTCCTCGTGGGTAGAGAATCCTCGTCGGGGTCTTCTTCTGGTTCCAGGCCCTCCTTGGGGCTCTGTGCCATATCCTCCCTGGGATACTGGTATTATTGAGAAGCTAGAGTCGGGTACTCATAGCAAAGGCGGCGGTATGCCATCCAACATATGTCAACCACAACCAAAAACACATGCAATTTTAACAATAAAAGAAACAAAGAAAAAAAAAACACACATCCCATTCCCCCAACCTACACTCATCACTCCGAACGTAGCTTCCTAAGCTCTAACTAAAGCCTAATAGACACTTAGGAGCTACCAGGTCGTAACCTAGAGCTATGATACCATTCTGTAACGCCCTGGAAATTTAATTATATACTTAACGGTCAAAATCGAACGTCGACTGACATTAACAGCGGAAGACTCTTTTTTTTCCTTCTTAATTGGGCGTTACTTCCGTATCCCCAAAGGAATACAAGGCAAGAAAGGAAAAACAAACAACTAATCATTTATTTACTTCAATTTAATAAACAAAAGAACTTTCAAATTCTAGAACATAAGCTAAACATATCCTCAAAACTAACTTCGTCGTCCTCACTGCTAGTTCCCGTTCCTATCATAGAATGCATCACCTGAAAATAAAACATTTAAAAACATGAGAATGACTCAATAATGTCTACCCCTAACCGTCAAAACAATTTGAAATCCATTTCAATTAATTTTTGGGGGAGAAGTGAACAAGTCAAATCTTTTTAAAAAAAAACACTTTCTTTCCCAACCAACCATAACCATCTTTCAGAATTATTAAGCGGGCGGACCTTGCTTATTTGGCCCTCGAAGTCCAATGACTTCGCTATAAATATATCTCAATCTCATCACAATCTCAATCTCAACATCAATCTCAATCAATCACAATCTCAATCATACGGATGGCCATCCATTTCACACACGTGCATATAACTAACCCCGGGGAAGTAGAACTTATCAGGCATCCCTGATCTCTTGACAACCTCCCTGCAGGAACAGATCCTGGTCTATGGAGCATTGCCCAAACACACAACCATATCAGGGCATCCCCTGATCTCTTGACAACCTCCCTGCAGGAACAGATCCTGGTCTATGGGGCGTTGCCCGAACCCGCATTTACGTCTCATATGAATTATTAATCAGGTTTAATTACCACATCATTCCAAACTCAATCAGTCCAATCCCAGTTTCCAAAACCATTTCCAAATCACACATAAAAGGCTATCAAAATTTTACCAACTCAAAAGAACATAAGCCATACCCAAAATAGACAGCCAATTTTCACAATAAAATCCCCTTTCGGGATGCAATTTCCAAAAATATATTAAAACCATAAAACACATAAAGCGTATCCCAGTGGGGTTAAGGACATAAACATTACCTGAAAATTCTTCTCCTTACTTCAGAACACACTTGAGCTCACTAGATCGAACGATTTAGAAAGCGCCTAAAAAAAACGAAATTTCTAAAATTAAAAACGTGTTGTATGGAGTTAACGCAATTTAATTTCTTCCTAACCCACCCCTAGGAACACTATAGGGTTTCCATCATTCATAAATTAACATTTTAAATATATCTCACATCATCAAACTATCACATATCACAACACTTACATATGACAATCAATTGAATAGTTTACACATAACAACACATTTATTCACAAGAAATAACTGGACAGATTGCAACGTCTGGATAAAACGAACCATAAGTTTACTTTCTGACATTCTATGGGTATGGTTTTGGACTTTCTGGAAACCTCGGGATGTCTACTAAAACTCTTATGTGACTACGAGACGTAAAACACACTCTAAAATCCTCAAAAACGGTCATCCATCCAAACTGTCCAGATCTGGCCCAGGTATGGTAATCGGGGAACAACTCGACTTATACAACTCCAAAGTCCGATCCGCAAAATTCCTATGAAAGCTAACACCCTAAGGTATTTTCAGATCGAACAGTAGGGCTAAATATTAACTACACAATAAATGGTGCCTGATATCGTACGACTCATAAATTCTGTCCAACTGATTGGGTTTTTATTTCGGGATTTTCGATCCTAGTTCCAACAATACTATCTCGGAACCCCAAATTGAAGTTCTAACCAGCCTACTAGGGTCCACTACTTCCCTTTTCACTCTCATAGCACAACTAAGGTCAATTTACATATATACTAACATAAATTGCCACAATAACATATTAATTCTCAATCAAACACATAAACAAAAAAAATTCACCCTAATAACCGAAATAAAATGAACGAAACATGGATCCCTAAACATCGAAACACACAAGGGACCAGCAAGATACTGTTTTACCATAATATAAACAATTTAAAACCTTTTTAAGTAAAGGGAAATCGATAATAACGTAATAATAAAATCGCCATGTAATAATAATAGAATAATAATGAATACGTAAAGCTTGAAACTTTAATACATATAATACACCATAAAACTTATAAATCAGTAAAAGGAGTTTTAAAACACTCTTTAGGTAATTATCACATAGTTTTTCATATAAAACCGATACTAAATTTAAAAATCTAATAACTCATATAATAAAACTAAAATTAAACGATTTACTTAGGAATATGAAAATAAATGATATTAAAACAATGAATACACTTAATTAATCAAATCAACATGCATGAATTCAAACATAAACATCAAAACTAAGCTAAATAACTATATGTAATAGCAAACAAAACATAATTTACCTCATAAACTCATGCATGAATATACTGACAGTAATAATGACCAACGTAGACTAAAATAACAATGAATGAAACTGATGAGACAAACATAGAGTAGGGTTTGGGTTTTTACGCAAAAACTGGACAGAATTAACGGCATAACGGGCGGCGGTCGGGGCTCCGGTGACATCGTCAGAGGCGGTGGGTGCGTCTGGGTGGTCACCGGATAGAGGGCAAGCGTCGAAGAGGGTCACGTTGGTCGGCGAGTCGTGGTGGTAGTCAGGCTCAAAGCCAACAGCGACTGCAAGCAGCGGTGGCTCGTTTCTTCGCGTCGGGGCGGTTTCCGGTGATGGCAGGGTTGAGCGGCGGTCGTCTGGTGGTCGGGGGTCGATGACGATCGTCGGCGGCAATTGAGCAGCGACGATGGTGGCCGGACGGTGGTGATAGAGAGAGGGGGACAAAGGGAAGAGAATAAAGAGAGAAGGTGAGCGTTGTGGTCGCTGCGGTGGTCGAAGCGGCTGCTGGAGGCGGTTTCCGGCGAGGCGGAGGCGGCAGCGGTTACAGGCGGTGGTTGGTGGTGGCTGTTGGTGGTTGTTGGGATCCACGGCAGAAGAACGAGAGAAGAAGAGGGTGGGGTTTTAGGGTTTTTAGGTTTAGGTTAATTAATTAGGAGTAGTTTAAGAAATTAAACAACTTAATTAACTTAATTAAACAAATAAAACTTGGGCATTACTCATGTAACCGTCCACTAGCACAAATTTAGGGAAAATTTAAAAAAAAAACAATCTATAATAATATAAAAGTAATATATTCAAAATTTGAAATACTCAACCAAGAGTGATTGTAGGGGTTATCGGCCAATCAGATTAAAGAAAAAAATCGATTTAAAAATATAGTAAAAAATTTCGGTCCATGAAATAATAATAAAAAATCGATTTAAAAAAACAATAAATAAGAAGTCTAATCAGATTAAGAGTCTACCTTATCTAATTAGAAGTCTACTTTCCACCCCAATTAGGACTCTATCTCTCACCCAAAGCTAATAAGGACTCTACCTCCCGACCTAATATATAAACATCAAAACATCTTTCATTCTGTTCCAATCTGTCAACTATTAACATTTGAAGCAAACATTGAATTCTCGGCAAACCTGCAAATACAAACATGTTAGTTTTCGAAAAGTGTTATTGCCTCGGCAACTCCAACTCCACCATATATTTCTTTTTTTTTTCAAATCAAATACTGCTTCCTATTCTATCTTTATCTCTTTCTTTTGTCTCTCTCCAACTTCACCCTAATTTCGTTCTTACTTCCCTTTCTCTATCTCTATCTTTCTCTCTCTCAAACCAAGAGCAGTATATGCATACCAATTTCTCTTTGACTTTAGCAAATTACTACTTGAGATTGGCACTTTCAAGGTTTTCTGAATGTCGGCGCTTCCGAAACCTATCCACAAATCAAGAGCACTATGCATATAGAACTTTATATATAACATTGCAACCAAATTTCTGTATACTGGAGAGATATTGCCTGCCTTTGTTTTCATTTTCTTGCTGGAGGAATTTTTACGTGAGGCCTAGAGAATATACCGTAGATTGATGCTACCTAATATTTGTAGCTCTCTGTTTCATCATATTGAACAATTGTGTATCGGTAAAATATTTGTTTGTTGTGATTATTCTTTGGACTGTTTAAAATACACTGACAGCAAGACTGTGCATATCTCTCAAATTAAATTTCATCTAGTCTTGGTCGGGTTGATTGATTGATAATTTTTCCAATAATTTGTTGGGTTTTATGTGATACTGTAATACCCCGAGTATATGGTGAAGTGTGGCTTAAAGGTGTCCGCGACCCGGGAGGGGTCGGGGCATTACAGATACATTGATATACAAGGTGTTGGTCACCTAAACAACCACATGTATGTATAATCCTAATTCTTTTGTCTTAGTTTATATTTGGACAAGTTGTAAATAATCTACCTTCTAATAATGATATGTTAATGTGAATCTGAGCAAGTTCTCCTGGTGTACGAGTGACAATAAAGGTGAAACATCAATGTTACATTGTTGGAATTTAGGAAGCTCGCAATAGAAGAACATTTGATGGACGTCAGTTGTGTATAATGGAGATTGTTCATAGAATTAAGAGGAATATTTTTTACTAACACACTACATGCATTAATGAATTCATTCAAGCATCATATGTATATAGATAATATTTTACATGCATCATATGTGGTTATGTAGGAGATTTGATATTGGTATATAAGATTCAGTGAATTATGCCTTTTCATTTACGACATAATAAAGGTCGTTGCCCTTTCATTTTCGACTTATACGATATTGTTTATGAATAAAGTAATGTCACATGCTTCTTTTCAATGAAATAATAGGCAACGAACAGTTTCTAAATTATGGGTAATTAATAGGAATTTGTCTCTCTAAATTGCAAGATGTAGTGAAAGATTGTTACATTTGACCACTCCATTTCCCGCCGGGCAAAATTTCGGAGTATTGGTTTTTATCATTCCAAGTCGCTTTTTTTTTTTTTACTTGGATTGAGTATGTTTGGTAATATATTTATTTTTTAAAAAACAAAAATAACATATTTATTTTATACTATTTAAAATTTTAAATATCCCGTGCATCGCACGGGTTAAGGGCTAGTATTAATAATAAGATTAAATAATACTAATAATAATAATAGAAGCAAGAAATAGTAATATTAATAATAGTAATAACAATAATAGTATTCATAATAATACTAAAAAAAATCCAATAATTAATTAAATAAAATTAACACAAACTCATCAAATATTAACATCGAATTTACCAAAATACCCCTATTCCCATGCATAAGTATGCACGTAGAAAAGACTATATTACCCTTAATAATCCAACGACAGTCCTACGAGCTCAAGTGTTAACAGTTTAAACACAATAATAATTAACGGACATAAAATAATACTAACAACGTAACGATAATTATACTCGGATTTTCCGGGGCTTTACATCGTTACCCCCTTAAAAGAAATTTCGTCCTCGAAACTTAAACTCAAAACCAACGGTCTGCCTGACGGAACGAACGATGGCTTTACCCCTAAACTCAGGGTTTTACATCATTACCGTCTTCAAAAGTGTTTCGTCCTCGAAACTCGACAAACGTTATGCTTTGGATAGCTGCAGATACTTTGATCTCATCACCTCCTTGGCTTTCTCGATGACTTCAGTTGTAGAATTGTTCTCCCGTTGGCCGTTGCATTTTTACTAAAAGGACGGTATTTCTTCGAAGCTGCTTCTCTTCATAATCTAGAATCTCAAACAGCTACTCCTCGTGGGTAGAGAATCCTCGTCGGGGTCTTCTTCTGGTTCTAGGCCCTCCTTGGGGCTCTGTTCCATATCCTCCCTGGGATACTGGTATTATTGAGAAGCTAGAGTCGGGTACTCATAGCAAAGGCGGCGATATGCCATCCAACATATGTCAACCACAACCAAAAACACATGCAATTTTAACAATAAAGGAAACAAAGAAAAAAAAAAACACACATCCCATACCCTGGACATGCTCGGTGCTCCCGCGCGCGCATTATAATTAAAGACACCGCACAGGCACGAGGACACAGCGCAGCGCGAAAAGGTGCAGAAGGGGAGGGATATGCGATGGCGTGCGCGCCATGGCGTGCCCCTCTTGCGAGGCGCGGGTGGGCTCCGCGACCGGTGAAGCATCGGTCGCCGAGACGAGACGACGCGGCAAATCGAGTGTCGGCTAATGAAACGTGAGTCGGGCAATGCCGGCGACTATCGACACACAAAGCATGCGTCCTTCGTCGGATGCTAAGCGTCCCGCCCGAGCACTGCGCCGGACGACAGCGAGCGACACAGTCGTCAGCAGCCCACCAGCGACAGTGTCGACGCCATTGCGATAGCGTCGACGGCAGCCAGCGACAGTGTCGACGACACTGCGATAGTGTCAGCCACAATGTCGTCGGCAGCCAGCAATAGTGTCGACGACACTGCGACAGCATCGTCGGCAGTCAGCGACACTGTCGACGACAGCCAGCGGCAGTGTCGATGACACTGCGATAGTGTCGTCGGCAGTCAGGGACGCTGTCGACAACACTGCGACAGTGTCGACGATACTACGACAGTGTCAGCGACAGCCAGCGACGCTTTCGACGAAAGCTAGCGACAGTGTCGACGACATTGCGACAGTAGCAAGCGACACTCGGCGGTGTCGTTGGCGACAGCGGCGATGTCGGCGACACTACGACGATGTCGGCGACAACTGCGGCGATCTTGCGTGGCGGCAGCGCCGACCGACCACGACGATGTGATGTCGGTGGCGGCGACAATGTCGACGACACTTCGATAATGTCAGCGACAGTCTCGTCGGCAGCCAGCGACAGTGTCGACGACTGCGAACGACAATATCGACGATAGTGTCGACGACACTCAGTGACAACGATTTTCCGTGTTTGTCATTCTTGCGCTTGGGATGAAACTTGGCGTGCTGCTTCTTTATGTTTTTTAAGGGTTTTCCGTGATTTTTGCGGATTTTTTCCAGGATGTTATGGCCGGGCCTCGGGATGCTCTAAGTCGCTCCGGTACCGGGACACTTCTTCAACTTTTTCACCTCTATTTTCCCAAAAATTTTGCAGATCATTTCCTTGTACCATTCAGCTATTTTACAATATTTTTAATGATTTTTTGTAGACTTCCTTCGTCTCCTCCCTTGCCCGCTCGGGAAAAAGCGATCTCAGGCGTAAAACGCGAGGCATCCGACGTCGAATGTGGAAAATAATTTGCATTCCACTTCTCCTTGATTTTTAAAGATTTTCTAAACTTGCCTTGCATTTTTCTTATTTTTCTACGATGTTTTGGAATTTGTTCCGTTTTCGCAAAAACAAAATTATATAAAATAACCCGGGAAGCAAAAAAATTCCGAAAAATGTATTTTAGTAAATTACCATTATTATCCACCCAGGGGTATCCTCAGAAAATATTGGAAAAATCTAGAACTCAAAAAAAGGTCATGCCCATTTATTTGTCAAAAGTGTGTACACTGGCTGTAGATGGAGTTATTCACTTAAAGCTCTTTAGAGGGGAGGTGCTTGGCAAGGGTTGGGGCAGCGACAATGCCAGGGACCGTCGACGACAGTGAGCAACACTGTCCACCGTGTCATTTGTCCCGTTCGCGATCCTCGTACGCCCACGCGCATGCTCGAGCGAACGTGGTTCGACACCGACCCCGCATTCGAGACATGCTCGGTGCCCCCGCGCGCGCATTATATTCAAAGACACATGGCACAGGGCACAGGGACACAGGGGCGCGGTGGCGGACTTGGCGGAACTTGGCGGAACAGGCGAAGAAGGGGGGGGAGGGATATGCTGTGGCGGGCAAGTGCCCCTCTTGCGAGGCGCGGGTGGGGTCCGCGACCAGTGAAGCATCGATTGCCGAGACGAGACGTCGCGACAAATCGTGTGTCGGCTAATGAAACGTGAGTCACGCAATGCCGGCGACTATCGACGGACAACGCATGCGTCCTTCGTCGGATGCTAAGCGTCCCGCCCGAGCACTGCGCCGAACGACGGCGAGCGATCTGATCCTCGACGCCCGCGGCGATGTCGGCGACATTTTCGGCGACACTGCGGCGATGTCGTCGGCGGCTGAGGCGTTGTTGGACGGCGGCGGCCAGCGGTCGACCGACCACACTGCGACAGCGTCGACGATGCTGTCGACGATAGCCAGAGACAATGTCGACGACACTGCGATAGTTTTGGCGGCAGCCAGCGACGTTGTCGACGACACCGCGGCGATGTCGGCGGCGGTTTGTCGGCGGCGGCCGTGGCATCGGCGGCGGCAACCAACGGCGATGTCGGCGACATCTGCGGCGATGTCGGCGACATCTGCGGCGATGTCGGCGACGGCCGATGGCTGCCGACGTCATCTGCGGCGATGTCGTTGGCGGCCAGCGGCGATGTCAACGACATCTGCGGCGATGTCAACGGCGATGTCGTCGGCGACCCGGCGGCGCCGACAACACTGCGACATTGTCGACAGCAGCCTGCGATAGTGTCAGCGATAGTGTCGACGGCAGCCAGCGACAGTGTCGACGACACTGCGATAGTGTCAGCGACAGTGTCGTAGGCAGCTAGCAACAGTGCCGACGATAGTGTCAACGACACTCAGTGACAACGATTTTCCGTTTTCGTCGTTCTTGCGCTTGGGATGAAACTTGGCGGGCTGCTTCTTTATGTTTTTTAAGGCTTTTCTATAATTTTTTCGGATTTTTTCCTAGATGTTATGGCCGGGCCTCGAGACGCTCTAAGTCGCCCCGGTACTGGGACACTTCTTCAACTTCTGCTCCTCTATTTTCCCACAAATTTTGCAGATCATTTCCTTGTGCCATTTAGCTATTTTACAGTATTTTTAATGATTTTTTGGAGCCTTCCTTCGTCTCCTCCTGTGCCCGCTCGAGAAAAAGCGATCTCAGGCCTAAAACTCGAGTCATCCGACATCGGATGTGCAAACTAATTTGCATTCCACTTCCCCTTGATTTTTAAGGATTTTAGAAACTTGCCTTGCATTTTTTGATATTTCTACGATATTTTGGAATTTTTTCCGTATTCGCAAAAAGAAAATTATATAAAATAACCCGGGCAGCGAAAAAATTCAAAAAATGTATTTTAGTAAATTAACATTATTATCGACCCATGGGTATCCTCGGAAAATATTGGAAAAATCTAGAACTCAAAAAAAGATCATGCCCATTTATTTGTCAAAAGTGTGTACACTGGCTGTAGATGGAGTTATTCACTTAAAGCTCTTTAGAGGGGAGGTGCCTGGCAAGGGCGGCGACAATGCCAATGATCGGCCCATAGTGAGCAACACTGTCCACCATGTCATTTGTCCCTTCCGCGATCCTCATACGCCCATGCGCATGCTCGAGCGAACGTGGTTCGACACCGACTCCGCGTTCGAGCCCGGCCCCCGAACAAGCTCGGTGCCCCCGCGCGTGCATTATAATCAAAGACACAGGGCACAAGGCACAGGGACACAGGGGCGCGGCGGCGGACTTGGCGGAACTTGGCGGAACAAGCGAAGAAAGGGGGGGAGGGATACTGTGGCGGGCCCGCCCCCGCCACGTGCTTCTCTTGCGAGGCGCGGGTGGGCTCCGCGACCGGTGAAGCATCGGTCGCCGAGACGAGACGCCGCGACAAATCGTGTGTCGGCTAATGAAACGTGAGTCGCGCAATGCCGGCGACTATCGACGGACAACGCATGCGTCCTTCGTCGGATAATAAGCGTCCCGCCCGAGCACCGCGCCGGACGACAGTGAGCGATACAATCGTCGGCAACCCGCCCGCGACAGTGTCCACGCCTGTTCGGTAGTAATTTTTGTGGTTTTATAAGTTAGGGTTATCGGTTCACAGGGATGGGTGTTAGGTTTGATTTAGGTAATCGGTTTGTGTACAAGGGTTTTTCTCAATGCGGAAGGCAATAAATTATGTAAATGAAGCAATAAACTAATCTAGACAAGATAATAATAAAGAAAGCAATTAAAAGCATGAAATCAAAAAAAAGCAATTAAGGCAAGGAATGGAAATCTAGAATGAACAATGAAATTAGAGACAAGAAATTATACCTTTGATGACTAATCTTCAATAAACCTTCAATCTACACTTGAATTTCCCCCGAGCAAACAAGAAATTGTGGTTTGGATTACCAAGAATCCCCCAAATTCTCACTAGTAAGTAGAATTGGAGTTCCTTGACCCTACTCCCCACTAAAAATGGAGTTGATTGTGACTAACACTATAAGCTTGGAAAACAAGTCAACAATGGTAATTATAGAGAGAGAGAGAGAGAGAGAGAGAGAGAGAAAGCTTGTAAAACTTCAATAGAAACTTGCTTGAATTGAGAAAGCTTGAGAAAGTTTGAATACAAATGCTAGAAATCAATGAAAGCTTGAAGAACAATTAAGAGAGATTAAAGCAAATAAGGAAAGCAATTAAAACTTCAGCTCCCTCCCTAAAAGAGTCGCAGCTAATACTCTTATAATACCCTAAGTTAGTTGCACAAAACGCAGCACTTCATTTCCAGACTGTACGCAGAAATTGGAATTGGCTCGGGCGAGCAGGCATTCTGGTCGCGTGTCCCTCGTTCTTCGGCAGCTTCTCCACGGCAGCTCAGAAGCTCAGCTCGGTCGAGCAGGACCCTTGCTCGGGCGAGCTGGCCCTCTGTTTCTTCATTGCCTTAGCTATATTTTTCGAACTTTCCATGGTCGCTGTGCAGAAGCATGGCTCGTAGCCAGATGTATGTTGCTCGGGCGTGCGGCTCTCTCTCCTCTTCTTGGCTCAAAATCGGTCAGATCCTGCTGTCCTTCCAGAGGTGTTGCTCAGGCGAGCCAACATCTTCTTTCTACGAGGAACCCTTCTGCCTCCACCCCTTATTTGGTGAGTTTTTGCTCCGTTTTGGCTCCATTTTAGGTCACTCTCTTATTTTCCTACAAAACACCAAAACATTATATCTAATATATAAATAGGGGTTAAAACAAGCAAATATACCCTATAAAAGAGAAGAATTTCGGCTCGAAACGAGGCCGAACACCACTCCAACACAAGGGTTTGCTCGCCCCGAGCAAACTAAAAACGAAGAAAAGGACTAAAAAGAAAAACTAAGAACCCTAACTCACTTTCGCAGGAATCACGGATGCATTTAGCATATGCATCAAGCCCTTTAAACCCCCCGGTAGCCCAGGTGGACGAGGTAGGTCTCGTGAGGGTTTATAGCAACTATACCCACAAAAGCCACGAGAAAAGAAAAAGGGGAAAGAAAAAGAAATGAAAACCGAAAAACGAAACAAAGCAAAAGCAAAGAAGATATTCCCGTCCCCAATCATGCACCTAGTTCCCAAACCCGCCTCAACAATCAAATGGAAGAAGCAAGTATAAACAAATTAAGACACGAAGGTTGGAAAACTGCCAATCTTTGAGATTTTGAACCCAAACACTTCCTGATGAGCAAAACACCTCGTGCATATGTGCAAGTGGGCTCTAATCGGTCTTTCCTATCCTAAACCAGACAATCAGAGTTGTTCTCATGCTCAAGCTCGGGATTATCTATCCTACTTCACTCTTGGTTTTTCTTTCAACCTCTCTTTCTTTCTTTTTCTTACACCACTCTTTTCTTTCTTTTTCTTCTCTTTTTTTACTTTTCTCTTTCTTACCATTCTTTTGCTCAACTCTTTTTTTCCTTTTTCTTGCTTCGCTCTTTTCTTTCTTTTTCAAAACCTACGCTCTTTTCTTTACACTCAATCAGTTTGTGTCTTTTAGAGCGTTTGTGTTGGGTTTTCATGATTTAAGCACCGACCGGAAAGGGTTACCCTCCCCGCCGGGTTTCTCCATACGTGAGTCATTGCACTTAAGGGCATAGGTGCCGATCCACCCAAACCAACCCATGACGGTAGGCCCGGCGGAATTATTTAATGCATTAATTAAGAGCTTAAGCAATTGAACAACTAAAACCGTCTAACTTAGGTAAGAATTCACAGTCAAAGCGTGTAAGAATTGAGGATTCCGCTTTCCCATTCCATGTAAAGGTCTAATATAGATAATTCATGGCAAAAATCCTTCCTAAGGCCCATCATTATTCATACCGGCCGCTTCCAACTGACTAAATCAGCCAATTAGACAACTATCTACACAACTGTGAACGGAAACATCCTCAAAAAGAAAAACAACTTTTGGGTTTTTCACAACATTTCTTCCCTTTTTCTTTTCTTTTCACACACAAAATTTTCCATTTTTAGACAAACTACGAAAAACAAAAACAAAGACTCAAAACTAGGTAATCTACCCATGAACAATAAAAGATATCACCCCACTCCAACAACAATATAATCCCAACATTCACATTCAAGGGGTTCGCCACCCAAAAAGAAAACCAAGCATGCAACATGGATCATCGATATATTCACATAAAGAGAGTGGAAAGAGGTTACCTCGAGGTCTTCAATCAAGCATATTCAATCCACGATCCAAGGAACATCACACCAAAGGTTAGAAATAAACAAGAAAAACATACTATGTGTGATGGTTCACATGCAAGATCAAAAGGAAAAACAAACTATACAAGACATTAAGGACTAATGAACTAAGAAAACAAACTAAAATATTTACAAAACGACTCTTTTTTTTTTCTTTTCTTAGACTCGAATACCAGAATACATACTACCCTCCCACTTCAACACAAAGAGGTTGTCGTGTCCTCAAAATGGAAACAGAAGTAGGTAAGCAAGCACCCCAAAATTAAAGACAAAGACACACACAAAAAGAAAATAAAAGAAGAAAAGAAAGACCAACTCACTAATTATACAAGAAGGGTGAGGAAGGATATTACCTCACAGGCATCTTATCAAGAAATTCACTCCTTCTCACCTCAAGATATCGGGCATCATGTCAGAACCATTCAACGCCCGGAGTAACAAATCATGCATCCTCTCATGCATCTCAGAATGGTGGTGGAAAGAGCACACTCGCAATAGCACATAAACAAACATTAGTGCCCTTAACAATTTATCAAATGCCTTAAAAAAGTCATAGAACTGATGAAATTCATGAATATACAAGACTTTTCCAGGCACGGTGAAAGAAGACATGACAAATGGATCCTCCCATTGACTCGTAAATGGAGATTGAGTATACAAATCAACGAAAGGAGGCAATACAACACATTTATGGACATGCTCATGGGAAGACTTGGATGCAAACAACGACTCATAAAGCATATCACCATCAAAAATATCATTGTCACAAACCAAATCCAAACACTTAGGATCAATCCCCATAGACTCAAGTTCATCATCACAAGATTGCACATCAATGGATTTACAAGAAAGGGTAGCTAATGCCTCGCTAATGCAATAATTCTCAATGAAAGTGAACAAATCGGTGTCAAACACACATTCAATCACCAAGGATTCAATTTCACTCTCAACAAGATCATGCTCAATTATATCACAAGCATCATAGCATTCAATAAACTCCGTATTCGCAAAAAGAAAATTATATAAAATAGCCCGGGCAGCGAAAAAATTCCAAAAAATGTATTTTAGTAAATTAACATTATTATCCACCCATGGGTATCCTCGAAAAATATTGGAAAAATCTAGAACTCAAAAAAAGGTCATGCCCATTTATTTGTCAAAAGTGTGTACACTGGCCGTAGATGGAGTTATTCACTTAAAGCTCTTTAGAGGGGAGGTGCCTGGCAAGGGCAGGGGCAGCGACAATGCCGACATCGCGAGCAACATCGCCCACCATGTCATTTGTCCCTTCCGCGATCCTCATCGCCCATGCGCATGCTCGGCGACGTGGTTCGACACCGACTCAGCGTTGAGCCCGGCCCCGAACAAGCTCGGTGCCCCGCGTGCATTATAATCAAAGACACGGGGCACAAGGCACGAGGACACGCGCGTAGCGGCGAACTTGGCGGAACAAGCGAAGAAAGGGGGGGAGGGATACTGTGGCGGGCCCGCCCCCGCCACGTGCTTCTCTTGCGAGGCGCGGGTGGGCTCCGCGACCGGTGAAGCATCGGTCGCCGAGACGAGACGCCGTGACAAATCGTGTGTCGGCTAATGAAACGTGAGTCGCGCAATGCCGGCGACTATCGACGGACAACGCATGCGTCCTTCGTCGGATAATAAGCGTCCCGCCCGAGCACCGCGCCGGACGACAGTGAGCGATACAATCGTCGGCAACCCGCCCGCGACAGTGTCCACGCCTGTTCGGTAGTAATTTTTGTGGTTTTATAAGTTAGGGTTATCGGTTCACAGGGATGGGTGTTAGGTTTGATTTAGGTAATCGGTTTGTGTACAAGGGTTTTTCTCAATGCGGAAGGCAATAAATTATGTAAATGAAGCAATAAACTAATCTAGACAAGATAATAATAAAGAAAGCAATTAAAAGCATGAAATCAAAAAAAAGCAATTAAGGCAAGGAATGGAAATCTAGAATGAACAATGAAATTAGAGACAAGAAATTATACCTTTGATGACTAATCTTCAATAAACCTTCAATCTACACTTGAATTTCCCCCGAGCAAACAAGAAATTGTGGTTTGGATTACCAAGAATCCCCCAAATTCTCACTAGTAAGTAGAATTGGAGTTCCTTGACCCTACTCCCCACTAAAAATGGAGTTGATTGTGACTAACACTATAAGCTTGGAAAACAAGTCAACAATGGTAATTATAGAGAGAGAGAGAGAGAGAGAGAGAGAGAAGAGAGAGAAAGCTTGTAAAACTTCAATAGAAACTTGCTTGAATTGAGAAAGCTTGAGAAACTTTGAATACAAATGCTAGAAATCAATGAAAGCTTGAAGAACAATTAAGAGAGATTAAAGCAAATAAGGAAAGCAATTAAAACTTCAGCTCCCTCCCTAAAAGAGTCGCAGCTAATACTCTTATAATACCCTAAGTTAGTTAGTTGCACAAACGCAAAGACTTCATTTCGGTCAGACGCAGAAATTGGAATTGGCTCGGGCGAGCAGGCATTCTGGTCGCGTGTCCCTCGTTCTTCGGCAGCTTCTCCTCGGCAGCTCAGAAGCTCAGCTCGGTCGAGCAGGACCCTTGCTCGGGCGAGCTGGCCCTCTGTTTCTTCATTGCCTTAGCTATATTTTTCGAACTTTCCATGGTCGCTGTGCAGAAGCATGGCTCGGCCGAGCCAGTATGTTGCTCGGGCGAGCCAGCTTTCTGTCTCTCCTCTTCTTGGCTCAAATTCAGTCGGCAGATCCTGCTGTCCTTCCAGAGGTGTTGCTCGGGCGAGCCAACATGCTGCTCGGTCGAGGAACCCTTCTGCCTCCACCCCTTATTTGGTGAGTTTTTGCTCCGTTTTGGCTCCATTTTAGGTCACTCTCTTATTTTCCTACAAAACACCAAAACATTATATCTAATATATAAATAGGGGTTAAAACAAGCAAATATACCCTATAAAAGAGAAGAATTTCGGCTCAAAGCAGTAGAACACCACTCCAACACAAGGGTTTGCTCGCCCCGAGCAAACTAAAAACGAAGAAAAGGACTAAAAAGAAAAACTAAGAACCCTAACTCACTTTCGCAGGAATCACGGATGCATTTAGCATATGCATCAAGCCCTTTAAACCCCCCGGTAGCCCAGGTGGACGAGGTAGGTCTCGTGAGGGTTTATAGCAACTATACCCACAAAAGCCACGAGAAATGAAAAAGGGGAAAGAAAAAGAAATGAAAACCGAAAAACGAAACAAAGCAAAAGTAAAGAAGATATTCCCGTCCCCAATCATGCACCTAGTTCCCAAACCCGCCTCAACAATCAAATGGAAGAAGCAAGTATAAACAAATTAAGACAAGAAGGTTGGAAAACTGCCAATCTTTGAGATTTTGAACCCAAACACTTCCTGATGAGCAAAACACCTCGTGCATATGTGCAAGTGGGCTCTAATCGGTCTTTCCTATCCTAAACCAGACAATCAGAGTTGTTCTCATGCTCAAGCTTGGGATTATCTATCCTACTTCACTCTTGGTTTTTCTTTCAACCTCTCTTTCTTTCTTTTTCTTACACCACTCTTTTCTTTCTTTTTCTTCTCTTTTTTTACTTTTCTCTTTCTTACCATTCTTTTGCTCAACTCTTTTTTCCTTTTTCTTGCTTCGCTCTTTTCTTTCTTTTTCAAAACCTACGCTCTTTTCTTTACACTCAATCAGTTTTGTGTCTTTTAGAGCGTTTGTGTTGGGTTTTGCGGGATTTAAGCACCGACCTTCGCAAAGGGTTACCCTCCCTGCTGGGTTTCTCCATACGTGAGTCATTGCACTTAAGGGGCATAGGGTGCCGATCCACCCAAACCAACCCATGACGGTAGGCCCGACAGTAATTATTTAATGCATTAATTAAGAGCTTAAGCAATTGAACAACTAAAACCGTCTAACTTAGGTAAGAATTCACAGTCAAAGCGTGTAAGAATTGAGGATTCCGCTTTCCCATTCCATGTAAAGGTCTAATATAGATAATTCATGGCAAAAATCCTTCCTAAGGCCCATCATTATTCATACCGGCCGCTTCCAACTGACTAAATCAGCCAATTAGACAACTATCTACACAACTGTGAACGGAAACATCCTCAAAAAGAAAAACAACTTTTGGGTTTTTCACAACATTTCTTCCCTTTTTCTTTTCTTTTCACACACAAAATTTTCCATTTTTAGACAAACTACGAAAAACAAAAACAAAGACTCAAAACTAGGTAATCTACCCATGAACAATAAAAGATATCACCCCACTCCAACAACAATATAATCCCAACATTCACATTCAAGGGGTTCGCCACCCAAAAAGAAAACCAAGCATGCAACATGGATCATCGATATATTCACATAAAGAGAGTGGAAAGAGGTTACCTCGAGGTCTTCAATCAAGCATATTCAATCCACGATCCAAGGAACATCACACCAAAGGTTAGAAATAAACAAGAAAAACATACTATGTGTGATGGTTCACATGCAAGATCAAAAGGAAAAACAAACTATACAAGACATTAAGGACTAATGAACTAAGAAAACAAACTAAAATATTTACAAAACGACTCTTTTTTTTTTCTTTTCTTAGACTCGAATACCAGAATACATACTACCCTCCCACTTCAACACAAAGAGGTTGTCGTGTCCTCAAAATGGAAACAGAAGTAGGTAAGCAAGCACCCCAAAATTAAAGACAAAGACACACACAAAAAGAAAATAAAAGAAGAAAAGAAAGACCAACTCACTAATTATACAAGAAGGGTGAGGAAGGATATTACCTCAAAGGCATCTTATCAAGAAATTCACTCCTTCTCACCTCAAGATATCGGGCATCATGTCAGAACCATTCAACGCCCGGAGTAACAAATCATGCATCCTCTCATGCATCTCAGAATGGTGGTGGAAAGAGCACACTCGCAATAGCACATAAACAAACATTAGTGCCCTTAACAATTTATCAAATGCCTTAAAAAAGTCATAGAACTGATGAAATTCATGAATATACAAGACTTTTCCAGGCACGGTGAAAGAAGACATGACAAATGGATCCTCCCATTGACTCGTAAATGGAGATTGAGTATACAAATCAACGAAAGGAGGCAATACAACACATTTATGGACATGCTCATGGGAAGACTTGGATGCAAACAACGACTCATAAAGAATATCACCATCAAAAATATCATTGTCACAAACCAAATCCAAACACTTAGGATCAATCCCCATAGACTCAAGTTCATCATCACAAGATTGCACATCAATGGATTTACAAGAAAGGGTAGCTAATGCCTCGCTAATGCAATAATTCTCAATGAAAGTGAACAAATCGGTGTCAAACACACATTCAATCACCAAGGATTCAATTTCACTCTCAACAAGATCATGCTCAATTATATCACAAGCATCATAGCATTCAATAAACTCCGTATTCGCAAAAAGAAAATTATATAAAATAGCCCGGGCAGCGAAAAAATTCCAAAAAATGTATTTTAGTAAATTAACATTATTATCCACCCATGGGTATCCTCGAAAAATATTGGAAAAATCTAGAACTCAAAAAAAGGTCATGCCCATTTATTTGTCAAAAGTGTGTACACTGGCCGTAGATGGAGTTATTCACTTAAAGCTCTTTAGAGGGGAGGTGCCTGGCAAGGGCAGGGGCAGCGACAATGCCAGCGACTGTCCACGACAGTGAGCAACACTGTCCACCATGTCATTTGTCCCTTCCGCGATCCTCATACGCCCATGCGCATGCTCGAGCGAACGTGGTTCGACACCGACTCCGCGTTCGAGCCCGGCCCCCGAACAAGCTCGGTGCCCCCGCGCGTGCATTATAATCAAAGACACAGAGCACAAGGCACAGGGACACAGGGGCGCGGCGGCGGACTTGGCGGAACAAGCGAAGAAAGGGGGGGAGGGATACTGTGGCGGGCCCGCTCCCGCCACGTGCTTCTCTTGCGAGGCGCGGGTGGGCTCCGCGACCGGTGAAGCATCGGTCGCCGAGACGAGACGCCGCGACAAATCGTGTGTCGGCTAATGAAACGTGAGTCGCGCAATGCCGGCGACTATCGACGGACAACGCATGCGTCCTTCGTCGGATAATAAGCGTCCCGCCCGAGCACCGCGCCGGACGACAGTGAGCGATACAATCGTCGGCAACCCGCCCGCGACAGTGTCCACGCCTGTTCGGTAGTAATTTTTGTGGTTTTATAAGTTAGGGTTATCGGTCCACAGGGATGGGTGTTAGGTTTGATTTAGGTAATCGGTTTGTGTACAAGGGTTTTTCTCAATGCGGAAGGCAATAAATTATGCAAATGAAGCAATAAACTAATCTAGACAAGATAATAATAAAGAAAGCAATTAAAAGCATGAAATCAAAAAAAAGCAATTAAGGCAAGGAATGGAAATCTAGAATGAACAATGAAATTAGAGACAAGAAATTATACCTTTGATGACTAATCTTCAATAAACCTTCAATCTACACTTGAATTTCCCCCGAGCAAACAAGAAATTGTGGTTTGGATTACCAAGAATCCCCCAAATTCTCACTAGTAAGTAGAATTGGAGTTCCTTGACCCTACTCCCCACTAAAAATGGAGTTGATTGTGACTAACACTATAAGCTTGGAAAACAAGTCAACAATGGTAATTATAGAGAGAGAGAGAGAGAGAGAGAGAGAGAGAGAGAAGAGAGAGAAAGCTTGTAAAACTTCAATAGAAATTTGCTTGAATTGAGAAAGCTTGAGAAAGTTTGAATACAAATGCTAGAAATCAATGAAAGCTTGAAGAACAATTAAGAGAGATTAAAGCAAATAAGGAAAGCAATTAAAACTTCAGCTCCCTCCCTAAAAGAGTCGCAGCTAATACTCTTATAATACCCTAAGTTAGTTGCACAAAACGCAGCACTTCATTTCCAGACTGTACGCAGAAATTGGAATTGGCTCGGGCGAGCAGGCATTCTTGTCGCGTGTCCCTCGTTCTTCGGCAGCTTCTCCTCGGCAGCTCAGAAGCTCACCTCGGTCGAGCAGGGCCCTTGCTCGGGCGAGCTGGCCCTCTGTTTCTTCATTGCCTTAGCTATATTTTTCGAACTTTCCATGGTCGCTGTGCAGAAGCATGGCTCGGCCGAGCCGGTATGTTGCTCGGGCGAGCCAGCTTTCTGTCTCTCCTCTTCTTGGCTCAAAATCAGTCGGCAGATCCTGCTGTCCTTCCAGAGGTGTTGCTCGGGCGAGCCAACATCGCTTTCGGTCGAGCGACCATACGCCTCCACCCCTTATTTGGTGAGTTTTTGCTCCGTTTTGGCTCCATTTTAGGTCACTCTCTTATTTTCCTACAAAACACCAAAACATTATATCTAATATATAAATAGGGGTTAAAACAAGCAAATATACCCCATAAAAGAGAAGAATTTCGGCTCGAAACGAGGCCGAACAACGCCATTGCGACAGCGTCGACGGCGGCCAATGGCGATGTCGGCGACAACTGCGACATCGATGGCGATGTCGTCGGCGACCGAGGACAGTGTCGACGGCAGCCAGCGACAGTGTCGACGACACTGCGACAGTGTCGTCGGCAGCCAGCGACGCTGTCGACGACAGCCAGCGACAGTGTCGACGACACTGCGACAGTGTCGTCGGCAGCCAGCGACGCTGTCGACGACACTGCGACAGTGTCGACGGCAGCCAGCGACAGTGTCGTCGGCAGCCAGCGACAGTGTCGACGACACTGCGGCGATGTCGGCGACGACCCGGCGCTTTCGGCGAAAGCGGTGTCGGCGACAACTGCGGCGGACGGCGGCATCGCGACAACGCCACGCGTCGTTCGCGGTAGCGGCGATGTCGGCGACAACTGCGGCGATGTCGACTCTGCGGCGATGTCGGCGGCGGCCCGATGACGGCGCCGACCACCGCTGCGGCGATGTCGGCGGCGACCTACGGCGATGTCGACACTCAGTGACAACGATTTTCCGTGTTTGTCGTTCTAGCGCTTGAGATGAAACTTGGCGGGCTGCTTCCTTATGTTTTTTAAGGGTTTTCCGTGATTCTCCGGATTTCTTCCGGGATGTTATGGCCGGGCCTCGGGACGCTCTAAGTCACCCCGGTACCGGGACACTTCTTAAACTTCTGCTCCTCTATTTTCCCTCAAATTTTGCAGATCATTTCCTTGTTCCATTTAGCTATTTTACAGTATTTTTAATGATGTTTTGGAGCCTTCCTTCGTCTCCTCCCGTGCCCGCTCGGGAAAAAGCGATCTTAGGCGTCAAACCCGAGGCATTCGACGTCAGATGTTCAAAATAATTTGTTGTCCACTTCCCCTTGATTTTTAAGAATTTTAGAAACTTGCCTTGTATTTTAATGATTTTTCTACGATTTTTTGGATTTTTTTCCGTTTTCGCAAAAAAATATTATATAAAATAGCCCGGGCTGCGAAAAAATTCTGAAAAATGTTTTTTAGTAGATTAACATAATTATCTACCCATGGGTATCCTCGGAAAAAATTGAAAAAATCTAGAACTCAAAAAAAAGCCATGCCCTATTATTTTGTCAAAAGTGTGTACACTGGCCGTAGATGAAGTTATTCACATAAAGCTCTTTATAGGGGAGGTGCTTGGCAAGTCTTTGAGGCGGCGGCGATTGCAGCGACAGTGTCGACGACATCGAGCGTCCATGCATGGCATGGCATGGCAACCTCGTCAAAAGGCATTGTCGACATGCGGCCATGCACCGAACCTGTCCCGGAGGGATGATGGATCAACGAGGCTCGGGTTGCCTCGGCAAGCGTGTGATGCGTGAAAAAGTTTTCGATCGATACGGTTGCCTCGGATATTGATGCCTTGCTGTCCCGGTGTGCTTCGGTACTGTTTCTTGATGTCCGCGGCCGGTGGCATTCGCATTTGTTGCGGAGTCAGCACCACGGGTGACGGCGTGCCCCCCTCACCCGCAACGGCAGCCGCCCCTCTAGGTAACGGGGGTGGTTGTCGGTAATTAACAATGGTGGGCTTCTTCCCTTGTCCCTTGCTCGCCGTCGTTAGCTGCCTTTAGAGCCAAGCTATAGGTTGTGCCTTTTGTTGCCCGACCTCGACCTAGGGCGGACAATGGGTTGTTGGGGCCTTCAGGCCTTGGCGAAACTTGACGCTCGTGGTACGGTGGCATTCTCATTGGCCGTAGGATTAATGTGGAGGGACGATGCCTCCCTTGTGTGGGATAATTGTCGCAAGTGCGGTGACTGGTGGTGCTTGACCGGACGAGGCGAGGAACTAGTAGGTAGGAAGATTGAGGAGCAAGGCCCCGGATGTCCCTTGGTTTAGAAGAGGGTTGGAACCGTATAGATCCGTAAATCCCTGTTGCTCGTGACTTGGTCGAGTACACCGAATGGGCCGCAGCCATGAGGTCGGACGCCCGTGCGAACCGGTTGGCCTTGTGCCATCTTAGAAGTAGCACTTCCAAACGCGTGCCACATCCCACCACAGTTCGATGTTCAACTTGATGTATATTTGATAGCCATATACATCAAGGTCATCAAGGAAGACATCAAAGCCTAATCATGGGAAGTTACTTGTTACTTACTGATGTAAATTTTGTCCCTAATACACATCATGGGAACCAAATACAAGCTTATATGGAAGAAGAGCTTCAATCACTCTCATCACTCTCAATAATGAATGACTTCATCAAGTGCAATTCGATACTTTGCTCTATAACTCAAGATCTATGAAGCTATTGGGAAAGTCATCTTGGAGCCAAAGATAGATCATTCAAAGAGCTTTCAAATGGTTTTTGAATCTAGAAGATTGGAGAAGAATTGAGCAAGATATCAATGTTTCTTTCTAGCTATGTATATTTTGATTCTTTATGATGTCATATTTGTAATAGGTGATGTAAGCTAGAAATACTTGTAATCTTGATGTAGTGCACTACCAAGGGGCCTAGGAATACTATAAATAGACCCTTTGGGAGGCCTTTGTAATTCATCTCATAATCAATATCAAATACAAGTCTAAACACATTGTTGTTTTCTCTCTAGTTTTGGCGCTAGAATTGTGTCTTGTTGAGGCAAGTCACGTGGAATCTCTTCTTCTATACTAAGATTGGCTATCTTAGTTGGTGATAGGAAGAGTTGGAAGATTCTTTGAAGTGGTGTGACTGTATCTTCAAGGGAGAAGCCATCGCCATCGCCATCGTCATTATCATTCGTTTGTTTATCATTCAATTTGGTGAGTTTCCAATTGTAATCGTTTGATTCTTTTTGTTATAAATTCATCCATATTCATTTCAAGCTTAAGATCAATCATAATCTTATGCTTCCACCCTTATTCCATTCGTCCATATTCATCAAACATTCGTCCATATACACGTTGAAAACGACCATTCATGCATCGTTGTGTAATGTGATATTTCTTGGTTAAAAGATCCTTATATTGTTGTGTAATGTGATCTTTCTTGGTCTCATTATACATCAAAATTGGTATCAGAGCCTAGGAGATTGATTCTTGTGATTCTTGTACCATCTTTTTACAATGCTTTCCCCCACAAAATCAGCCCACAAAGTCGCCAACACACATTCGCCATCACATCTCCATCACGTCCACAAAAAACTCCACAAAGAACCCCAAGACCCAAACACAATCCCATCAAACCAAAGCCTAAACAAAATCTCCACATTACCCCAAAACCCAAACTGAGAGTCTTGCATATCTTTCTTCATCAAAGAATGATATTACATGGCGTGCGTGAGTTCTCTAATGGATTCACAAGATGATATGCAACAAATGAAACAACAACTTGATTATCTCACCAAACAATTGGAGAAACTTATGCCCCTTCAAAAGGGAGGAGTACGAATTGAATTTGATTCACGTATGGTGAATCTTTATGATGTCAAGTATGAAACACAATATGAATGGAGTACATGTCCAAGGAAGGAGGACAGATTTGGTTTCAAAGAAGAGATACCGGAGTTCTATGGGAGTCATGATCCGGAAGTATTCTTGGAATGGATGCATCAAGTTGAAAGGTTCTTTTATCTCAACGCCATCCATGATGACCTGAAGGTCAAAAGTGTTGCATTGAAGCTACAAAAGTTTGCTAGCAAATGGTTGTCAAGCAAGCAAAGCAAACGGCAATCAAGGGGTTTTTGCATTTTGGACCCCGAATTTTAGGGGTATTTACATTCTGAACCCTTAGTTTTCAACTTTAACATTTTGGACCCTAAAGTTTGTAGGCTGAATAAAAAAAGGACCTTAAAGTTTGTGGACTGAAGAAAAAGGCCCTTTCTTATTTTTTATTTTCCTCCCATATTTGAATTTATCTCCCGATTAACGTCAAACTTTAGGACTATGGTTAAAACTAATATTGAAGCTATAATACACCTCTCTTATTCGTGTCGAGGTTACTTAGACCGTTGAGTACATGGTTTTAAGTAACTCCAACATGAATAAAAGAGGTTTATTATAACTTTAATATCGGTTTTAACCTTAGTCTTGAAGTTTGATGTCAATCAGGAGAGAAATTCAAACATGGAAAGAAAAAGAAAAACGGGAAACGAGCTTTTTTTTCACCTCACATTTTTCAGCCTGCAAACTTTAGGGTCCAAAAAGTTAAAGTTGAAAACTAAGGGTTCAGAATGTAAATACCCCTAAAATTCGGGGTCCAAAATGCAAAAAACCCCAGCAATCAAAGGGCCAAGATAAGATACGTTCATGGGTCCAAATGAATAAGAAGCTCCAAGAGAAGTTTCTGCCTCTTAACTATCTAAGTGACAACATCAACAAGCTTCAAAGATTGGCCCAAGGGAGCAAAAGTGTGAAGGAATATACAAGGGAGTTCAAACGTCTACTACGGAAGTGTGATCTTAAGGAGGAGGATCCACTAACTTTGGTATGTTATCTAATTGGTCTTGATGATTATATTAGACATATTGTTGAATGACAATCATATAAAACTGTTGATGAATTAAGTTCTTTAGCTCTTGATGTTGAAGACAAAGGAGATGCTGTCATTGCCAAAGTTTAGGTCACATTGATTTGGAGTGTCCTAACAAGAAATAAGTGTCTTTGGTTGAGTACCAAACGTATGATAATGAATTATTTGAGGATAATGTATAATGTGATCAAGGATGATCACACTACACACGAATTCAGGATCTTTGATGGAGACCATCACACAGAACAGTCAGCAGCAGCAACTCCATCAGCAAAGGAGGCTTCCAAGGGATCTTGACCAGCAATTGCAGCAGCAGCAACCCAAGGAGGAGGAGTACTTGTTGCTTCACACAACTCAGCAGCTAGGAAAGCCTATCCAGCAGAAATAGCAGGCTTTCAAAGCCCATCACATACAGCAAGCCACTCAGCAGACTTCTCAGCAGTCCAAAGTTTCAGCAGGAGGTTCTTAGCATCACCAGTAGCCACCACACCACCAACAAGAACCATCCAGGCTTGTTACACCGCTGTAAAGCAAGCCTTGGCATTTGCAGCCACTCAGCCCATCAGCATTGGTCATCCAGACCAATTCCAGTTCAAAGAACAACGATCAAGCGGTGACTTTCAATGTTGTATCTCTTGATTGAGGAAGTTTCAGCCAATGTTTCCTAGGAGTTCTTTGTTCCTTGCCATGTACTTTTCAAGTCCAAGCCAAGTCCCAGAATGATCAAACATGGCACGAGTAAGATTCAGAAGACAGAACAACCAATCCCAGCAGTGTTGTTTTTATCAGTTTTTCCAGAACCCAAGCTCTAGGCCTATATATTCTGATTTTTGATCACACGGGTTATTTTGGTCTTTCCAGCATGACTATAACCTGTTGAGATTATTTCCAGGTTAGTGTTGGCGCGAGAATTACCTCAGTAAGTTTAGTTTTACCTCTTAGAAGAGGAAAGCCTCTCATTGGTCCATTTTGCCACCATTTGGGCATTTTGGTCCAATCAGAGCTTAGGTCAGTAATTTCCTTATATTTACTTACATTTTGTACTCGAGATCATTAGGATGTAATCATATGTATTATTTTCAGGCTTTGTAGCTTAGGATAATCTAGGGAGATTAGACAGAATGCTTATGCTTAAGCTGCTGTTGATCAAACTGATTAGTTTTCTTTATATTCTGATGTTTTCTATCAATGAAGGATATCTCAGTGTTCATTCAATAGTATTCTCGAGTGTCTTAGTACCTCTGAAAGTTTGTGAGTGTCCTATAACTCTCAATCTTGGTTCAATCAGTTCCTGTCACTGGAAATTGGCAAATCCAGCAAGTGTAAACTGAGCATGATCATCCATGCTTTGGTGTATCTGTAAAGGCATGTATGTGAGAGTCCTTGCCCTTGATTGCAATTGTGGTGTGTCTGTATCAACTGTAAGCAAGCCTATCCCTTTTATTCTGTTGTTGGGTTGTCTTCTATTCCAGCTTGTTGCTTTCTATCATTTGTTGTAAGTTCAAGCATCCAGTTGTGTGTATGTGTGATTGTTTGGTGTGTTCTAGCTCAACACTCTGATCTTAGTGAGGTAGCATACATCATCTTGGTATCAGAGCTTTGTGTTCTATCTTGGGGTGTGTTTGCTTGTTTTAGTAAAATGGCCGGAACTAGTAAAACACCACAGGAAGTCTTAGAACAAACCCTGAAAGAGAAGGAAGAAGTAGAACAAAAAATGAAATTTTTGAGTGAGCAGTTAAATTACTATATGAGATTGCATAGGCATCAGTTGAATAAGGAGACTAATGATGAGATGGAGGAAGGAGAAGGTGAGAATCCTTTCAGTAGGACAGGGAGAGGAGGTCGAGGTCCTAGACCTACACCCAGGAGAAGGAAAAGGATAATAAGATCACCTAGAGTCAGTGAGCCTGAGGAAAACAGTGAGAGTGAAAGAGAAGTAAGAAGGGAAGATAGGAGGATTGAGAAACTTGATTTCAAGATTGATATACCTGAGTATGCAGGAGAACTAGACCCTGATATTTTCCTAGATTGGTTACAGATAGTAGAAAGAGTCTTTGATTTGAAGGAGGTCTCAGAAGAAAACAAGGTGAAGTTAGTAGCCTTAAAGTTAAAAAAAATATGCTTCTACTTGGTGGACTAATCTGCAGAGAAGGAGAATGGAGATTGGAGAGGCTAGAGTGAGTACTTGGCTTGAGATGAGGCAGAAGTGGAAGGAGAAGTTCCTTCCAGACAATTACATGAAGGAGAACTACAACAAGTTACAGCATTTTGTGCAGGGGAACATGTCAGTAGAAGAGTACACAAAGGAGTTTGAGCACTTGCTTTGGAAGTGTAATATGCAAGAGAATGAAGTGCAGACCTATATCAGGTACCTTGCAGGCATGAATGAAGGCATCAAAAACATTGTAGAGTTGCAGGTTTATGATTCCGTTGATGAGCTAAGTTCTCTGGCTCACAAAGTGGAACAATAGAAGAAGTCTAGAGCAAAGGACTACAGCAGCAGCAGATATCCAGCCAAACCTTATGCACCAGCCAAGCCAAACCCTTACAAACCTTATAATGCCCCACAAATGACCTACCCACTCCCACTTCCACCTCAAACCAGAAATCCAGCTCCAGGACCCCCACAAAATCAGCCACAAAATCCCCTACAAAGAACCCCAACCCCTATCAGCAGGCCTTATACAGAAAGAAGGTGTTTTAGGTGTCAAGGACTAGGGCACATTGCCTCAGAATGTCCAAACAAGAGAATGGTTACTCTTGCTGAGTACCAAGCAGCTTTGTTTATTAATCTTGAAAATGTGCAGGGAGAAGAACAGGAGTATGAAGAGCATGACCATGACCATATCTATGATGATGAGGTTATAGAAGAAGGTCCAGATGAGGGAGAAATGCTTGTGATCAGAAGAGTCTTAAGCAGCTCAGCAATAGAGGAAGCAGAAGAGCAGAGGGAGAATATCTTTCATACAAGATGCACTCTTGGAGGGAAGGTATGCTCAGTGATAGTAGACAGTGGGAGTTGTACCAATGCAACTTCTAGCACCATGGTGAAGAAGTTAAGCCTGGCCACCAAGCCCCACCCAACTCCATATACCATCCAGTGGCTCAGTTCAGGCAAAGGTATCAAAGTTTCTACTAGATTCCTTGTTGCTTTTTCAATTGGTCAATCATACAAAGATGAGGTTTGGTGTGATGTCTTACCTATGGATCCATGCCATTTGCTTTTGGGTCGACCTTGGTTGTATGATAGATCAGTGAACCACTGTGGAAGAGCTAATACCTATACCCTGACCCTAAACCACAGAAAGATTGTGCTAACCCCCATGAAACCCTCACAGTTAACCAAAAAAGCCAAAACCTTATGTCTTGAACCTAGTCTTGATGTGTTGCTTCTATTTGATCATCATGAGTTTAGCACACAGAAGGACTTGATCCTTTTAGACCTTGAAGAACTCTTAGCACCACAAAATGACCACCCTTTATTCCTACCTTTACTTCAACAGTTTCAGCATGTATTTCCTGATGAAATGCCACCTGGTTTGCCACCTAAAAGGGATATCCAGCACAAAATTGATTTAGTGCCTGGATCAGTGTTACCTAATAAGCCAACTTATAGGATGACACCAGCAGATACCAATGAGATACAGAGGCAGGTAGATGAGTTATTTGAGAAAGGAATGATTAGGGAGAGTCTAAGTCCATGTGCAGTCCCAGCCTTGTTAGTGCCTAAGAAAGATGGAAGCCAAAGAATGTGTATTGATTGTAGGGCTATTAACAAGATCACAATCAAGTATAGGTACCCTATACCTAGACTTGAAGACATGTTGGATGAGTTACATGGGTCAGCAGTCTTTTCTAAGATTGATTTGAGGAGTGGATACTGCCAGATAAGGATCTATGAGGGAGATGAGTGGAAAATAGCATTTAAGACCAAGGGACGGTTGTTTGAATGGTTGGTCATGCCTTTTGGTCTCACTAATGCCCCATCTACATTCATGAGACTCATGAATCAGGTCCTTAAGCCACACATAGGCAAGAGTGTTGTTGTATACTTTGATGATATTCTTGTCTATAGCAGGTCTGAGCAAGAGCATGTGAAGCATTTGCAGGAGGTTTAAACCATTTTAAGCAGGGAGGAGTTATTTGGGAATCTCAACAAGTGTCACTTCTTTACATCCCAAGTGAACTTCTTGGGGTACATTGTTACAGCAGCAGGTATTCAGGTTGATAATGAGAAGATTCAAGCAATCAGGGAGTGGCCTGTGCCCACTTCTATTCATCAAGTCAGGAGCTTCCATGGCTTGGCTTCATTTTACATGAGATTTGTCAAGAATTTCAGCACCATCCTAGCACCAATGACTGAAATGGTGAAAGGGAAGTCATTTATTTGGACAGCATCAGCCCAGAAAGCCTTTGAAGAAGTCAAAGAAAGGCTCACTTCAGCACCAGTCCTAGCATTACCCAGCTTCAGCAAAATTTTTGAAGTAGAATGTGATGCTTCAGGAGTTGGCATAGGAGCAGTATTGACCCAGGAGGGCAAGCCAGTTGCCTACTTCAGTGAAAAGTTAAATGATGCCAAGAAGAAATAGAGCACCTGTGATAAAGAATTCTATGCCATCATCACAGCTCTTCAACACTGGAGGCACTACCTTATTGGAGCAGAGTTCATACTTCACAGTGATCATGAGGCCTTGAAGTTTATTCAAGGGCAGCACAAGCTCAACACTAGGCATGCTGCTTGGGTCGTGTATATGCAGCAGTTTCACTTCATGATCCACAACAAATCAGGAGTGCTAAAGAAAGGAGCAGATGCATTGAGTAGAAGGTACATGTTGCTTCACATGCTTGATTCTAGAATTATTGGTTTTGAGCATTTGAAAGTTTTGTATCAGGAGGATGGAGATTTTAAGCAGATGTACCGGAAGTGTCAGCAGCAATCCCAGGGTCTGTACCACATAGACCAGGGATATTTGTTCAAAGGAAGTAGGTTGTGTGTCCCTAAGAGCAGTTTCAGAGAACTATTGATCACAGAAGTCCATGGAGGGAGTTTAGCAGGGCATTTTGTAGTTGAGAAAACATTATTGATGTTGCGAGAGCATTACAGTTGGCCAAAGATGAGGAAAGATGTGGAGCATCTATTGAAGAGGTGCAACGTCTGACAGTTGGCAAAGTCCCACAGCCTACCCCAAGGCTTATACACACCATTGCCAGTTCCCAGCAGCCCTTGGGAAGATGTAAGCCTTGATTTCATTGTAGGTTTGCAAAGAACTCAGAGAGGGAAGGATTCAATCATGGTGGTGGTTGATAGATTCTCAAAGATGGCACATTTCATCCCATGCCACACCACTATTGATGCCACCAAAGTTGCTGAATTATTCTTCTAAGAAATTGTTAGATTGCATGGAGTGCCAAGAACAATGGTATCTGACAGGGATACCAAGTTTTTGAGCCATTTTTGGGTCATTCTATGGAAGAAACTGGGCACCCAGCTCAAGTACAACACCACTTGCCACCCACAAACTGATGGCCAGACAGAGGTTACTAATAGAACACTTGGAGTCCTATTGAGAGCACTGATCCACAAAAAGAAAGCAGGATGGGATACTCTATTACCCCATGCTGAGTTTGCTTACAACAAAGCACCATCCAAGGCCACAGGCTACTCTCCATTCCAAGTAGTCTATGGTAAAAATCCAATTTCCCATTTGGATTTAGTTCCACTAACTACTTGTGTCAAATTTAGTTTTGAAGCAGGTAAAAGAGCAGATCAAATCAAGGAGATTCATCAGCAAGTAAAGGAGAGAATTGCCAAATATACTGAACAGGTGTCTACTTCAGCAAACAAGCATAGTAAGAAGGTGACCTTCCAGCCAGGAGATCTAGTTTGGATCAACCTCAGGAAGGGCAGGTTCCCCAGCAAAAGAAAAGGCAAGCTATTACCAAGAGCAGATGGACCCTTTGAAGTGCTTGAAAGAATTGGAGATAATGCCTACAAATTGGATCTATCTGAAGAGTATGGAGGCTCAGCAACATTCAATGTAGCAGATCTACGACTATACTATCCAGCAGATGAAGACCTTACAAGTTTGAGGACAAACTTTCCTCAACCTAGGGAGGATGATGGAGACCATGACAAAGAACAGTCAGAAGCAGCAACTCCATCAGCAAAGGAGGCTTCCAAGGGATCTTCACCAGCAATTGCAGCAGCAGCAACCCAAGGAGGAGGAGTACTTGTTGCTTCACACAACTCAGCAGCTAGGAAAGCCTATCCAACAGAAACAACAGGCTTTCAAAGCCCAGCACATACAGCAAGCCACTCAGCAGACTTCTCAGCAGCCCAAAGTTCTAGGAGGAGGTTCTTAACATCACCAGCTGCCACCATACCACCAACAGCAACATCCAGGCTTGTTACACCATTGTAAAGCAAGCCCTAGAATTTGCAGCCACTCAGCGCATCAGCATTGGTCATCGAGACCAATTCCAGTTCCCAGCAGCAACAATCCAAGCAACTGATTTTCTCAATGTTGTATCTCTTAATTGAGGAAGTTCCAGCCAATGTTTCCTAGGAGTTTTTTGTTCCTTGCCATGTCCTTTTCAAGTACAAGCCAAGTCCCAGCATGATCAAACATGGCACGAGTAAGATTCAGAAGACAAAACAACCAATCCCAGTAGGGTAGTTTTTATCAGTTTTTCCAGAACCCCAGCTCTGGGCCTATATATTCTGATTTTTGATCACAGGGGTTATTTTGGTCTTTCCAACATGACTTTAACCTGTTGAGATTATTTCCAGGTTAGTGTTGGCGCGCGAATTACCTTAGTAAGTTTAGTTTTACCCCTTAGAAGAGGAAAGCCTCTCATTGGTCCATTTTGCAACCCTTTGGGCATTTGGTCCAATCAAAGCTTAGCTCAGTAATTTCCTTTTATTTTCTTACATTTTGTACTCGAGATCACTAGGATGTAATCATATGTATTACTTTTAGGCTTTGTAGCTTAGGATAATCTAGGGAGATTAGACAGAATGCTTATGCTTAAGCAACTGCTAATCAAACTTATTTGTTTTCTTTATGTTCTGAAGTTTTCTATCAATGAAGGGTATCTCAGTGTTCATTCAATAGTATTTTCGAGTGTCTTAGTACCTCTGAAAGTTTGTGAGTGTCCTATAACTCTCAATCTTGGTTCAATCAGTTCCTGTCACTGGAAATTGGCAAATCCAGCAAGTGTAAACTGAGCTTGATCATCCATGCTTTGGTGTATCTATAGAGGCATGTATGTGAGAGTCCTTGCCCTTGATTGCAGTTGTGGTGTGTCTGTATCAACTGTAAGCAAGCCTATCCCTTTGATTCTGTTGTTGGGTTGTCTTCTATTCCAGCTTGTTGCTTTCTATCAGTTGTTGTAAGTTCAAGCATCCAGCTGTGTGTATGTGTGACTGTATGGTGTATTCTAGCTCAACACTTTGATCTTAGTGAGGTAGCATACATCAATCTTTATGAACAAGATGAGAATCTTCCTTCTCAAAGTTCTTAAAGATCAACCAAATTGAATGAAAGAAGATGGAAAACGAAACAAAGATGAATGGAATTCGTTTACCAAGATGATCAATTGAATGATGAACGAATGTTGAATGATTGATGAACGATGGAATGAATGATAATGGCTTTGAAGACATCTACGGAGATATAGACACACCACTCCAAGACTTCTCCAATTCTACCTTTCACTTCCAAGGGGCGCCAACCCTAGGCTAGAAGTAGGGATAGGACGATTACTCCCTCAAGAGAATCGAAAACTAGCACAAAAGCTAGAGAGAAAACAACATCATGTGTGTTTGATTTGTATTTGATATATTGAATGAATGTGTTTACAAGGCCAACCAAGGGGTCTATTTATAGTAAATGAGAGGCCCCCTTGCTGTGTACAATGAAAGAAATACAAGGCATCTAGCTTACAGCGTCTAATACAAGTGTGACATCATAAAGAAACAAATGTACATAAGCTAGATTAAAACAATGATAACTTGCTCATTTCTCTTCCAAACTTCAAGATTCAAAAACCATTGGAAAGCTCCTTTGATGTAGAACAATGGCTCTAGGATGGCTTTCACAATATCTTCATGGTTCTTGAGATATAGAGCAAATTACTGAGCTACCCTTGATGAAGTCGTTCAAACGTGAGAGAAACATGAGTGAATGGAGCTCCTTTTCCATGTAATCGAGTATTTGGCTCCCATGATGTATATTTGATGTCTTCCTTGATGACCTTGATGTAGTTGGCTATCAAATATACATCAGAGGACGAAAATGTAGTAGAAGAGGAGTATGTAGAAGAATTGAATGTGGCAAAGAGAGCCTTGAAAGAAGTATGTGTGTGGAATGAACATCAACAAAGAGAGTGCAAGATCTCTCATTGTACCAACAAAGGAGAAGTATGTTTATTGATCAAAGAAGGAGAAATTTGTGCCTTCTATGGTTACATTGACGCCCCTACAACAATGATCCACACGTTAAGCTTGGAGAGCTATTCACGCCCTACACAATGGCTAAGCCATGACAAAGACATTCATGAGGATCCATGAAGTTTAGTAAGTCTTTCCATTTACAAGAATTGTAGAGATTCATTATGGTGTGATATTACTTTTATGGATACTTGTCATAGTTTGTTGGAAAGACCAAAGTTGCTTGATAGGAATATCATGCATCAAGAGACATCTCTACTTCCATCTTATACCACACGGCCAAAGGAGAATAAGAGCAACATTGTGACACTTATGGAGAATGAGTATCATGAATTTGGAGAGCAAAAGAGCCTTATTCTTGTTCAATTGGACGGAAGCAAAACGACCTCAGCAAATGTTCGTTCACTCTTGAAATCTCTTGTGGAACGTTTCTCTCATATGTTCCTGATGTATATTTGATAGCCATATACATCAAGGTCATCAAAGAAGACATCAAATATACATCATGGGAGCCAAATACTTGGTTACATGGAAAAAGAGCTTCATTCACTCATGTCTCTATCACAAACAAATGGCTTCATCAAGGTTAGATCGGTAATTTGCTCCATATCTCAAGAACCATGAAGATATTATGAAAGTCATCCTAGGGTCGATTGTTCTAAATCAAAGGAGCTTACCAATGGTTTTTGAATCTTGAAGTTTGGAAGAGAAACGAGCAAGTTATCATTGTTTTAATCTTGCTTATGTACATTTGTTTCTTTATGATGTCACACTTGTATTAGATGATGTAAGCTAGGATCCCTTGTATTTCTTGATTGTACACACCTAAAGGGGATCTCATTTGCTATAAATAGACCCCTTGGGTGCCTTGTAAACACAATTCATTCAATAATCAAATACAAATCAAACACACATGATGTGGTTTTTTCTCTAGCTTTAGTGCTAGTGTTTCATTTCTCTTGAGGGAGAATCGCCTATCCCTACTTCTAGCCTTGGGTTGGCGTCCCTTGGTGGTGAAAGGTAGAATTGGAGAAGCCTTGGAGTGGTGTGTCTATATCTCCATAGAAGTCTTCAAAGCCATTATCATTCATTCCATTCGTTCATCAATCAAACGTTCATCTTTGGTAACGAATTTCCAATCTTGTTTCGTTTTCCATCTCTTTTCATTGAATTTGGTTGATCCTTAAGAACTTTGAGAAGGAACATTCTCATCTTGTTGATAAAGATCCTAGATTCTATGTGTAATGATATCTCTTAGATCCCATTATACATCAGTTCCTTAAAGATATCATCATACAAGAGTGTCATCAAAGGCTGCCACCAAATCAAGAGTTTCAACACCAAGTAGATCTTGTTAAAGGATCTATGCTACACCACAATTCGGCCTATGGAATGAATCACTTGGAGTTAGTCATGATCATGATGGAGCATGAGAAGCTATATGGAGGCTTAGAGAAGAATTAATTCTTCACGTTCAAAGTTGTATGCCTTGGGTATGACTTATCAAGAGAAGGAATCAAAGTGGATAAAGAGAAGGTGAAAGCAAACCGAGAAAGGCTCATACGTGCATCTATTCATGAAAGTCACTTGAATGAAGCAAGTCATTTGCTTAAAGAAGATGCTTTAATATGAAGGAATATGCTAGTTAACATGTTTGAATCAAGAGTACTTGGGTCTTAGTATATCCAAGCATTGTATGAAGAAGATGATGATTTTAAAGAAATATATGAGGTATGTAAGAAGCATCATCAACAACTCTATCATATTAGTCATGGATTTCTTTTCAAGGGAAATCAACTATGTATTCCAAAAGGTAGTACTCGTGAAGTCTTGATCTTGGAAGTACACGGAGGATCTCTATTTGATCATTTGGGTATGAAGAAGAAGTATTTAAAGATGAAAGAGTATTATTTTTGGCCTGATATGATCAAGGATATTGAGTATGTAATCAAACGTTGCAATGCTTGTGATCTTTCTATAGCTCATGAAGATATCAACTTGAATCTCATGGTTGAAGTGCCAAGGATTTAAAGAAGTCAAGAGGCTATAGTCATTGATGATCATTCAAAGATGGATCGTTTCATACTATGTCATATTACTTATGATGAAGGCAAAGTTGTGAAACTATACTTTGAAGTTGTGAAGTTACATGGGATTTCTACATCCATGGTGCATAATCGAGAATCAAAGTCCAATAATGTCAATGGGTTATTTTGGAAGAAGTTGATGAAGTTTAGTAAAGGAGTCTATGATGACTTCAAAGCCTTTAAGAAGAGAGCTTGTAATCTCTTGCGAAGAAGCAAGGTGAACAAGAGAGTTGATGCTCACAACACTTATGGAAAGGTCTCTAATGTATAATGGGATCAAAGAGATCTCATTACACATAGAACTCAAGATCTTTATGAACAAGATGAGAATCTTCCTTCTCAAAGTTCTTAAGGATCAACTAAACTCAATGAAAAGAGATGGAAAACGAATCAAGATAGGAAATCGTTTACCAAATCATGAACGTTTGATGAATGCTTGATGATTGAATGATGGACGAATGATGGATGAATGAATGAATGGATGAACGAACGATAATGGCGTTGAAGACTCCCACGAGGATATAGGCACACCACCTCAAGGAACTCTTCAATTCTACCTTTCACCACCAAGGGATGCCAACCCAAGGCTAGAAGTAGAGATGGGACGAGTCTCCCTCAAGAGAAACGAAAAACTAGCACAAATGCTAGAGAGAAAACAACATCATGTTGTGTTTGATTTGTATTGATATTATTGAATGAGATGTGTTTACAAGGCACCCAAGGGGTCTATTTATAGTATTTGAGATCCCCCATGGCGTGTGAATTACAAGGAACAACAAAGGATCTAGCTTACATCATCCTATACAAGTGTGATATTATAAAGAAACAAATGTACATAAGCTAGATTAAACTATGATAACTTGCTCGTTTCTTATCCAAACTTCAAGATTCAGAAACCATTGTGAAGCTCCTTTGATGTAGAACAGTCGGCTCTAGGATGACTTCCACAATATCTTCATGGTTCTTGATATATGGAGTAAATTACCGAGCTACCCTTGATGAAGCTATTCGTTTGTGTGAGAGACATGAGTGAATGAAGGTCCTTCTCCATGTAATCGATTATTTGGCTCCCATGATGTATATTTGGAACCAAATCTACATCATTCCCCCCTTTTTGAGAAGAGTTTGTCCTCAAACTAGGAAGTTCTTCTTCACCTTCATAGTAGGGCTTAAGATCACTCACGTTGAAAGTACAACTTCCTTCATAGTCTTCACCAAGTTGTAGTTTATAAGCATTGTCATTAATCCTTTCCAAAACTTCATAAGGACCATCTCCTCTCGGTGCAAGCTTACCTTTCCTCTTAGAAGGAAATCTTTCTTTCTTCTAGTGAATCCAAACAAGATCTCCCGGTTCAAATACAACCTTCTTCCTTGTTTTATTCACTCTACTAGCTACATCTTGCGTATACTTCAAGATTTTCTCACGAACTTCTTCATGTAGCTTCTTAATCTCTTCCACCCTTTTGTTAGCCTCAAAGCTAAACTTTGTTGATGTAGAAATAGGTGTGAGATCCATAGGTTGGAGAAGGTTCCTTCCATAAACCACTTGAAAAGGTGACAAACCCGTGGCTTTGCTTGGGCTTCTATTGAAGGCAAATTCTGCGTGACATCGAAGAGTATCCAACCCTTTCTTGTCTTTAATGATGTATATTTGGTGGCCATATACATCAAGGTCATCAAGGAAGACATCAAATATGCATCATGGGAGCCAAATACTCGATTACATGGAAAAGGAGCTCCATTCCCTCAAGTCTCTCTCACGTTTGAATGGCTTCATCAAGGGTAGCTTGGTAATTTGCTCCATATCTCAAGAACCATGAAGATAATGTGAAAGTCATCCAAAGGTCAAATGATCTACGTCAAAAGAGCTTTCCAATGGTTTTTGAATCTTGAAGTTTGGATAAGAAACGAGCAAGTTATCATAGTTTTAATCTAGCTTATGTACATTTGTTTCTTTATGATGTCACACTTGTATAGGATGGGTAAGCTAGATCCTTTGTTGTTTCTTGTATTTCACACGCCAAGGGGGTTCTCAAATGCTATAAATAGACCCCTTGGGTTCCTTGTAAACACATCACATTCAATAATATCAATACAAATCAAACACATCATGATGTTGTTTTCTCTCTAGCTTTTGTGCTAGTTTTCGTTTCTCTTGAGGGAGATTCGTCCTATCTCTACTTCTAGCCTTGGGTTGGCATCCCTTGGTAGTGAAAGGTAGAATTGAAGAGTTCCTAGAGGTGGTGTGCCTATATCCTCGTGGAAGTCTTCAAACGCCATTATCGTTCGTTCATCCATTCATTCAATCATCCATCATTCGTTCAACAAGCTTTCATCATTCAAACATCAAACGTTCATCACATTTGGTAAGCTATTTCCTATCTTGATTCGTTTTCCATCTTCTTTCATTGAGTTTGGTTGATCCTTAAGAACTTTGAGAAGGAAGATTCTCATTTTGTTCATAAAGATCATGAATTCTATGTGTAATGAGATCTCTTTGATCCCATTATACATCATTTACTCACCAATACTCGAAGTAGAGCTCCCAAAGTACGGTCGGTTACTTCCGTTTGTCCATCCGTTTGTGGATGACATGCGGTACTAAACTTCAACTTTATACCAAGCTTCTTCTACAATGTAAGCCAAAAATGACTAAGGAACTTTGAATCTCTTTCACTCACCATGGTCTTTGGAATACCATGTAACTTCACCACTTCTTCAAAATATAGATTTGCAACTTTAGTAGCATGATAGGTGGTATGGCAAGGAATGAAATGTGCCATCTTTGAAAACCTATCAACAACCACCATGATAGAATCCTTGCCTCTTTGAGTTCTTTGTAGACCCACAACGAAGTCTAAACTCACATCTTCCCATGGACTATGTGGAATAGGCAAAGGAGTGTACAAGCCTTGTGCTAAAGTGTGAGCCTTCGAAATATTGCAAGTATTACACCTTTTAACCATATGCTCTACATCTTTGATCATGCTTGGCCAAAAATAATGCTCTTTCATCATCAAATAAGTTTTCTCAATGCCTAAATGACCCGCCAAAGATCCTCCATGGACTTCTATAATCAACAATTCACGAATACTACTCTTTGGAATACATAGTTGATTTCCCTTGAAAAGTAATCCATGCTCAATATGAAAGAGTTGGTGGGGATGCTTCTTGCAAAGCCCATAAACCTCCTTGAAATCCTCATCATTTTCATACAACTCTTTAATATGCTCAAAACCAAGGACTCTTGAATGAAGAACATGAGTGAGTAAGTACCTTCTTGATAAAGCATCCGCTCCTTTGTTTAGATGACCTGCTTTATGCCTTATTACAAAATGAAACGCTTGCATGTACTCAACCCATTTGGCGTGTCTTGGATTAAGCTTATGTTGCCCTTGAATGAACTTTAGAGCCTCATGATCACTATGTAGAATGAATTCACCACTTGGAAGATAATGTCGCCAATGCTCAAGAGCTCTTATAATTGCATAGAACTCCTTATCTTATGTGCTATACTTCCTTTTGGCTTCATTCAACTTCTCACTAAAGTATGCAAGAGGTCGGCCCTCTTGAGATAAAACGACTCCAATTCCAACTCCACTTGCATCAACATCAACTTCAAAGACTTTGTCAAAACATGGTAATGCAAGAATAGGTGCATGACATAATTTCTCCTTAATAAACTCAAATGCTTCATTAGCACCTTTACTCCATGAAAACTCTTTCTTTTTCAACAACTCGGTCATAGGTGCAAGAATGGAGCTAAAATTCCTTATGAATCTTCTATAAAACGAAGCTAAACCATGAAAACTCCGTAGCGCATGAATTGACGTGGGTGTAGGCAATTCTTGAATAGCTTTCACCTTCTCCTTGTCGACTTGAATGCCATCTTTTGAAAGGATATATCCAAGAAACACAATCTTGGACGAGAAAAAGTGGCACTTCTCTATGTTGGCGTAAAGTTGTTCCTTCTCCAAAATGTACATGACCAACTCTAGATTCTTTACATGCTCCTTTTCACTTCTATTATATACAAGAATATCATCAAAGTAAACTACAACACACTTGCCAATAAGGGGCTTCAATACATGATTCATAAGACGCATGAAAGTAGATGGTGCATTAGTAAGACTAAATGGCATCACAAGCGACTCATATAACCCTTCTTTTGTTTTGAATGCCGTCTTCCACTCATCTCCTTCATGAATTCGGATTTGATGATATCCACTCCTCAAATCAACTTTGGAGAACACAACACTCCGATGTAGCTCATCAAGTAGATGCTCAAGACTTGGTATTGAGAATCTATACTTGATTGTGATCTTGTTTATGGCTCGGCAATCCATAAACATATGTTGAGACCCATCTTTCTTTGGTACAAGCAAAACCGGAACAACACATGGACTCATACTTTCACGCACCAAGCCTTTGGATAAAAGATCATCTACTTGCCTTTGCACTTCTTGAGCATCTTTCGGATTCATTCGGTAGGCCGGTTTGTTGGGGAGCATAGAACCCGAAACTAGATCAATTTTATGCTCGATATCCCTTCTTGGAGGTAACCCCTTTGGCATCACTTTTGGAAACAAAATGTTGAAAACGTTCCAAAAGAGGTTTGAGGCGAGAATGCTCATGTGTTGGGGACGCTTCCTCCTCTTCCAAGTTAGCTAGAATAAGATCTTTGTGCTATTGGAACTCATGATACTCGGCCTTCATAAAGGTCACAATATTAGTCTCCTCCTTTTGTTGTTGTTGTTGTTGGGGACGTATGATCGACGATGGTGAGAGAGGAGCCAAAGTGGTCTTCTTTTTGTTGAAAACAAATGTGTAGGTGTTTGTTCCCCCATCATGTGTGTCATGCCTATCAAAAAGCCAAGGTCTCCCAAGCAAAATATGACAAGTATCCATTGGAATTACATCACACCAAATACAATCTTTGTAGTTTTTACCAATGGAAAGACTTACAAGCACACGGTGAACCACACGAATTCCCTTTCCATGACTTAGCCATTGAATTGTGTAGGGGAATGGGTGTGGACTAACCTCCAATTGTAGCTTATTCACCATGGTTGTTGAAGCGGCATTTGTGCAACTTCCGCCATCAATGATTAGAGAACACACCTTACCTTGAATGGTACACCTTGTATGAAAGATGTTCTCCCTTTGTTTTTGCTCGTTTGGTACACAAGCAACGCTCAAGGCCCTTCTTACTACCAACATTTCTCCTTCATCGGCTTCCTCTACTTCTTCCTCATTCACGTCAATGGTGCCAACAACTTCCTCTTCATTCTCACTTTCATTATACTCCGGTTCAACATACAAAGAACTTTGATATTCAACCAAAGATGCAACTCTTTTGTTAGGACACTCCGAGGCATAATGACCTCAAGGAACTCTTCAATTCTACCTTTCACCACCAAGGGACACCAACCCAAGGCTAGAAGTAGGGATGATCGAAACTCCCTCAAGAGAAACGAAATACTAGCACAAAAGCTAGAGAGAAAACATCATGTTGTGTTTGATTTGTATTTGATATTGAATGAGATGTGTTTACAAGGCACCCAAGGGGTGTATTTATAGCATTTGAGAACCCCCTTGGCGTGTGAAATACAAGAAACAACAAAGTATCTAGCTTACATCATCCTATACAAGTGTGATATCATAAAGAAACAAATGTACATAAGCTAGATTAAAACTATGATAACTTGCTCGTTTCTTATCCAAACTACAAGATTCAAAAACCATTGTGAAGCTCCTTTGATGTAGAACAATCGGCTCTAGGATGACTTCCACAATATCTTCATGGTTCCTGAGATATGGAGCAAATTATCGAGCTACCCTTGATGAAGCTATTCGTTTGTGTGAGAGACATGAGTGAATGAAGCTCCTTCACCATGTAATCAATTATTTGGCTCCCATGATGTATATTTGGAACCAAATCTACATTAGTCTCTTACAAGAAGAAAGTGAAGCTTTGAAGAGAAGGGCCATATGGTCACTTGCAAGTGGTTTGATGTCATATTCATGGAGAAGAAATGCTCAAAGTTTGAGGGCAAACTTTTTCAACCGGGGGAGTATGATGTATATTTGATAGCCATATACATCAAGGTCATCAAGGAAGACATCAAAGCCTAATCATGGGAAGTTACTTGTTACTTACTGATGTATATTTGGTCCCAAATACACATCATGGGAACCAAATACAAGCTTATATGGAAGAAGAGCTTCAATCACTCTCATCACTCTCAATAATGAATGACTTCATCAAGTGCAATTCGATACTTTGTTCTATAACTCAAGATCTATGAAGCTATTGCGAAAGTCGTATTGGAGCCAAAGATAGATCATTCAAAGAGCTTTCAAATGGTTTTTTAATTCTGAAGATTGGAGAAGAATTGAGCAAGATATCAATGTTTCTTTCTAGCTATGTACATTTTGATTCTTTATGATGTCATATTTGTAATAGATGATGTAAGCTAGAAATCCTTGTAATCTTGATGTAGTGCACGACCATGGGGCCTAGGAATACTATAAATAGACCCTTTGGGAGGCCTTTGTAATTCATCTCATAATCAATATCAAATACAAGTCTAAACACATTGTTGTTTTCTCTCTAGTTTTCATGCTACAATTGTGTCTTCTTGAGGAAAGTCACGTGGAATCTCTTCTTCTATACTAAGATTGGCTATCTTAGTTGGTGATAGGAAGAGTTGGAAGATTCTTTGAAGTGGTGTGACTGTATCTTCTAGGGAGAAGCCATCGCCATTATCATTCGTTCGTTTATCATTCAATTTGGTGAGTTTCCAATTGTAATCGTTTGATTCTTTTTGTTGTAAATTCATCCATATTCGTTTCAAGCTTAAGATCAATCATAATGATGTATAATGGGATCAAAGAGATCTCACTACACATAGAATTCAGGATCTTTATGAACAAGATGAGAATCTTCCTTCTCAAAGTTCTTAAGGATCAACTAAACTCAATGAAAAGGGATGGAAAACGAAAAGAGAATTGAATTTGTTTGCCAAGACGGACGTTTGAATGATGAACGAATGATGAATGCTTGATGAATGATTGAATGAATGATAATGGCTTTGAAGACATCTATAGAGATATAGACACACCACTCCAAGAATCCTCCAATTCTACCTTTCACCACCAAGGGATGCCAACCCAAGGCTAGAAGTAGAGATAGGACGAATCTCCCTCAAGAGAAACGAAAACTAGCACAAAAGCTAGAGAGAAAACAACATCATGTTATGTTTGATTTGTATTGATATTATTGAATGAGATGTGTTTACAAGGCACCCAAGGGGTCTATTTATAGCATTTGTGAATCCCCTTGGCGTGTGAAATACAAGAAACAACAAAGGATCTAGCTTACATCATCCTATACAAGTGTGACATCATAAAAAAACAAATGTACATAAACTATATTAAAACAATAATTACTTGCTCATTTCTTATCCAAACTTCAAGATTCAAAAACCATTGTGAAGCTCCTTTGATGTAGAACAATCGACCCTAGTTTCACAATATCTTAATGGTTCTTGAAATATAGAGCAAATTACCAAAGCTACCCTTGTTGAAGCTATTCAAACGTGAAAGAGACTTGAGGGAATGGAGCTCCTTTTCCATGTAATCGAGTATTTGGCCCCTAGGATGTATATGTGATGTCTTCCTTGATAACCTTGATGTATATTGCTATCAAATATACATCACACAATCTTATGCTTCCACCCTTATTCCATTCGTCCATATTCATCAAACATTCGTCCATATACACGTTCAAAACGACCATTCATGCTTCTCAGAATCAATCTACAAGAACTTCGTCAAAAGATCGTTATATTTGATGTATTTTGGCCGACGCCAAATACATTAAAGGAGACCCATGATGGAGAACTGCTCAACCTAGGTCTCACCTTTGGGGACCATAGGTTCATAGAGGGAGATGGAGGCTCACATAGCCATGGCTTACTTTTGGAGACCCAAGATTCATGGAAGATGATGGAAACCTATCCATAGCAAGTCCAAGTCCACAACTAAAGGCCCAAGTACAAAGCCCAAGTTGAACTTCACAGTTTGGACCATTTCAAGATGAAGTTCACATTTTGGATCATTTTGAGATGAATTTCACATTTCTGACCATTTCAAGAAGAAGTTCACAGTTTTGGCCTTTTGATGTATTTCTTTACATTTCTAGGGTTTTATTTACATTTCCAGTTGTAGGAGGTGCCAAGTAATATATATAAACTTGGACACCAAGTCGTAGGAGTCTAGATTAATCTAGAATAGTCTAGAATGTTCTAAAATGATCTAGAACGTGTGTGTGTGTGTGTGTGATAGGCGTGTGGTGTGCTAGATTAGGCGCCAAGCTATGTAGTCCTAGATAAGGTTGGCTTATTTTATAACTAATCCATCTTGGATTAGGAAAGCCAAGTCCTACAAGGATTATTATCTCTTGTAACCAACCCCCCTTAGGATAAGGAGTCCTAATCAAAGGAGGAGATGGTGTAGATGGCGTCTAGTATTAGGAGTCCTTGGCTTGCATGCCAAGTAACAGAGTCCTAGTAGGAGAAGATGGCTTGCACGCCAATCTTGAGAGTTCTAGGAGGTTTAGGACTTTAGTAGTATAAATAGCTACGCTTGTAGCCTCTCAAAGGCACCCAACTTTGAATTATGAAATCAGTTAAGCTTTCAGCTTTCTCTCGAGAGTTTGGATAAACCTCACCCCTTTCTTCTATTTTATCTTGGTATGACACCCAAGTGGTTAGGAAGAGCTTGATCCTAGGTTGCGGTCTAGATCAAGTTAGCCCTAGGTTGTCTTACTTGTGGATTCAAGTTAGAAACCTAGAACTATCTGTTCTTATCTTTCTGTCAATACAGTTAAGATAATTACTTCTTTTATCTCTCTATCAATATAGTTGAGATAAATTCCAAACCCTAATTCACTCTCTCCCCCTATCATCCAAACGTCTCTCTCTCAAACTCTACTCTCTCAAATCATCAATTTCTCTCTCACTCTCCTAAAGGCCTCATGCCAAATCTCTTCCATAATCTCTCATACTCTCATGCATTCATTCAATCATTCTCTCCCTCATCCCTAGCTCACGCCACCCTCATCTCTTCCTCAAATGAACGTCCATCCCTTCTCTTCTCTCAAATCTCTCTCAAGTAATCCCTCCCTCCACAAAGACCTCACGTCACTTTCAAAAGCCTCCTTATTTTCGTCCTTCTCTCTTCTCTCAAACTCCACAAAGATCTTATCTTTCTCCATCCCGAATTCATATTCCATCTCAAGTCTCTCCACTCTCTCAAAGACTGCGTCTTTCTCTCACAAAGCTCCCTACCTTTTGCCCTAGTTCACTTGAAGCCTCCCATGTTGAGATTGGTGGCACGTCTCCCTTGATGTGTAATTGATCAAGATGCAATCTTTGATCCCATTATACATCATAATTTTGGAATCAGAGCTCTAGGTTCTTTCGAGTGCAACTTTAGCCCCACAAAACAACCCAAACACAATCCCCTCCATACCTAAATCACAAAAACCCCAACCGTCCATCACCATGGCTCACAGGATGTTCCTTATGAGGAGAGTTCTTAGTAACTCAATTGTTTTTGAAGATCAACAACAACGAGAGACCATCTTTCAATCTCGTTGCACAATCAAGGGAAAAGTTTGTTCGTTGATCATTGGTGTTGAAAGCAGCACCAATGTGTCATCAACTACAATGGTGGACAAACTTCAGTTGGAAACGAGTCCCGATCCAAAGCCCTACACCATCCTGTTGCTCAGTCAGGGTGAAGATCTACAAGTGATTCTAAGATGTTTGGTTAGCTTTTCCATTGGCAAATCCTTTAAAGAATCTTCATGGTGTGATGTTTTGCCTATGGATGCTTGTCATATTCTACTTGGAAGACCATGGTTATTTGACAGGAGTGTGATGCACAACGGAAGAGCTAATACCTACACTCTTCTGATGAACAACAAGAGAATAACCCTAACTCCACTGCAAATAACCCAACCGTCCCCACCTAAGGAAGATGATCCAAACCCCATCACTTCTATGACCACTGAACGCCCTAAGTTTAGTGAGCATAAGGAGATCACTCCCTTAGACCCAAACACAAATCCTAGCCACAAAGAGCCAACCAATCTTGAAGAACCTAGTCACAACAACCCTCCTCTCGTCACCCCCCTTAGAGAACAACACCCTCATGTCACTACAACAGAACAGGCCTGCGGCGACCGTTACTATCAGTCATAAACGGGCTCTATCGGTCGCAGCAGAGGGCGGGCAACCGATATCAGCGATCAATACGTATCAGTCGCTGCAGATCCGTTGTTTGACGAACCGAGCCACCGATACCAATCGGTCGCCAAACTTGCGTCCGATATACAATGGGGCGACCGATACGTATCGGTCGCCAGTTTAGCAACCGATACAGTGTCAGTCGCAACGTATCCATCGTAAATTTAGCGACCGATACGCTATCGGTCGCCATGTATCAATCGCAAAATAGTGACTAATAATTAGCGGCTGATACATATCGGTCGCAGATTATAATTTAAATTTTTTTAAAAAAAATTCTGGATTAAATCGACTAGGTTATAATCATACTGTATTTATCGAAATATCGGTCCCTGCTATTATTATATTATCCATATATATATATATACATACATATATATATATATATATATATATATATATATATAGATATATATATATATATATATATATACATATATATATATATATATATATATATATATATATATATATATATAAGCTGTGTATTTTTTCACCTGTCAGTTTCATACATAACATACTTAAACATATATAATATTAAACATTTATGCATAACTAAAAGTTTATACATATATATAATAGCTAAAAGTTCATAACTAAAATTCAAGCTAAGTTTCATACAATCCAAACACAACTTAAAAGTTCATAACTAAAAGTTCATGCTAAGTTCATAACTAAAAGTGCATAAGTTCAAGGTTGGGGAGGGAATTGCGGGGATCCTGATAAGTTTAGATATTGAGATGGGGAAGAAGAACTACCGCGTTGTCGTTGATATTGGACAACTTGTGTCAATTGACTCTGAATATGTGAGATGGCGAATGTGTGGGCAGCAAGTTGATCCCGCATAATAGCATCAGTGGACGGAGTTGCGCAGGGATTCCTCGAAGAAGAAGAACTACCCTGGGTAGGGGGTGGAGTATCATAGAAGTACGAGGTCGCACACTCAAGACCATAGATAGCTTGGTCTTTGGGTTTGTACTCCCCTGCCAGTTGGAGGTACAACTCCCTAGCTTCCGGGGAGTTCTCACACTTTTGGCGAAAAGTTTCCGGCAAGAATTCATACATAAGTAGCATACACAATAAAACATAAAACATGCACAACTTAAACCATTCACAGCCACACGCCGGAGTTCAAATACAAACCAAACACACATAAAACATGCACGGCCACACGCCGGAGTTCAAATACAATCCAAACACAACTTAAACCATTCACGGCCACACGCCGGAGTTTAAATACAATCCAAACACACATAAAACATGCACGACCACACGCCGGAATTTAAATACAATCCAAACACAACTTAAACCATTAACGGCCACATGTCGAAGTTCAAATACAATCCAAACACACATAAAACATGCACGGCCACACGCCGGAGTTCAAATACAATCCAAGCACAACTTAAACCATTCACGACCACACGCCGGAGTTCAAATACAATCCAAATACACATAAAACATGCACGGCCACACGCTGTAGTTCAAATACAATCCAAACACAACTTAAATCATTCACGGCCACACGCCGGAGTTCAAATACAATCCAAACACAACTTAAACCATTCACGGCCACACGCTGAAGTTCAAATACAATCCAAACACACATAAAATATGTACAACCACATGCCGAAGTTCAAATACAATCCAAACACAACTTAAACCATTCATGGCCACACGCCGGAGTTCAAATACAATCCAAACACACATAAACAATGTACGACCACACGTCGTAGTTCAAAAACAATCCAAAACACAAGTTAATGTTAATGAATATGTTTAAAAGAAACTTACAGCAAGTGTGGCATCATGTTCAGAACTCCACACCGGATTCCACGCAGCATCTCGCCCACAGTGAATGTGAGCCTGGACTTCAGACATGGTCATCAATTTCCCCTCGGCCATCTACAAATTAAAATAGTAAATGCAAAAAATTGTTTAGATAGTTCGTAATTGTTAATGTATACATATAACTTTAATTTATTAATTGTGCCAATTTAGGATTCACCTGCTTCTTCATATAACTTGTTGCATAAACCGAGCCAACCCGCGTAATGCAATTGGCGGAGTTTTCATTGTTCTTGTTTGCTTTGGCGGCATTGGACCTCCAAATGAAATCCTTGGTTTTGGATTCCTCATCTATTGCATCACGATGCTCATCGCTCATATGAGGTACAAGGTCCGTCCTCTTCTTGGTCCTGACCTTGTACCTTGTATCAGAAGCCCGGTCGCACAATTTCGTGTGCCACCCACTAAACACATCTCTTGTTAATTCTTCTTCCAACACATAATGTCGCTGTATAAAGTAATTTATTAATGATTAGTTAAACGACTATTATATAAAAGAAAATCATGGACCCAATTTGCATAATTACTTACACAGAAATCCAACCACAAATTTGTTTTCTCTTCTTTGGACCATTGGGAAGCAGGCTTTGGATTTGGGTGGGCACGAATTTGCCCTCCAACAAACCGTGCTAAACGGGGATCGGCGAACTTATGCAATCGTTACGGAAAAAACAAACAAAGTTATTAAAACCAATGCTAAATCACTGTACATAAGATTTTATGTGATCATCTTACCAATCCTACCCCCGTTCAAGTCTTACACGGTTGGGGTATAGAGCAGGGTCGATTGGAGCAGCTCTTTGCCAAATGTTATGTGGCTGTCTCCCCCTAATATAATAGTTAATATCAGGTAAAATCAAAACACAAGTTAGTTCCAAACTTATATATATATATATCAAAAATGGCATGCGTACGAGTAGAATGCATTGGCTTCAACTAAGTTCATGAAAAATTTGAACCAAGTTGTGAATATAATAAAAGTTCAATGACTAGTAATGTATATTGACAAGATAATAGAATTCACTAATCATACTCCCCTTCATCGTCACTACAAATAATCTCGGTACAAATAGGGTCTAACATATTATCCTCCTCTATTCCCACTCCCTCTTCCCCTATAATGGATTCATTAGCATCATCGTTCATGGCTTCCTCATCACTTAAGTCATCTCAATCTTCGATTTGGTCCTCATCAATGCCAGATAGTGTTGGAGGATTTTTAGTGCTATCCTCTTGATATGCGGCATCATCAATGCCGTCAATCGTTGACCTCAGCTTTATGATGAGTATTGCCCACCACTGGTTTCTATCTCGCCTTGTACTAGGATAATGAGTATAAAACACTTTCATTGCTTGGGATGCCAGCACGAATGGTTCATATACTCGATATCGTTTTGTGTGGTTCACATCCACGAGATTGTAATGCTCATGTTTGTTCAAAGGATGGACGAAGTCAAACCAATCAACTTTGAACAAAACAACTTTGTAATTTCTAAATTTTCCTAAGTATTCCAACTGAATCACTTCTTGGAGCGTCCCATAGAAGTCTACGCCGTGCATTCCTTTGACATATACCCTAGAGTTGGCATTCGACTTTCATTGCCGTTGGACTTGGAAATTGTAGTTGTTAATGTAGTAATGGTTCCACCAACGCACATTTATGTTGGGACCGTAGGCTAACGCTCGAATAAAGTCATTTGCTTCATTTGAATTGATAGCCTACATAATATAATTTTTGCAAAGTCGTCAACTTCAAGTGGACAACATTATGATAATTGAACTAGAATATTACTAATTCAATCAAACTTGATCGTTCACCATTCGTTTAAATCATTCGGGAAATTGTTTCCCAAATTTGCTCCACAAATCCCCTATTTTTGTGCGTGGATGTGATACGCACATATCTTCTTCAAATTGCCTTTCAACAAATAACTTAAGGTGTTAATTAGATAATTAGTTACATAGTGCATGTACATACACATAGCAACGTGCAATCGTACATACCTTTCATACTTTTCCAACAAGTCGCTATTTGAAAGAACATATGCATGCGCCGCAACAAACTCTTGTTGGTTGAGATACTTCTTTTGACCCTCACTTGGCGCATATCCAATGTTTGAGGAAAACACATCAGGGAGGAGTTCGTTAACATCGTTAACATGTTTCACATCAGGGCATGCGTTTCTTTTAAGTTCCCTAGACTTAGTTTGAACATCAGGGGCAAAATATGCATCACAGAAGTTCGCTATCTCCTTTGTTAGGTATGCATTGCAGATAAACGATTCTACTCGTGCCTTGTTCCCCATGTTTTTCTTTAAATGGTGCAAAAATCTACAACATTTTACAAGTAACAAACATTGATGTTTCCTTAAGATACATAATTCATCCCATAGTAACTATGAAAGATATGTAAGTTTAGTTGTACCTTTCAAAAGGATACATCCACCTATACTGCACAGGTCCTTCCATCGCTGCTTCATAAGGAAAATGTACTGGAAGGTGTTCCATTACATTGAAGAAGGCATGGGGAAATATCATTTCCAACTTACATAGATTTTCGGTATGTTTCTCTCTAACCGGATCATATCACTCACCTTTACATTAAAAGCACATAAATCTCTAAACAACTGGCTAAGTTCAGTCAATGGCTTCCAAAATTTTTGAGGAAGTAGCTCCTTGGTTGCAATTGGTAACAACCTCTCCATGAAAAAAATGACAATTATGGCTCTTGAACCCCTGCAACTATGAATTTTTGGGATCGACACATCTGCTCAGATTGCTCGCATAGCCATCAGGGAGTTTGAGGCCTTTCAACCACTCACACAAGGCGTTAACCTCTTCTATACCCATTTGATAGGGAGCGTTCGACATAGTTTTGGTGCTAGTCCCATCTTGATGATGAGTTTTTTGAATGTTTAGCCGACGACGCTTGCAATGGGTGGCTTGATCCCTACGCGAGTTCTTATCATCCTTGGTCTTGGCTTTGACAATCATGACGGTATTCAACACTTGATCAAATACATTCTTCTCAACATGCATGACATCCAAGTTGTGTCAGATTTTAAGATATTTCCAATACGGCAACTCCCAAAATATGCTTCTCTTGTTCCAATTGTGAGACTCTAAATAACCATCAGCACAGTTATGCTGTTCCATGGAGCTCAGGAAATTACATACATGATCCCAAATTTGTTCCTCACTCAATCGAGGGAGTGGAGGTGAATTTTCTTCCTTATTCTTTGAGAAAGCGCTCTTATTTTTTGGAAATGGATGGTTCTCTGGGAGAAATTGTCTATGGGAACCGAACCAAGAATGTTTCCTACCATGTTGTAGCCATCTAGCCTTTGTGTTCTCCATACAGTAGAGACAAGACATTTTCCCCGCTGTGGTCCAACTAGAGAGCATTTCATATGCCAGAATATCGCTTATGGTCCACAACACGGATTCCTTCATTTAAAAATTTTGCTTCTTGGCGACATCATATGTGTCAATTCCAACCTCCCATAAATGTTTCAACTCATCGATTAACGGTTGCAAGTAGACATCAAGATTGCCCTTTGGACTTTTCGGCCCAGGAATTAACAGAGTCAGAAACAAGTACTGTTTCTTCATGCACAACCAAGGCGGCAAATTATATGGAGTTGCAATCACCGGCCAACATGAATACGTCTGACCGAAACTGCCGAAAGGTGCAAAACCAACTGTGCATAGCCCCAACCGTACGTTTCGGGGCTCGGACGCAAATTCCTTACGAAGGGCATCGAAATGCTTCCACGCTTCATTGTCACACGAATGAACCATAGTTCCATCATCACGTGCATTCATTGAGTGCCACGTCGTGTGCTCCGTAGATGTCTTAGTTGCATACAATCTTTGCAACCTCGGCCCGATTGGGATGTAAATCAATTGCTTGTGTGCAATGCGTTTCCCACGCAACGTCGTTTTAGCATACCTATCGGCTCCGCATTGGTCACACTTATCTAAGTCAACTTTCTCCTTCCAAAACAACACGCACCCATTGGGACACGCATCGATTCTCTCATATGGAAGTTCTAAAGCACCAAGCAATTTCTTCGCTTGATAGTAGGTGTCTGTCATCTCATTGCCAGGGGGATATACGTCTTTCATTAACGCTAACAGACTTGTACTCACATTTTATGTTAATCATCCGTGAGACAACCGACAACAAAGACATATCACTAACTTCATACAAAGGCTTTTTGGAGACATTGAGCATTTCTAAGAACTTCTTAGTCCCTTCCTCTCGCTCATCTTCCCTCGTATCATCACCGCAGCTCAAAGGCATATGGCCCATGGCATCGGTGATCATTTCTTGCATACTGTTGACACCTCCAGTACTAGAAGACCCATCAACCATAGTGTTAACAGTTTGACCACTACCCTCGAGAGTGGCAAAAGTCTCCCCGTGACTTATCCAAACATGATAATTTGGCTGAAAGTCGTGTTTGTACAAATTTAGCTTCACAATATCCTCGTCAATGTACTTCAACTTTTTGCATTTGCTACAAGGACACCTAAGTTTACTCAAACTACTCCATTGTTTTGCAACAGGTATAAATTCTTCATTCACCCTACGTACGAATTCCACACTAAGATGTTCACCATCATGTCTTTCATACATCCATTTTCTACTACTCTCCATTATGTATTTAGCTGCATACAACGTATATATCATTGTATGGGATTAAGTCACAATTAATTAAAGCAAATACATAATTTTCATGAATATAATGTATGTCATTATTTATTGTTAATAAATATATCATGTTTCATTGAATTTCAACTAAACTTTTATGACTATCAATTAAAACTTCAAGTAAACTTTTTTTTGACATCTACAACTAAGTTATGTCACTAGTCAAGAGGATCCTGCTATTATACAAGTAGAGTGTGTTTGTTCCTGTTAATCTATGATTGAAAATGACTTTCATGAGTCGTATCGACTCTTCTTTATTTGTCTGGTTCACCAAAAAGTAGCGCAATCTCAGCAGTGAAATTGCGCGAGGTCTATAGTGCTTTGGGAGTTAGAAGCGTATCTGATTCAGTACAATGCAGTGTTTCTATTATGCAGCCTGGTGGGCAACAAGACAAGGTAGGAATGAAAGAGAAGCTTATAGTAAAGGGTCTAATAGAAATCGTGTTGAGCTTTTTTGCATGTAAGATTCATAGATCCTTCAAAGCATCGTGTCTTACTTTGATGGACCTATGAATCTTACATGCACGAAATCCCAACATGATTTCTATTAGACCCCTTACTATAAGCTTCTCTGTCGTTCCCACCTTGTCTTGATGCCCACCAGGCTGCACAATAGAAACACTGCATTGTATTGAATCTTAGACGCTTCTAACTCCCTAAGAACTATAGACCTCGCACAATTTCACTGCTGAGATTGCGATACCTTTTGGTGAACCAGACAAATAAAGGAGAGTCGATACGACTCGTGATAGTCATTTTCAACCATAGATTTTAAGGTCACAAACACACTCCACTTTTACACTAACAGGATCCAAACTCAACCTCTTTTCATGACATCTACAACTAAGATATATACTAGAACTATAAATTAACCTACTTACTACTATAAACTACCATGACTAATAACCTATATTATTATGTAGCAACTGGTTATTGAGTACTTAAGTTACTAAATGGATGTGACATAATTAATAATAATTAATGTCTACATTTGGAATTATGAGTAATTAAGTTAGAAATTAGGTTAGATTAGAACCAAGTTTACGCTACCAACTTCGTTGGATAACTTTATCAAAGGCAAGTCTCTAAATGTCAATTAAACCTTGTTGTGATGAACAAGCTCACAGAGTTATATGTAAGGGTAATCAACCAGTTGTGACGTAGCAAATGTCGATCGTTTTGCATTTAGCACCCCAACCACCTTTCAAAAGAAAACCCAATAAATCAAGATTGAGTTCATGGGTGTTCATTTTAAAAGTGGTTTGGATGCTAAAAATAACGATCTACATTTGCTACATCACAAGCGGTTGATCACCCTTACATATAACTCCGTGAGCTTGTTCATCACAACAAGGTAGAATTGGCATTTAGAGATTTTCCTTTGATTAAGTTATCCAACGAAGTTGGCAGTCTTGTAAATTAATTCCTAATCAAACATAATAACTAACTCACTTACTAATAACTACCAAAATCATCCAAACTCGACACTTTTTTATGACATCTACAACTAAGCTACTTAAATGGTTGTTGAATACTTACGTAGCAACTTGTTGTTGATTACGTAAATGGACGTGACATAATTATTTACTACTCTTAGTTTACTAACCAACAATAATCTAACTTTAATTTCAAACTCTAACATCCTAATACTATAATAAACTCCAAACATTCATAATTCACCCTAAAAATTTATATTCAAAACACAATTCTAAATTGAATTTCAAACCCTAAACTTGACTAACACTAAACACTACTATAAATTTAAATTTCAAACAATAACCACACTAAAATTACTCAACTAAATTACTCATATACAACAATATATATGAATTTTACAATTAAAAATCAACAATTTAACTACAAAAATAAATTAGGGGACTCACATTGGTGGTTGCTGGAGATGTTGGCGTCGGTGGTTGCCGGAAGTGTGCGCACGATGGTAGCCGGTGGTCGTCGGTGGTCGCAGTGTCAGCCGGCGTCGACGGTGGTGGCCGGAGTGAAGGTGGTTGGGGCGGTGGCTGGGGTCGGGGTGTGAGAGGAACGAGCGAGATCGGGAGAGAAAGAGCAGCGTATCGACTGGATGGATTATGCCCGTTGTGTCATTCAACAGGCCCGACGACCGATAGCCAGCGACCGATAGAAAGTCAGACGAAATTAATATTACCGTTGAAGTATTTATTGAGCCTCGCGAACGATACCCAGCGACCGATAAAGGGAGACTTGCGATCGATATGGTATCAGTCGCTGTCTATCGGTCGCCCGTGTCAATTCGAGCAACCCATACATATCGGTCGCTTAGGTAGGTCGCCCCAGACGTTTCATGTTGTAGTGTGTGTTCCTAGACGAGAGACTACCCCAACGTGAAGTCCAAACTGATCCCATTCCTAGATCAGTTGTGCATCATAAACCAACAACTCACGTGAACCCTAGTGACCTCCAAGTGGTTCAAGGGCAAGATGAAGATCTTCAAGCAAAGGGTATGATTAGGGAAAGTCTATGTCCATGCGCCATCCCTACCCTTTTGGTCCCAAAGGAAGGAAGCCAAAGTCTGTGCACCAACAAGGTTACTACCACGTACGTGTTTCCTAGAAGTGAAAATCAAGTGAACGAGCTATTTGGTACCCAAGTCAACTCCAAGGTTAATCTAACAGGTGGGTACAACCAGACTCGAATTCAAGAAGGGGACACTGCTATCAAAACCAAAGAAGAACTCTATGAATGGTTAGTCACACCTCGTGGTCTAACTAACACTCTCTTTACTGTTATGAGATTGTTGAATCAGGTTTTAAGCCCCTTATTAGCAAGTGTATTGTTCTCTACTTGGGTGATATACTTGTGAACAGCAAGAGTGAGAAAGGTCACAACATCTTTCATCTCCAATCTGATTTGGGGACCTTAGCTCACGTGGATCTGTATCAAAATCTACCCAAGTATAGCGTCTTCACCAACAACATAGTCTCTCTTGGCTATGCTCTTTCGCATGAAGTGTTCAAGTTTGATGAAGAAAGAATCAAAGCTATCAAGGAGTGGTCTACTCCAACTAGAACTCATGATGATCGAAGCTTCCCCGGCTTGGCCTCTTTCTATAGGAGGTTTGTGAAGAATTTCAATACTACTTTATCTCCTATGACCGAGCTATGGAAATCCCAGGAGTTTTCATGGAGTCTCACTACCCACCAAGCGTTCATCAAGGATAAACTCTACACCACACCAGTCCTAACCCTACAAAAATTTGATAAGAGGGTTGAGTGTGATGCTTCTAGAGTTGATGTTGGACCATATCAACTTGTTCTATCTCAAGAGGGCCGCCCCAAAATTCATTACATGAAAAAGTTTGGTGATCCTAGATTCATGGAAGATAATGGAGGCCAGCCCCGCTCAACAAACAAAGAGGTCTCATTCCTCCCATCAAGTTTGAGGACAAACTTTTTCCAACAAAGGGGGAATGATGTATTTTGGCCCACGCGAAATACATCAAAGGAGACCCATGATGGAGAACTGCTTAACCTAGGTCTCACCTTTGGGGACCATAGGTTCATAGAAGGAGAAGGAGGCTCACATAGCCATGGGCTTGCTATTGGAGACCCAAGATTCATGGAAGATGATGGAAACCTATACATGGCAAGTCCAAGTCCACAACTAAAGGCCCAAGTACAATGCCCAAGTTGAACTTCACAGTTTGGACCATCTCAAGATGAAGTTCACATTTTGGATCATTTTGAGATGAATTTCACATTTCTCACCATTTCAAGAAGAAGTTCACAGTTTTGGCCTTTTGATGTATTTCTTTACATTTCTAGGGTTTTATTTACATTTCCAGTTGTCTGAGGTGCCAAGTAATATATATAAACTTGGACACCAAGTCGTAGGAGTCTAGATTAATCTAGAATAGTCTAGAATGTTCTAGAATGATCTAGAAGGTGTGTGTGTGTGTGTGTGTGTGATAGGCGTGTGGTGTGCTAGATTAGGCGCCAAGCTATGTAGTCCTTGATAAGGTTGGCTTATTTTGTAACTAATCCATCTTGGATTAGGAAAGCCAATTCCTAAAACGATTATTATCTCTTGTAACCAACCCCTCCTTATGATAAGGAGTCCTAATCCAAGGAGGAGATGGAGTAGATGGCGTCTAGTATTAGGAGTCCTTGGCTAGCATGCCAAGTAACAGAGTCCTAGTAGGAGATGATGGCTTGCACGCCAATCTTGAGAGTTCTATGAGGTTTAGGACTTTAGTAGTATAAATAGCTAGGCTTGTAGCCTCTCAAAGGCACCCAACTTTGAATTATGAAATCAGTTAAGCTTTTAGCTTTCTCTCGAGAGTTTGGATAAACCTCACCCCTTTTTTCTATTGGATCCTTGTACGGAACCCAAGTGGTTAGGAAGAGCTTGATCCTAGGTTGCGGTCTAGATCAGGTTAGCCCTAGGTTGTCTTTCTTGTGGATTCAAGTTAGAAACCTAGAACTATCCATTCTTATCTTTCTGTCAATACAGTTAAGATAATTACTTCTTTTATCTCTCTATCAATATAGTTGAGATATATTCCAAACCCTAAATCACTCTCTCCCCCTATCATCCAAACGTCTCTTTCTCAAACCCTACTCTCTCAAATCATCAATTTCTCTCTCACTCTCCTAAAGGCCTCATGCCAAATCTCTTCCATAATCTCTCATACTCTCTTGCATTCATTCAATCATTCTCTCCCTCATCCCTAGCTTACGCCACCCTCATCTCTTCCTCAAATGAACGTCCATCCCTTCTCTTCTCTCAAATCTCTCTCAAGGAATCCCTCCATCCACAAAGACCTCACGTCACTTTCAAAAGCCTCCCTATTTTCGTCCTTCTCTCTTCTCTCTAACTCTACAAAGATCTCATCTTTCTCCATCCCTAATTCATATTCCATCTCTAGTCTCTCCACTGTCTCAAAGACTCCATCTTTCTCTCACAAAGCACCCTACCTTTTGCCCTAGTTCACTTGAAGCCTCCGATGTTGAGATTGGTTGCACGTCTCCCTTCATGTGTAATTGATCAAGATGCAATCTTTGATCCCATTATACATCAATATTGTTGTGTAATGTGATCTTTCCTGGTCTCATTATACATCACAGCCCATACAAAAAAAACCTTGAGGTGCAGTTAGAGCTCGGGAGGCAAGTGAATGAGCAGCTTGTGGGATATTCGGTTTTTAGCTGCTCGGGATCTCAATGCCCGTGTGTCTGTTGCCCTTTAAGCCTAGCCTCAAACACACCCTCCGCTCCTCTCAAACCCTTTCGATGCTATGAAACATACCTTAAGCCCAACAAAAGTAAGCCTTGGTCGGTGCTCGGGGTGACGACGAACAATGGAGAGTTTTTAGAGACACTCACAAACACACAGGAGCAAGCTCGACTGGTTTCTCGTTTATTCACTAAAAGTTGAATGCTATTACACAGGAGCCTTGCTTATATTGGTACTTTCAGCAAGCTGCTGGCTGTAACCGAGTGATTAAGGCTTTTCTAAGCATTAGAAAACCTCTAATCTACTGCTAAGCTAGCTTAAGATATATAAGAAAGCTATTTAGAATTAATACATTACATAATTACATCAGATTATATTAAGAAAACAGCAAACTAGTGGCAAAAGTTGATGGCTGGATCTAGAAATGCCAGCAGATGCTTATCGGGCCTTAGTCATGCTTCCACTAAGCTTATTATAATCTTCATCTTGGCTGCTGAGGGTGCTGGTAATATTAGCAACTAAAGGACATTCGATTATTGAAAGGAAAATGACCAAATGACCTCATTACTGCTAAAAATGCTAACATTGTCCCAGTTGCATGTTGTTGCCTGCACTTCATGAACCAACATGCTGTAGAAAATGCACAAGGACATCAGTCACCTGCACTCCTCGAACAGTAGTAGTAAATGACCTTTAGGAACACAGGGCAACCACCAAATGTCATTGCCTTACTCTACTGCAGCTTGTAGTAGACCTTGAATGAGACATGAACCCTGATTTCACAGGTTGGGGTTCTGCAAAGGTCCGATTGCACCAACTGGACTTAAGTTCTAAGGCCAAGGTTGCCTCCTGCACAGGATCCTGGGGTGATCAAATTGCTGCCTTTGAATACTTCAAAATTCCCCTAGGACCTTCATGTATGCAAGGTCCTAAGATCAGAGTATTGACCTCACAGTACACCACATTAACAAACAAACACACAATCCTGATCTCACAACAGAGATTCAAGCACAAACACACCAAAACAGAACCTCACGACAAGAAACCAATTATAACCTCCTCAAAATAGAGCACAAACAACAATGAACGAATGGATTAAATGGATAATGATAATATGATGATCGGATGGACAAACTTACAATCAAACAGTAAACGAAGATAGTCTTGAGGTTCGAGCTAATATATACCCACCACAGCTAAAACATCAAGGGCAATGGACTGGATGACCTCAATGGATGCAGACACACCACCATCGAGATTATCAATCTCTACACCCACCATAAGGATTGCCAAATCCTTGTTACTATAGTAGAATTAACTAGAGATGAGAGTTTAACGTCACTCACAAACAAGAGGCTCAATGAAGGCACTCAAAATGCTATTGATTTCACTCATAGATAATGACCTCAAGCTGCCGATTACAAAGTATATAAAGCGAGGGTTGAGCTAGATGATTAAGGGTTTCCCCTTCCTCAAGAAACTCACTAATGAAGCATTAAGCTACTTAACTAACTTAGTAAGCTAATTAAGCCTCATTACAAACAAGATAACGTCAAAATAAAATGAAATAAAGTCTAACAAACGCGTTTTATTTATTACAAACATTTATATCACCTCACAAGCTGGAAATGGCCTCAACAGGTTGAAAGTGAGTCTTCGTGGAGGACCTCAATGCATGATCACCTCACAGAACTGGAATATCCTCAATAGTTCCAGAAGTGATGTCTTCATAGAGGACCTTAGTACTGGCAAACATCTTCACTGAGCTGGAAAGTCCTCAACAGCTCTAGAGTGAAGTCTTCAAAGCACTGGTGAGGACCTCAATCCAAAGATATGGAATTGAGAAGTAGCCTCACTGGTTGGCTGTTGGTGATGGTGATGATGTTGCTATTGTTGGACGACCCAATGACTTTTTGGACCATCATAAAGCACTCTTGGATGTCTGTGTTTGATGTGGTTGATGATGGCCTCAATGCTGATGTTGGTGAGGTCGTTGCTGCTCCTGATGCTGGTTCTGATGGAGGACCTCCATCATCCTCCCCAAGTTGAGGAAAGTTTGTCCTATAATATGGAAGGTTATCATTCTCTGGAATGTAAGGCCTCAAATCTGCAACGTTGAATGTAGCACTGCCTCCATAGTCTTCAGAAAGGTCTAACTTGTATGCATTATCTCCAATCCTCTCAAGTACTTCAAAAGGACCATCTGCTCTTGGTGTCAACTTTCCCTTCCTCTTGCTTGGAAATCTATTTTTTCTTAGATGAATCCAGACTAGATCTCCTGGATTGAAAACCATCTTCCTCCTATGCTTGTTTGCTGATGTAGAAACTTGCTCAAAATACTTGATGATCTTCTCCATGACTTGTTAATGAAGCTTCTCTATCTCTTCTGCATGTTTACCTGCTTTATAACTAAACCTCACAGAATTTGTTAGTGGGGATAAATCTAATGGAGTTATAGGATTTCTACCATAGACAACCTGGAATGGTGAAAGGCTAGTTGCCTTGGATGGTGCTCTATTAAAAGCAAATTCAGCATGAGACAAGAGGGTGTCCCATCCTGTTTTGTTTGTGGATATCAGTGACCTCAATAGTGTTCCATGTGTCCTGTTTGTGACCTCTGTTTGCCCATCAGTTTGGGGGTGACAAGCTGTGCTATACTTCAATTGGGTGCCCAACTTCTTCCAAAGAGTAACCCAAAAATGACTTAGGAACTTGACATCCCTATCAGACACCATACTCTTGGGAATACCATGGAGTCTCACTACCTCCTGGAAATACTATTCAGCCACCCTCACAACATCATAGGTGGTATTGCAAGCAATGAAGTGAGCCACTTTACTGAATCTATCCACAACTACCATGATTGAATCTTTCCCTCCTTGAGTTCTTGGTATACCAACAATGAAGTCTAGGCTGATGTCCTCCCAAGGACTGTTTGGAACTGGCAAAGGTGTGTATAGCCCTAGAGGTAAGCTATGACTCTTTGCAATCTGACATGTAGGACACCTCCTGACCCAATGCTCAACATCCTTCCTCATTTTAGGCCAACAATGATGTTCCTTCAACATAAGAAGGGTCTTCACAATGCCAAAATGACATGCGAAGCAACCTCCATGAACTTCAGAGATCAACAACTCTCTAAAACTGCTCCTTGGAATACATAACCTTGCTCCTTTGAAAAGAAATCCCTGGTCTATATGGTATAGACTTTGAGGATGTCCCTTGCATTTCTGGTACAACTCTCCCAAATCTTCATCATTCTCAAATAAAGCTTTCAACTGTTCAAAACCAAGCACTCTTGCATCCAAAACTTGCAACAGCAAATACCTCCTAGACAAAGCATCAGCTCCTTTATTAAGCTTCCCAGATTTATGATTGATCACAAAATGAAATTGCCGCATGAACTCCACCCAAGTAGCATGCCTAGTATTGAGTTTATGCTGCCCCTGGATGAATTTGAGGGCCTCATGATCACTTTGCAGAATAAATTCAGCTCCAATAAGATAATGCCTCCAATGTTGCAAAGCTTTGATGATAACATAGAACTCCTTATCATATGTATTGCATTTCCTCTTGGCCTCATTGAGTTTCTCACTAAAATAAGCTACCGGTTCTCCTTCTTGAGTCAACATTGCTCCAATGCCCACTCGTGAGGCATCACACTCCACTTCAAAGACTTTGGCAAAATAAGGTAATGCCAACACTGATGCTGAGGTTAGCTGTCTTTTGACCTCCTCAAAAGCTTTCTGTGCTGCTGGTGTCCAAGTAAAGCTCTTCCTCTTTACTAACTCAGTCATAGGAGCTAGAATATTGCTGAATTTCCTCACAAACCTCCTGTAGAAAGATGCCAATCCATGAAAACTCCTTATCTGTTGGATTGATGGCTTTGATCTTATCCTCATCTACTTGAATTCCTTCTGATGTCACAATACAACCAAGGAATATAATATGGCTGGTGAAGAATGGACACTTCTTGAGGTTCCCATACAACTGCTCTCTACTCAAAATCTCCATAACACTCCTCAAATGTCCAACATGATCCTCCTCAGGCAGGCTAGAAATGAGTATATCATCAAAATACACAACACACTTCCCAATCAAAGGTTTCAAAACTTGGTTCATGAGTCTCATAAATGTAGAAGGTGCATTTGTCAAACCAAAAGGCATGACTAACCACTCATACAGGCTTCCCTTAGTCTTAAAGGCTGTCTTCCACTCTTCTCCCTCATAAATTCTGATCTGGTAATATCCACTCCTCAAATCAATCTTTGAAAACACAATTGAGCCATGGAGCTCATCAAGCATATCCTCAAGTCTTGGAATAGGATATCTATACTTAATTGTGATTTTATTGATGGCTCTACAATCAATACACATCCTCTGACTTCCATCTTTCTTAAGGACTAATAATGTTGGCACTGCACAAGGGCTCAAGCTCTCTCTAATCATTCCTTTCTCCAACAACTCATCAACTTGTGCCTCTAGATCTCATTGGTTTCAGCAGGGGTCATTCTATAGGCTGGTTTGTTTGGTAAAATAGATCCCGGGATGAGGTCAATTTTATGCTGGATGTCTCTTTTTGGGGGTAAACCTGGTGGCATTTCTTCTCGAAAAAACATGTAGGTACTAGTTTAGGATGGGTTGGAATAAAGGATGGCTATTTTTTGGGGTTGGTTCATTTTGTGAGGCTGGTTCTTCATCAAGATCAAGCAAAAGTAACTCCTTCTGTTCACAAAGCTCATGATATTCAGCTGGTAAGATCACATCAAGGGATGGTTCAACAACCAGGTTCTTGGTTCTTTTTGTGAGCTGGGATGGTTTAAGTGGGGTTCAGGTTAAGGGAATAAGTATTGGCTCTTCCATCATGGTTAACAGATCTATCAAACAACCAAGGTCTTCCCAACAACAAATGACATGCATTCATAGGTATAACATCGCACCACACTTCATCTTTATAAACAGAACCAATTGAAAAATTCACAAGGCATCTAGATGAGATTTTGATACCTCTACTTTGATTCAACCACTGGATGGTGTAAGGTGCTGGATGAGGACAGGTTTGCAAATTCAGCTTTTGCACCATAGTCTGTGATGCTGCATTGGTACAACTACCTCCATCAATAATCAAGGAACATATCTTCCCTTGCACTGTACATCTTGTGTGAAAAAATGTTCTCCCTCTACTCAGCTTCCTCATCAATAATAGAACTACTAAGGATCCTCCTGATCACCAACATTTCACCTTCATCTGGTCTGGCCTCAACTTCCTCTTCATCATACACAAGATCTCCTTCAGGTTCATCATACTGTTCCTCCTCAACAACTGACTCAGGTTCAACAAACAGTGCTGCTTGATATTCTGCTAAGGTCATTGCTCTTTTGTTTGGACATTCTGAGGCTAGATGTCCAAGACCTTGACATCTAATGCATCTCCTCTCAGGGAATGGTCGATTGGTAGGGATTGGGGTTCTTTGTGGGGGATTTTGGGATTATGTTTGAGGTGGTTTAGGGGCTGGATATCTGGTTTGTGGTTGTGGGGATGGATAGGTTCTTTGAGGTGGATTGTAGGATTTGGTATAGTGGTCTGATTTGGTTTGAGGATAGGTTTTGGCTGGGTACTTGCTTCCATACTCCTTCCTTTGGGCCTTCTTCTGTTGTTCCACCTTATGAGCCAATGAACTCAGCTCATCAAGTGAATTATACACCTGCAGCTCGACCACATTTATGATGCTTTCATTCAACCCACCAAGATATCTCACATAGGTCTGAATTTCATTCTCCATATTGCACTTCCACAGCAGATGTTCAAACTCCTTGGTATACTCCTCAACAGATTTGCTACCCTGGACAAAGTGTTGAAGCTCGGAATAATTTTCCTTCATGTAACTTTCAGGTAGGAATATCTCCTTGAGCTTCTGCCTCATTTCAACCCATGTGCTGACTTTAGGTACGTTCATTGATCTCTTCTCTCCTTCTTTGCAAGTTGTTCCACCATGTAGATGCATATTTCCTCAATTTTAATGCAACCAACTTCACCTTGTTCTCATCAGACAACTCCCTCAAATCAAACACCCTCTCCACTGTTTGCAACCAATCCAAAAATACATCAGGATCCAACTCACCTCCATATTCTGTAATATCTATTTTGAAATCCAACTTCTCAAATCTCCTATTTTCCCTTCTTTCTTCCCTTTCACTCCTACTCCTGTACTCACTTACACTACTCCTAGGTGATCTCCTTACATATCCCCTTCTTCTGTGATACCTAGGTCTTCCTCCTCCCCTTCCAGATCCACTAAAAGGGTTATCCTCCTCTTCTTCTTCTTCAGACTCCACATCAGTCTCTCCATTAAGCCTATTTCTGTGAAACCTCATATAATATTTCAGCTGATCACTCACAAATTTTAGTTTCCCTTCCAATTCCTCCTTCTCCCTCAAGGCTTGTTCTGCTACTTCTTGAGGTGTTTTACTACAACTCGACATTATAAACAACTCAAATAACACAAGTAGAACATCCTTCAAGATGTTACTCAGCTCTGATACCAATTATGATGTAAGCAAGGTCCTAAGATTAGAGTATTGACCTCACAATACACCACAATAACACACAAACACACAATTTTGACCTCACAACAGAGATTCAAGCACAAACACACGAAAACAGAACCTCACGACAAGAAACCAATTACAACCTCCTCAAAACAGAGCACAAACACCAATGAACGAATGGATGAAATGGATGATGATAATATGATGATCGGATGGATAAACTTACAATCAAACAGTAACCGAAGATAATCTTGAGGCTCGAGTTGATACAGACCCACCACAGCTAGAACATCAAGGGCAATGGACTGGATGACCTCAATGGATACATGCACACCACCATCGAGATTATCAAGCTCTACACCCACCACAAGGATTGCCAAATCCTTGCTACTGTAGTAGAATTAACCAGAGAGGAGAGTTTAACGTCACTCGCAAACAAAAGGCTCAATTAAGGCACTCAAAATTCTATTGATTTCACTCATAGATAATGACCTCGAGCTGCCGATTACAAAGTATATAAACCTAGGGTTGAGCTAGATGATTAAGGGTTTCCCCTTACTCAAGAAACTCACTAATGAAGCATTAAGCTACTTAACTAACTTAGTAAGCTAATTAAGCCTCATTACAAACTGGATAACATCAAAACAAAATGAAATAAAGTCTAACAAACACGTTTTTCTTTATTACAAACGGTTATATCACCTCACAAGCTGGAAATGGCCTAAACAGTTTGAAAGTGAGTCTTCGTGGAGGACCTCAATGTAGGATCACCTCACAGAACTGGAATATCCTCAACAGTTCCAGAAGTGATGTCTTCATAGAGGACTTTAGAACTGGCAAACATTTTCACTGAGTTGGAAAGTCCTCAACAACTCTAAGAGTGAAGTGTTCAAAGCACTGGTGAGGACCTCAATCCAAAGATATGGAATTGAGAAGTAGTCTCACTGGTTGGTTGCTGTTGTTGGTGATGATGTTGCTGTTGTGGGATGACCTCATGACTTGTTGGACCATCATAAAGCACTCTTGGATGTCAGTGTTTGATGTGGTTGATGATTGCCTCAATGCTGATGTTGGTAATGTCGTTGCTGCTGCTGATGCTGGTTCTGATGGAGGACCTCCATCAGACCTGTTTGCCATAACTCTTCATGTTTGCTGCAGGAAGGACTTGATCCCTCCTGAATTCCCAGCTAAGTCCCATTGAGTGAAGGACCTGCTAAGGACCTCAGGATGGAAAGTCCTCTCTTCTTTCCTTACTGGCTTGGCTGGCATTGCTGTTGTAGATGGACCTCCATCATCCTCCTCTGGTTCAGAAAAGTTTGACCTCAAACTTGGTTAACCCTCCTCTGCTGGATAATAAGGTCTAAGATCTGCAACATTGAAAGTTGCACTCCCTCCATAGTCTTCAGATAAAGCCAACTTATAAGCATTCTCATTAACTTGATCAAGCACCTAGAATGGACCATCAGCCCTAGAAACAAGCTTCCCTTTCCTCCTACTAGGAAACCTGTCTTTCCTGAGGTGTACCCATACCAAGTCACCTGGAGTAAACACAACTCTTCTCCTCTTTTGATTTGCTACTGCTGCTACCTTCTCATTGTGCTTCTCAATTTTCTATTGTCAATACAACATGTTGGATTTGTTTAGGGATGGCGATGGGTCGAATCTGGATCAGATTCGTTGAGATTCATATTCAATTTGAATTATATAAATCCATATCCAGATTCGATCCAGATTCATTGGATTCAGATTGTTTAGATTCAATTGGATCCATGAATCCTGTGAATCCCTAATGAATCTCAATTAGATCCATCTCTTGCAAACTAAATTAGATGAACCTTTATGTGAGGAACTTTGATCAAGGGCTGATGTGGGATGATCAGTCGAACAATCTACCTAGGTCTTTCTCTATGTTCTTTTGTAATATGATAGATGGGATGAGTGAATATTTAGAGAATAATGGGAGAATACTTACATATTTTATTCGAGTAAAAAGAGGAAAAGAAATAACAATATTCACGAAATTAGCATTTTAACTGCTAAATCTATATGAAATTTAAGGCGAAATTAAAGTTCAATTATTTGGCTTGAAATTTTGTGATACATAGAGTTGATTGAAAAAGCTCAAATATAAACTTTTTAGCTGAAAATAGTTTTATCTGATAATATTTATTACAACATATATCAACAATTTTTGTCACTAAAACTAATTGAAACTTAAAAAGATTCAAATTTAACTGTTTGATTCGAATTTTTATGATATAATAGTATGAAGTAAAAAAAAATCTAATATGACATTTGAGCTCCAAATATTTTCGTTTGTATTATGCTTGCCACTTTTGTCAACCTTTTTTGCTATTAAATATGACTACAATTTAAGAGCAAAATTCAATTTTATCGTTTTTTCTCGAAGCTTTAGAATACGATATAATCGATTAAAAAAAGCTCAAATATGAATTTTAAGATCCAAATATTTTCATTTATAACATATATCATCACTTATGTCAACATTTTTTGTTATTGCTATTATATCTTACTGAAACTTAAGAGCAAAATTAAATTTCATCGAGTTGAATTGAAATTTTACAATAAGATATAATTGATTAGGAAAATGTCAAATTTGAATTTTGAGCTCAAAATATTTTTATCTGATAATATTTATTGCACATATACCAACATTTTTTACCGATAAAATTAACTGAAACTTTAAAGTAAAATTCAAATTTAGCTTTTTGAATTAAACATTATGATATGATATGATGGAGCGAAAAAAGATCAAATATGAATTTAGAGCTCCAAATATTTTCATTTGTAACAGATATTGCTACTTATGTCGACAAATATCGTTATTTTCTGATAATCGATTTATCTCCTATCAAACAAGAGAAATTTGACATGCAAAGTTGTTTTCCTTGGAAAATCACTTCCCTTGGAAAATCATTTCCTTAATGGTCATTTTTTTTACAATCAAACACAACCTAAGGTTTATTGGTGGAATTCAAGTGAGTCTATGGGCTATGGGGAGTTAAATGAATCTCATGGATCCTAAATGAATATGGATCTCAAGATCCAATAAATATTCATTTAGGATCCAGATTCAATTTTAGATTCATTGAATCCCAAATCAACAAATCTGGATCCTTTAATATGGATCGAATCCATGAATATGGATCGAATCCAATATCCATTGCCACCCCTAGATTTGTTGATGGAACTCTTTAATTTGCTTGGCCCTTAAATCAGCTTCATAGCTAAACTTGATTGAAGTAGCTTGGGGTACCAAATCCAAAGGAGTGATTGGATTCAGTCCATAAACCACTTGAAAAGGTGAATGACCAGTAGCTTTGTTGGGGGCTCTGTTGAAAGCAAACTCTGCCTGTGGTAGCATAGTATCCCAACTTCCTTTGTTTCTTGCTACAAGGCTTCTTAAGAGTGCACCAAAGGTTCTGTTAGTAACCTCAGTTTGACCCGTCATGCAGGGATGAGTAGTCTTTGAACTTGAGTTGAGTTCCCATCTTCTTCCATAGTGTAACCCAGAAATGGCTAAGAAACTTGGTATCCCTGTCTAAAACCATTGACCTAGGAATGCCATGTAACTTGAATACCTCTTGAAAATATAAATAAGCAACTTTAACAGCATCATAGGCAGTATTGCAAGGAATAAAATCAGCCATTTTTAGAATCTATCAACAACAACCATAATAGAGCCTTTACCTCTCTGAGTTCTTGGAAGTCCCACAATGAAATCTAGACTAACATCTTCCGAGGGACCTTTAGGAACTGGCAAGGGGTATAAAGTCCTTGAGGTAGACTTTGACTCTTGGATAATTGGCATATACTGCATCTCTTGACCAGATGTTCTACATATCTTCCAATCTTTGGCCAGAATTAATGTTTTTTTGAGCATAAGCAATGTCGTCTCTATGCCAAAGTGTCCTGCTAATCCTCCTCCATGCACTTCTGAGATTAGTAATTCCCTTATACTGCTTCTGGGAATATATAATCTGCTGCCTTTAAATAAAAATCCCTGATCTGTATTATACAAACCTTGAGGATGCTTTTGACAAGCCTGAAACTTGTCCTTGAAATCATTATTTGTAGCATAAAGGACCTTCAGTTGCTCAAATCCTAGGATTCTGGAATCCATGATGTACAATGATGTATTTTGGCCCACGCCAAATACATTCCAAGAGGCCCAAAACAATTTCCAAGAAACAAGGCAAGCTATGGAGGAAAAGAAGGGCATAGAGGCCTAAAGGCCTATTCATATGGTATGCTCTTTATGGTAAGAGGATGTCCAAACATCCTAGGACATGCAAGATCACGCAAACCAGTCCAAGAACAAGGCCCAAGTCACGTCCAAAAGGAGCTTCAATCTTAATTTTAATTATTTTGGATGTAACTTTATCTTTAGTTTTATTTTTGGTGTGTTTTTATTTAATTAGAAGTTAGACAAATCTAGAACATTCTAAATTGTTCTAGAATGTTCTAGAAGTGTCCTTTAGGCGTGTGATAGTATTAGTTAAGCGCCAAGTTAGTAGTTCTAATTTAGGATGACTTATTTTGTAACTAATCCATCTCGGATTAGGAAAGCCAATTCTAATTAGGATAAGATAAGTTGTAACCATCTCCCCTTAGGATAAGGAATCCTAATCCAAGAGGAGAATGGAGTAGTTAGGCGTCTAGGAGTAGTAATCCTTGGCTTGCACGCCAACCTAGGATTCCTAGGGGAATTAGAACTCTCCTAGTATAAATAGCCTAGGCTTGTAATCGTTTCAATCATTGCAGTTTAGAAATATGAATCAAGCTTTGAGCTTATCCCCTCGAGTGTTTGGATAAACCTCACCCCTTTCTTCTATTGTATCTTGGTTTGGCACCCAAGTGGTTAGGAAGAGCTTGATCCTAGGTTGCGGTCTAGATCAAGTAAGCCCTAGGTTGTCTAACTTGTGGATTCAAGTTAGAAGCTTAGTTCTATCCGATTTATCTTTCTGTCGATACGGTTAAGATCATTTCTCTCTTATCTTTCTATCAATATAGAAGATAATCCTCTTATTTTACCACCTCTCTCCAAACGTCTCCCCCATCCTCCCTCTCAAATCGTTCACCCTCTCTCCCTCTCACAAAAGCTTCAACGAACTCCCTCTCTCTCCATAACAACCCCCCAACAAGTTTTTCTCTCTCCTCCAACAAACTTTCTCAATCAATACTCTGTCCATCTCCACAAAGGCCTCATGCTACACCTCCCCCTTTACTCCCACCATAATTCGTCCACCTCCCTCCCATAAGCCTCCATCAAGATCCCCTCTTCCCTATTCAAGATTCAATCTTTATTGTTTCTTGAATCCACAAAAGTCCTCACGACAAAATAGCCTATTTCCCTCCACTCTCTCTCTCTCTTGTTCACGTGATGCACCCCTCTTTCACCCTAGTTCACGTGAATCACCCCCTGTTCCTAGATTGGTTGCACGTCCCCTTGATGTGTAATTGATTAAGGTTCAATCTTTGATCCCATTATACATCATGCAATAAGAAAAATCTTTTGGAAAGTGCATCAGCTCCCTTATTCATATTGCCTGACTTATGATGGATCATAAAATGAAAAGATTGATAAGATTGGCTATCTTAGTTGGTGATAGGAAGAATTGGAAGATTCTTTGAAGTGGTGTGACTATATCTTCAAGGGAGAAGCCATCCATTATCATTCGTTCGTTTATCATTCAATTTGGTTTGTTTCCAATTGTAATCGTTTGATTCTTTTTGTTGTAAATTCATCCATATTCGTTTCAAGCTTAAGATCAACCACAATCTTATGCTTCAACCCTTATTCCATTCGTCCATATTCATCAAACATTCGTCCATATACACGTTCAAAACGGCCTTTCATTCATCTAAGAATCAATCTACAAGAACTTAGTTAAAAGATCCTTATATTGTTGTGTAATGTGATCTTTCTTGGTCTCATTATACATCAGTTGGGGCAAGTGCCAGGCCCTGATGAGTAGGAGGGCGCGGCGGTCGCTGTTAAACCTGTGGCGCGAGCCAGGGCGGAGCGGCCGTCGGTGCAGATCTTGGTGGTAGTAGCAAATATTTAAATGAGAACTTTGAAGGTCTAAGAGGGGAAAAGGTTCATTTTGAACGGCACTGGCACATGCGTTTGTCGATCCTTAGAGACAGGGAAAGCCCGTCCGACAGCGCGTTCTGCGTGAGCTTCGTAAGGGAATCAGGTTAAAATTCCCGAACCGGGACGTGGCGGTTGACGGCAACGTTAGGGAGTCCGGAGACGTCGGCGGGGGCCTCGGGACGAGTTATCTTTTCTGTTTAACATCCTGCCCACCCTGGAAACGACTCAATCGGAGGTAGGGTCCAGCGGCTGGAAGAACACCGCACGTCGCGTGATGTCCGGTGCGCCCACGGCGGCCCTTGAAAATCCGGAGGACCGAGTGCCGACCACGCCCGGTCGTACTCATAACCACATCAGGTCTCCAAGGTGAACAACCTCTGGTCGATGGAAAAATATAGGCAAGGGAAGTCGACAAAATGGATCCGTAACTTCGGGAAAAGGATTGGCTCTGAGGGCTGGGCACCGGGGTCCCAGTCCCGAACCCATCAGCTATCGGCGGACTGCTCGAGTTGCTCGCGCGGCAATAGCGGGTCGCCGCGTGCCGGCCGTGGGACGGACTGGGAACGGCCCCTTCGGGGGCCTTCCCTGATGTATGTTAGCTCCCAAAGATCAGAGTATAGAACTTGCAATACACTACACAGACACACCTTTATAACTGAGGCTTTAAAACAAAGCTAATTGGATGCAATTAGCTGAAATGGATGACAACCCAATAAGGAAATAAAAGGATAGACTTATGTTCAATCTGATACAGACACACCACAGAATGATCACAAGGGCAGGGACTTGGTTACCTCAACAGATACAGACTCACCACCATTAAAGCAAGCAAGCTCTACACACACCATCAGGTTTGCCAGCTCCTGGATACTGAAGTAGATTTAACCAACTGAGAGTTTAAGAACACTCACAAACGAGAGGCTCAACTTTTGCACTCAGAAAGCTATTGAAAATTCACTGATTGATATCTTAAGCAGCTGGATACATCAATATATATAGCTAATCTAAAGTAGTTTGATTAGAGGAACTTAATTTAAGTAACCTGCTAATCTCCCTTCTAAGCTAACTGCAAAAACTAAACTAAATACATCACATTACATCTTAGTCTAGCTAATATCATCCGGATACAATTGAAAATGAAAAGAAAAAACAAAGCTTGCTTCTGATTGGACCAAACTCCCAAGGGTTGGCAATTTCAGCCAATCAGAACCTTTCCTAGCTGAGGGGGTAAAAATAAGTTATCTCGGTAACTTTCCCGGGCTTTTCTTAAGTTAGATATAACCTCAATAGCTTATGGAAAGCTGGAAAAGACTTAGGTAATCCTCATTGTAGCTGAATCAAAATTAGTTAGCCACAGGACTGGGATTCTAGAAAAACTGATAGCAGGCAACCTTGCAGGGTTGCTTGTTCAGTTGCTTGTAACTTGATACTTTCTTACTCGATCATGCTGGGACCTGACTTGTCCTTAGAAAATGCATGTCAAGGAACAAAAATTTCCTGGGGAACTTGTGCGGAATCTCACTCCAGAACTGTTGTTGGAATGAGTGGCTGTGCTGGCTAGAACTTTTCTTACCAAGGTGTAGCAACTCTGGATGGATGAAGTTGGTGGGCTGGTGGTTGCTCTATAACTCCAGATTTGTTGTTGAGCTGGATGGAAGCCTGCTGTTTCTGCTGGAATTGTTCCAACAGTTGCTGAGTGTGGTTTAGCAAGGCTTAGGACTATCATTGCTGGTGCTGAGGCTATTGTCATATCTTCCTTGGGTGATGAAGATGATGAAGAAGTTACTCGTGCTGTTGGTGTTGCTGAATCATCTTCCTCCTCCTGATCTAAAGGTGGTGACACTGAGTGATTCTTGGTACTTCTTTGGATGGTCTCCATCATCCTCCCCAGGTTGAGGAAAGTTTGTCCTCGAACTTGGAAGGTCTTCATGTGCTGGAAAGTAGGGCCTTAATTCTGCTATGTTGAAAATAGCACTCCCCTCATAGTCTTCTGAAAGATCCAATCTGTAGGAATTGTCTCCTATTTTCTCCAGTACTTCAAATGGGCCATCTGCCCTGGGAACAAGCTTCCCTTTCCTCATTGATGGGAACCTGTCCTTCCTCAGGTGTATCCACACTAGGTCTCCTGGCAAGAAAACCACCTTTCTGCTGTGCTTATTGGCTGATGTAGCTGCTTGCTCAAAGTACTTGATGATTTTCTCTTTAACATGCTGATGAAGCTTCTTGATCTTTTCTGCATATGTACCTGCTTCATAACTGAACTTTACAGAATTGGTTAGTTGAGATAAATCCAAAGGAGTGATAGGATTTCTCCTATATACCACCTGAAATGGGGAAAGGCCAGTTGCCTTTGAAGGGGCTCTATTGAATGCAAATTCAATATGGGGCAAGAGAGTGTCCAATCCTGTTTTATTTGTGTTTATCAGTGATCTCAATAGAGTTCCTTGTGTCCTGTTGGTCACCTCTGTCTGCCCATCAGTCTGTGGATGGCATGCTGTGCTATATTTTAGCTTTGTGCCTCACTTCTTCCAGAGAGTCACCTAGAAATGACTCAAGAATTTAGTATCCGTATCAGATACCATGCTTTTAGGGATTCCATGAAGTTTCACCACTTCTTGGAAATATAGCTCAACTACTCTTACTGCATCATTGGTGGTGTGGCATGGAACAAAATGTGTCATTTTGCTGAATCTGTCTACCACCACCATCACTGGATCTTTTCCCCTTTGCGATCTTGGCAAACCAACTATGAAATCCAGGCTCACATCTTCCCAGGGGCCTGTTTGTACTGACAATGGAGTGTACAGCCCTTGAGGTAGGTTGTGGCTCTTTGCTACTTGGCACACTGCACACCTTTTAACCCAGTGCTCTACATCTTTTCTCATTTTGGGCCAACTGTAGTGATCCTTTAGCATGAGAAGAGTGTTCTCAATGCCAAAGTGGGCTGCTAGACATCCTCCATGGATGTCTGAGAGTAGTAACTCCTTGAAACTGCTCTTAGGTGTGCACAATCTTGCTCCCTTGAAAAGAAACCCTTGGTCTATTTGATACAGACTCTGTGGGTGTTCTTGGCACGTCTGAAAAGTCTTACCAAAATCCTCATCTTCTTTGTACAAGGCTTTCAACTTGTCAAAGCCAAGTAGCCTTGCATCCAGAATCTGCAGTAACAAATATCTCCTTGAAAGTGCATCAGCTCCTTTGTTCAGCTTCCCTGACTTTTGATGGATCATGAAATGGAACTGTTGCATAAACTCTACCCAAGCATGCAGTGTTGAGTTTGTCTTTGCCTTGAATGAATTTCAAGGCTTCATGAGCACTGTGCAATATGAACATAGCTCCAATTAGGTAGTGCCTCCAGTGTTAATTCTGCTATGTTGAAAGTAGCACTCCCCTCATAGTCTTCTGAAAGATCCAATCTGTAGGCATTGTCTCCTATTTTCTCCAGTACTTCAAATGGGCCATCTGCTCTAGGAACAAGCTTTCCTTTCCTCTTTGAAGGGAACCTGTCCTTCCTTAGGTGTATCCACACTAGGTCTCCTGGCTAGAAAACCACCTTTCTCCTGTGCTTATTGGCTGATGTAGCTGCTTGCTCAAAGTACTTGATGATTTTCTCTTTAACATGCAGATGAAGCTTCTTGATCTTTTCTGCATATGTACCTGCTTCATAACTGAACTTTACAGAATTGGTTAGTGGAGATAAATCCAAAGGAGTGATAGGATTTCTCCTATATACCACCTGAAATGGGGAAAGGCCAGTTGCCTTTGAAGGGGCTCTATTGAATGCAAATTCAACATGGAGCAAGAGAGTGTCCAATCCTGTTTTATTTGTGTTTATCAGTGATCTCAATAGAGTTCCTTGTGTCCTGTTGGTCACCTCTGTCTGCCCATCAGTCTGTGGATGGCATGTTGTGCTATATTTTAGCTTTGTGCCTCACTTCTTCCAGAGAGTCACCTAGAAATGACTCAAGAATTTAGTATCCGTATCAGATACCATGCTTTTAGGGATTCCATGAAGTTTCACCACTTCTTGGAAATATAGCTCAACTACTCTTACTGCATCATTGGTGGTGTGGCATGGAACAAAATGTGTCATTTTGCTGAATCTGTCTACCACCACCATCACTGAATCTTTTCCCCTTTGCGATCTTGGCAAACCAACTATGAAATCCAGGCTCACATCTTCCCAGGGGCCTGTTGGTACTGACGATGGAGTGTACAGCCCTTGAGGTAGGTTGTGGCTCTTTGCTACTTGGCACACTGCACACCTTTTAACCCAGTGCTCTACATCTTTTCTCATTTTGGGCCAACTTTAGTGATCCTTTAGCATGAGAAGAGTGTTCTCAATGCCAAAGTGGGCTGCTAGACATCCTCCATGGATGTCTGAGAGTAGTAACTCCTTGAAACTGCTCTTAGGTGTGCACAATCTTGCACCCTTGAAAAGAAACCCTTGGTCTATTTGATACAGACTCTGTGGGTGTTCTTGGCACGTCTGAAAAGTCTTACCAAAATCCTCATCTTCTTTGTACAAGGCTTTCAACTTCTCAAAGCCAAGTAGCCTTGCATCCAGAATCTGCAGTAACAAATATCTCCTTGAAAGTGCATCAGCTCCTTTGTTCAGCTTCCCTGACTTGTGATGGATCATGAAATGGAACTGTTGCATAAACTCTACCCAAGCAGCATGCCTGGTGTTGAGTTTGTGCTGCCCTTGAATGAATTTCAAGGCTTCATGAGCACTGTGCAATATGAACATAGCTCCAATTAGGTAGTGCCTCCAGTGTTAATTCTGCTATGTTGAAAGTAGCACTCCCCTCATAGTCTTCTGAAAGTCCAATCTGTAGGCATTGTCTCCTATTTTCTCCAGTACTTCAAATGGGCCATCTGCTCTAGGAACAAGCTTTCCTTTCCTCTTTGAAGGGAACCTGTCCTTCCTTAGGTGTATCCACACTAGGTCTCCTTGCTAGAAAACCACCTTTCTCCTGTGCTTATTGGCTGATGTAGCTGCTTGCTCAAAGTACTTGATGATTTTCTCTTTAACATGCTGATGAAGCTTCTTGATCTTTTCTGCATATGGACCTGCTTCATAACTGAACTTTACAGAATTGGTTAGTGGAGATAAATCCAAAGGAGTGATAGGATTTCTCCTATATAGGGATTCCATGAAGTTTCACCACTTCTTGATCTTTTCTGTCTCATCTCTCTCCAAGTACTCACCCTGTCTTCTCCAATCTCCATTCTCCTTTTCTGCAGACTAGTCCACCAAGTAGAGGCATATTTCTTTAGTTTCAAGGCAACTAACTTCACCTTATTCTCTTCTGTAACCTCCTTCAAATCAAAGACCCTCTCTACTGTCTGTAACCAATCTATGAAAACATCAGGGTCTAACTCTCCTGCAAACTCAGGTATTTCAATCTTGAAATCAAGCTTTTCAACCCTCCTATCTTCCCTCCTTATTTCTCTTTCACTTTCACTATCCTCCTCAGGTTCACTGATCCTAGGTGACCTCCTAACTCTCCTCCTTCTTCTGGGTATAGGCTTAGGACCTCGACCTCCTCTCCCTGTCCTACTAAAAGGATTCTCACCTTCTCCTTCCTCCATCTCATCATCAGTCTCCTTATTCAACTGATGCCTATGCAATCTCATATAGTAATTCAACTACTCACTCAAAAATTTCATTTTGTGTTCTACTTCTTCTTTTTCTTTCAGGGTTTTTTCTAGGACCTCCTGAGGTGTTTTACTAGTTCCGGCCATTTTACTAAAACAAGCAAACACACTCCAAGAAAGAACACAAAGCTTTGATACCAAGATGATGTATGCTAGCTCCCAAAGATTAAAGTATAGAACTTGCAATACACCAGACAGACACACACTTATAACTAAGGCTTTAAAACAAAGCTAATTGGATACAATTAGCTGAAATGGATGACAACCCTAAAAGGAAATAAAAGGGTAGAGTTATGTTCAATATGATACAGACACACCACAGAATGATCACAAGGGCAGGGACTTGGTTACCTCAACAGATACAGACTCACCACCATTGAAGCAAGCAAGCTCTACACACACCACCAGGTTTGCCAGCTCCTAGATACTGAAGTAGATTTAACCAACTGAGAGTTTAAGGGCACTCACAAACGAGAGGCTAAACTTTGGCACTCAGAATGCTATTGAAAATTCACTGATTGATATCTTAAGCAGCTGGATACATCACTATATATAGCTAATCAAAAGCAGTTTGATTAGAGGCACTTAATTTAAGTAACCTGCTAATCTCCCTTCTAAGCTAATTGCAAAAACTAAACTAAATACATCACATTACATCTTAGTTTAGCTAATATCATCCGGATACAATTGAAAATGAAAAGAAAAAACAAAGCTTGCTTATGATTGGACCAAACTCCCAAGGGTTGGCAATTTCAGGCAATCAGAACCTTTCCTAGCTGAGGGCGTGAAAATAAGTTACCTTAGTAACTTTCCCGGGCTTTTCTTAAGCTAGATATAACCTCAATAGCTTAAGGAAGGCTGGAAAAGACTTAGGTAACCCTCATTGTAGCTGAATCAAAATAAGTTAGCCATAGGACTGGGATTCTCGAAAAACTGATATCAGGTAACCTTGCAGGGTTGCTTGTTCTATTGCCTATAACTTGATACTTTCTTACTCGATCATCCTGGGACTTGACTTGTCCTTAGAAAATGCATGCCAAGGAACAAAAAACTCCTGGGGAACTTATGCTGAATCTCACTCAATTCATAGATACAGAATTAAGAAAGATGCCTGCTTGGACTGCTTGTGCTAGGAACTGAAATTGACCTGGATGGCCAATGCTGGTGGAATGAGTGGCTGTGCTGGCCAGAACTTTCCTTACCAAGGTGTAGCAAGTCTGGATGGATTAAGTTGGTGGGCTGGTGGTTGATGTGTAACTCCTGAACTGTTGTTGAGCTGGATGGAAGCCTGCTGTTTCTGCTGGAATTGTTCCAACAATTGCTGAGTGTGGTTTAGCAAGGCTTAGGATTTGTCATTCTTTGGTCTTTGCTGATCTTCCTTGGGTGATGAAGATGATGAAAAAGTTACTCGTGCTGTTGCTGTTGCTGAATCATCTTCCTCCTCCTGATCTAAACTGGCTAGTGACACTTGAGCTGTTGCGGTACTTGCTGGATGGTCTCCATCAATCCCCAAGCGTCGAACAGTCAACTCAGAACTGGTACGAACAAGGGGAATCCGACTGTTTAATTAAAACAAAGCATTGGATGGTCCCTGCGGATGTTAACGCAATGTGATTCCTGCCTAATGCTCTGAATGTCAAAGTGAAGAAATTCAACCAAGCGCGGGTAAACGACGGAAGTAACTATGACTCTCTTAAGGTAGCCAAATTCCTCGTCATCTAACTATTGACGCGCATGAATGGATTAACGAGATTCCCACTGTCCCTGTCTACTATCTAGTGAAACGACAGCCTAGGGAACGGGCTTCGCAGAATCAGCGGGGAAAGCAGACCATGTTGAGCTTGACTCTAGTTCGACTTTGTGAAATGACTTGAGAGGTGTAGCATAAGTGGGAGCTTCGGCGCAAGTAAAATACCACTAATTTTAACGTTATTTTACTTACTCCGTGAGTCAGAGGCGGGGCATTACCCCTCTTTTTGGACCTAAGGCTCGCTTTGTTGGCCGATCCGGGCAGATGACATTGTCAGGTGGGGAGTTTCGATGGGGCTGCACATCTGTTAAAAGATAACGCAGGTGTCCTAAGATGAGCTCAATGAAAACAGAAATCTCCTGTGGAACAGAAGCGTCCTCTGCGGCGGACTGGGCCCAAGTCCCCTGGAAAGAGGCGCCAGATAGGGTGAGAGGTCCGTCGTGCTCGGACCCTATCGCACCACGAGGCGCTGTCGCCGAGTCGAGTTGTTTAGGAATGCAGCCCCCAGCGGGCGGTAAATTCCGTCCAAGGCTAAATATGGGCGAGAGGCCGATAGCGAACAAGTACCGCGAGGGAAAGATGAAAATGATGTATGATGGTATCAAAGAGATCTCATTACACATGGAAATTAGGATCTTTATGAACAAAGATAAGAATCTTCCTCTATAAGTTCTTAAGGATCACACGAAATGAATGAAACAAGATAGATATCAAAAGGATTCAATGGAATGTACCAATGATGATTGATATGGACGAACGATTGGATTTGATAAGGCTTGAGAACTCTTGAAGATACAGCCGCACCACTTCAAGAAGATCTTCAACTCTTCTTATCACCAACCAAGCTAGCTAAGCAAGGAATAGAAGAAGAGATTCGGCGATTCTTCCCTCAAGAAGAAACGAATCTAGCAAAAGCTAGAGAGAACTCAAAAGCATGCAGCCTTTAGAACTTTAGTTTGTACTATTTTGTGAATGATTGAATGTGTTTACAAAGGCCTCCCAAAGGTTCTATTTATAGTCGAATAGGACCCCTTGGTCATGCACTATAACAAGAATACAAGGGTTTCTAGCTTACATCATCAATTACATCATAAAGAATTAAAATGTACATAGCTAGAAAGAAACATTGATATCTTGCTCAATTCTTCTCCAATCTTCAAGATTCAAAAACCATTTGAAAGCTCTTTGAATGGTCTATCTTTGACTCCAAGATGAATTTCCCAATAGCTTCATGGATCTTAAGTTATAGAGCAAAGTATCGAAGTGCACTTGATGAAGTCATTCATTAGTGATGAGAGTGATTGTACCTCTTCTTCCATGTAAGCTTGTATTTGGTTCCCATGATGTGTATTTGGGACCAAATATACATCAGAAAAGGACTTTGAAAAGAGAGTCAAAGAGTGCTTGAAATTGTTGGGAGGGAAGCGGATAGGGACCGACGATGCGCCCAGGTCGGACGTGGAACGGCCACAAGCCGGTCCGCCGATCGGCTCAGGGTGCGGACCGACGCGGATTTGGAGGGCGGCTAAACCCCGGTTCCCGGGAGCGTCGTCCTCCCAATCGTGGATGGCAGCGCACGCCGTCACGACGTGCTCCGCCACCTACGCGCTCCAGGCGTCGGCCTGTGGGCCCCCCATTCAACCCGTCTTGAAACACGGACCAAGGAGTCTGACATGTGTGCGAAGCTAGAGGAAACTCTGGTGGAGGCCCGAAGCGATACTGACGTGAAAATCATTCGTCTGACTTGGGTGTAGGGGCGAAAGACTAATCGAACCGCCTAGTAGCCGGTTCCTTCCGAAGTTTCCCTCAGGATAGCTGGAGCTCATATGCGAGTTCTATCAGGTAAAGCCAATGATTAGAGGCATCGGGGATGCAACGCCCTCGATCTATTCTCAAACTTTAAACAGGTAGGACGGCAAGGCTGCTTTGTTGAGCCGCGCTACAGAATCGAGAGCTCCAAGTGGGCCATTTTTTGTTAGCAGAACTGGAGATGCGGGATGAACCGGAAGCCGGGTTATGGTGCCTAACTGCGCGCTAACCTAGATCCCACAAAGGGTGTTGGTCGATTAAGACAGCAGGACGGTGGTCATGGAAGTCGAAATCCGCTAAGGAGTGTGTAACAACTCACCTGCCGAATCAACTAGCCCCGAAAATGGATGGCGCTGAAGCGCGCGACCTATACCTGGCCGTCGAGGCAAGTGCCAGGCCCCGATGAGTGAGAGGGCGCGGCGGTCGCTGCAAAACTTGTGGCGCGAGCCAGGGCGGAGCAACCATCGGTGCAGATCTTGGTGGAAGTAGCAAATAATTAAATGAGAACTTTGAAGGCCGAAGAGGGGAAAGGGTCCTCTTGAACGACACTTGCACATGTGTTAGTCGATCCTAAGAGATGGGGGAAGCCCGTTCGACAACGCGTTCTGCACGAGCTTCGATAGGTAATCGGGTTAAAATTCCCGAACCGGAACGTGGCAGATGACGACAACGTTTGGGAGTCCGGAGACGTCGGCGGGGGCCTCGGGACGAGTTATCTTTTTTGTTTAAAATCCTGCCCACCCTGGAAACGAATCAGTCGGAGGTAGGCTCCAGCGGCTGGAAGAGCACCGCACGTCGCGTGGTCTCCGGTGCGCCCCCGGCCGCCCTTGAAAATCCGGAGGACCGAGTGCCGACCACGTCCGGTCGTACTCATAACCGCATCAGGTCTCCAAGGTGAACAACCTTTGGTCGATGGAACAATGTAGGCAAGGAAAGTCGGCAAAATGGATCCGTAACTTCGGGAAAAGGATTGCCTCGCCGCACGGCGAGCGGAGTCGCCAGCGTGTCGGCCGGGGGTGGTAGGCGGCCCCTGGGGCCTTCCCGGGCGTCGAGCGATCGACTCAACTCGAATGCGGACAAGGAAAATCCGATTGTTTAATTAAAACAAAGCATTGCGATGGTCCCTGCGGATGTTAACGCAATGTGATTGATTTATATTGGTATCAAGAGTATGGTTGATCAATTACACATCATAGGGGAGACGTGCAACCAATCTCAACATGAGAGGCTTCATGTCAACTAAGGCAAAAGGTAGGGTGCTTCGTGAGAGAAAGATGGAGTCTTTGAGAGAATGGAGAGACTAGAGATGGAATATGAATTAGGGATAGAGAAAGATGAGATCTTTGTGGAGTTTGAGAGAAGAGAGAAGGACGAAAACATGGAGGCTTTTGAAAGTGACGTGAGGTCTTTGTGGAGGGAGGGATTACTTGAGAGAGATTTGAGAGAAGAGAAGGGATGGACGTTGATTTGAGGAAGAGATGAGGGCGGCGTAAGTTAGGGATGAGGGAGAGAATGATTGAATGAATGAATGAGAGTACGAGAGATTATGGAAAAGATTTGGCGTGAGGCCTTTAGGAGAGTGAGATTGATGATTTGAGAGAGTAGGGTTTGAGAGAGAGACGTTTGGACGATAGGGGGAGAGAGTGAATTAGGGTTTGGAGTTTATCTCAACTATATTGATAGAGAGATAAAAGAAGTAATTATCTCAACTATATTAACATAAAGATAAGAACGGATAATTCTAGGTTTCTAACTTGAATCCACAAGAAAGACAACCTAGGGCTAACTTGATCTATACCGCAACCTAGGATCAAGCTCTTCCTAACTATTTATACTACTAAAGTCCTAGCTATTTATACTACTAAAGTTGGGTGCCTTTTAGAGGCTACAGGCCTAGCTATTTATACTACTAAAGTCCTAAACCTCCTAAAACTCTCAAGATTGGCGTGCAAGCCATCTTCTCCTACTAGGACTCTATTACTTGGCATGCAAGCCAAAGACTCCTAATACTGGACGCCATCTACTCCATCTCCTCCTTGGATTAGGACTCCTTATCCTAAGGGGGGTTTGGTTACAAGAGATAATAATCCTTTTAGGACTTGGCTTTCCTAATCCAAGATGGATTAGTTACAAAATAAGCAAACCTTATCTAGGACAATATAGCTTGACGCCTAATCTAGCACACCACACGCCTATCACACACACCTTCTAGATCATTCTAGAACATTTTAGACTATTCTAGATTAATCTAGACTCCTACGACTTGGTGTCCAAGTTTATATATATTACTTGGCACCTCACACAACTAGAAATGTAAATAAAACCCTAAAAATGTAAAGAAATACATCTAAAGGCCAAAACAGTAAACTTCTTCTTGAAATGGTTAGAAATGTGAAATTCAACTCAAAATGATCCAAAATGTGAACTTCATCTTGAAATGGTCCAAACTGTGAAGTTCAACTTGGGCTTTGTACTTGACCTTTAGTTGTGGACTTGGACTTGCCATTGATAGGTTTCCATCATCTTCCATGAATCTCGGGTCTCTAAAAGCAAGCTCATGGCTATGTGAGCCTCCATCTCCTTCTATGAACGTACGGTCCCCAAAGGTGAGACCTAGGTTGAGCAGTTCTCCATCATGGGCTTCCTTTGATGTATTTGGCGTGGGCCAAAATACATCATTCCCCCAGTGTTGGAAAAAGTTTGTCCTCAAACTTGATGGGAGGAATGAGACCTCTTTGTTGGTTGAGTGGGGCTGGTCTCCATTATCTTCCATGAATCTAGGATCACCAAACTTTTTCATGTAATGAATTTTGGGGCGGCCCACTTGAGATAGAACAAGTTGAACTGCTCCAACATCAACTCTAGAAGCATCACACTCAACCCTCTTATCAAAGTTTGGTAGGGTTAGGACCGGTGTGGTGCAGAGTTTATCCTTGATGAACGCTTGGTGGGTAGTGGGGCACAATGAAAACTCCTGGATTTCCATAGCTCGGTCATAGGAGATAAAGTAGTATTGAAATTCTTCACAAACCTCCTATAGAAAGAGGCCAAGCCATGGAAGCTTTGATCATCATGAGTTCTAGTTGGAGTAGACCACTCCTTGATAGCTTTGACTCTTTTTCATCAACGATGGAAATAAGCCAACACTTATTCCCCTAGGCCCAACCAAGAAGGCCCAAGTGAAGAACCAAGCTACTGATAGGGTCCTCCACCAAAGGACTTCATCCTACGCATGGCCAACAAGGAAGATTTGGTCCAACTACACCAAGTGGAGCCAAGATAGAATATATAAAGCTGAATTGGAAAGGCCCATTCATAAGGTGTGTTATTTATTTCAAGAGGATGTCCAAACATCCTAGAGATAAGCCAAGATTCACGCCAAGAAGCCCAAGTCACATGTCCAAGATCAATCCAAGATTCCAAGCTTTGAATTTTACACTTTGATCTTTTGGATGTAATTTTATTATTTATAGCTTTATTAGTTTTTCTAGAATAATGTAAGATGCCAAGTAAATTACAAACTTGAGCATCATAGGAGTGTGTGTGTGCAATTCACGCGTGATAGGCTAGATTAGGCTCCAAGTTAGTTAATTCTAGATTAGGATCGCTTATTTTGTAACTAATCCATCTCGGATTAGGAAAGCCAATTCTAATTAGGATAAGGTAGTTGTAACCATCTCCCCTTAGGATAAGGAATCCTAATCCAAGAGGAGATTGGAATACTTAAGCATCTAGGATTAGTAATCCTTGGCTTGCACGCGAAGTAAGGATTCCAAGGGGATTTAGAACTCTCCTAGTATAAATAGCCTAGGCTTGTAATCGTTTTAAACAATCGATTAAGAAATATGAAACCCTTTAAGCTTTTAGCTTTCCCTCGAGTGTTTGGATAAACCCTCACCCCTTTCTTCAATTGTATCTTGTTGTGGCACCCAAGTGGTTAGGAAGAGCTTGATCCTAGGTTGCGGTCTAGATCAAGTTAGCCCTAGGTTGTCTATCTTGTGGATTCAAGATAGAAACCTAACTCTATCCGTTCTTACCTTTCTATCAATATAGTTAAGGTAATTACATTGTGAGCTTTCTGTCAATACAGTTAAGTCACAACCCAACCCTACCTCCTTACCTCTCCTACACAACGCCACCTCCACCTCCTTTATCACTCACAAAATCGTCACCCTTCCCCCTCTCACAAACGCCACCTCCTTTCCTCTTTCTCTCTCCATAACAACCTCCCAACAAACTCCCTTTCTCTCCTCCAATAAACTAATACCCTCTCCCTCATCACCAAATCCAACGTCCACCCTCTCTCTCTCATCCCTCCTACCTCACGTCACCCTCCTCCATACTCCCCTGCCAAGAATCGATCATCCCTCTCTCTTCCCATTCAAGATTCAACCCTTCTTGAATCTTGAAACCACAAAAGCCCTCACGGCAAATAACCTCCTCAAGGAACCCTATTCACGAGAACCACCTCTCTCTTCCCTCCTTAATCTCGTGAACCACCCCCTCTTTATTGTTTGGTTACAAGTGTTTCATGTATTATTGGAGTCAAGAACCTTTCTTGATCCGGTAATACATCAAAAGTGGTATCAGAGCTCTAGGTTGAGGTTGAGTGTAAACCAAACACATAACCTTCTAATCCAAAAGCTTAACCTGCTAATCCACAGGTTTAACCTGCAATCCAAACACATAACCTTCAAACCTTCAATACCAACCTGCAACCCTAAACTCCACAAACACCCCAAACACATTACCCTTCCTTACCCAAACGTCAATCTAGACGTTCCAAACCCCTACCATGGCATCTGGATGTAACAGCCAAGAAGGTGGAGACCCTACTGAACAATGGAAAGAAGACAATGCAGAACTTGAAGGAAGAATTATTTATCTTTCTGATCAGCTGAAGCGATACATGAATTTGCAATTCAGGACACTACGGGGGCAAGAAGAAGAAGAAGTCGTCCCAGCGGCCCAATAAATCGAGCACTCTGGGCTCAGCGGCGTCACGTCGCCTAGACCCCTCGAGGAAGAAAGACTCGACTTCAAAGTTGACATCCCTGAATTCGACGGTAATCTTGATCCTGAAATCTTTCCTTATTGGATTTAAACTGTCGACCGAGTCTTTGGTTTGAAAGATGTCGCTGATGATAAGAAGGTCAAGTATATTGCTTTAAAACTTCGAAAGCATGCTAGTATTTGGTGGACTAATCTACAGAAAAAGAGACAGCATGCCGGGAAAGAAAAGATCCGTTCTTGGGAGAAGATGAGAAAGAAACTTCATTCAAAGTTTCTTCCTGCAAGCTACTTCAAAGACAACTACTTTCGTCTACAACAGCTATCCCAGGGATCTAAATCTATTGAAGAGTATACTAAGGAGTTCGAACACCTACTCTAGAGGTGTGATCTGAAAGAAGATGAACCTCAAACGCTTGTGAGGTATCTTGCTTGCTTAAACGAAAACATAAGGTATGTGGTGGAACTTCAACCTTATGAAACTCTTGATGGATTGAGTACTTTGGCTAACAAAGTGGAACAACAAAAGAAAAGAAGAGGCAAGGAGACACCAAACAGGAACCCTAGTTCCCAAAGAACTCCCTACACGCCTCAAACTTACACAACACAAAAAAGCCAAACCCACTCCTATCCGTCTGCCACAAAAACGCCCAATCCTACCCCTCAAATCGCCCTAAGTCCGTTCCAGCTCCACCCATGGATAGAAAGAGGTGCTTTAGGTGTCATGGGCTCGGTCATATTGCTTTGGAGTGTCCAAACAAGAGGGCAGTCGCATTGCTAGAATTTCAGAACACTCTGTTTGAACCCGAACCGACGGATGTAGAAGAGGAAACCCACGCCTGTCACAACGAATCTAAAGAAGAGGTCATGGAAGAACCAGATCTAGGAGAGATACTGGTTGTGAGGAGAATACTGAATAGTTCTCCAATTCCTGAAGATCTGCAGCAATGGGAAGCTATCTTTCACACCCGCTGTACTGTGCAAGGGAAAGTTTGTTCTCTGATCGTCAATGGTGGAAGCTGTACTAATGCAGTTTCAACTACTATGGTGAACAAGCTACAGCTACCTACAAGCCCACACCTCACGCCATATACAGTTCAATGGATCAACCAGGGTAAAGGCTTAAAGGTAACTCAACGCTGTTTGGTAAGCTTTTCTATTGGAAAGTCTTATCAAGACTCAATCTGGTGTGATGTATTACCTATGGAAGCCTGTCATATTCTTCTTGGAAGACCATGGTTTTTTGACAGGAGTGCTACACATGATGGAAGAGCTAATACTTACACACTGATGGTGAAGAACAAACGAGTTACATTAGCTCCGCTAAAGACATCACCAACAACTGGGAATGATTCAAAGATAATCTCTTTCATGATCACTGAACGCCCTGAGTTCAGCAAACACAAGAAGGTCATCCCAAAAGACCCTAGCCACAAAAATTCTGCAAATGAGCTCACTCTAATCGTCCATCACGTGAGCTCAGTGGCAAAGGCATCATCTGAATCAAGTCAACGTGAGGTCCAGTCTGTTGAAGATCACGTGAACCCTAATACTACTCTAAGGGTTCGAAATTTATCTGCTTATCACGCCAAGGGTACAATTGAGAAGAAAGCTGTGCATTCAAGTGCCCTAGTGATTGCAAAGAAGGAAAACAACTTGGTTCAGGTTCAATTAGGGATTACTTCTGCTGAAATCTCAAGAAGTCTCCCTACATGGTTAGTCACACCTTGTGACCTAATCTATGTCCTTTCTATTATTATGAGACTTATGAATCAGGTTCTGATGTCCTTCATCAGCAAGTGTGTCCTAGACACATTCATGCATAACAAAAGTGAGAAAGATCGATTCTTTCACAGTCTCCAGGGACACGTGAAGGTCCTGATTCACGTGGAGATCTTTGGCATAACCATGGTTCATGTGGAGGTGCTGATCCACGTGAAGATTCTAGTTGGGTTACTTGAAGTCTTTGAACTTGAGCCATCAAGTTTGAGGACAAACTTCTTTCAACTTGGGGGGAATGATGGAAATCAGCCCACACTTGTTCCCCTAGGGCCAACCAAGAAGGCCCAAGTGAAGAACCAAGCTACTGAGAGGGTCCTACACCAAAGGACTTCATCCTACACATGGCAACCAAGGAAGAATTGGTCCAACTACACCAAGTGGAGCCAAGATAGAATATATAAAGCTGAATTGCAAAGGCCCATTCACATGGTGTGTTCTTTATTTCAAGAGGATGTCCAAACATCCGAGAGATAGGCCAAGCTTCACGCCAAGAAGCCCAAGTCACAGTCCAAGATCAATCCAAGAATCCAAGCTTTGAATTTTACACTTTGATCTTTTGGATGTAATTTTCTTATTTATAGCTTTTATTAGTTTTTCTAGAATAATGTAAGATGCCAAGTAAATTATAAACTTGAGCATCATAGGAGTGTGTTTGCAATTCACGTGGGATAGGCTAGATTAGGCTCCAAGTTAGTTAATTCTAGATTAGGATCACTTATTTTGTAACTAATCCATCTCGGATTAGGAAAGCCAATTCTAATTAGGACAAGGTAGTTGTAACAATCTTCCCTTAGGAAAAGGAATCCTAATCCAAGAGGAGATTGGAATAGTTAAGCACCTAGGATTAGTAATCCTTGGCTAGCACGCAAAGTAAGGATTCCTAGGGGAGTTAGAACTCTCCTAGTATAAATAGCCTAGGCTTGTAATCGTTTCAAACAATCGAATTAGACATATGAAACCCCTTAAGCTTTTAGCTTTCCCTCGAGTGTTTGGATAAACCCTCACCCCTTTCTTCTATTGTATCTTGGTCTGGCACCCAAGTGGTTAGGAAGAGCTTGATCCTAGGTCGCGGTCTAGATCACGTTAGCCCTAGGTTATCTATCTTGTGGATTCAAGATTGAAACCTAACTCTATCCGTTCTTACCTTTCTATCAATATAGTTAAGGTAATTACATTGTGAGCTTTCTATCAATACAGTTAAGTCACAACCAAACCCTACCTTCTTACCTCTCCTACACAACGCCACCTCCACCTCCTTTATCACTCACAAAATCGTCACTCTTCCCCCTCTCACAAACGCCACCTCCTTTCCTCTTTCTCTCTCCATAACAACCTCCCAACAAACTCCCTCTCTCTCCTCCAACAAACTAATACCCTCTCCCTCATCACCAAATCCAACGTCCACCCTCTCTCTCTCATCCCTCCTACCTCACGTTACCCTCCTCCATACTCCCCTGCCAAGAATCGATCATCCCTCTCTCTTCCCATTCAAGATTCAACCCTTCTTGAATCTTGAAACCACAAAAGCCCTCACGGCAAATAACCTCCTCAAGGAACCCTATTCACGAGAACCACCTCTCTCTTCCCTCCTTAATCTCGTGAACCACCCCCTCTTTATTGTTTGGTTACAAGTGTTTCATGTATTATTGGAGTCAAGAACCTTTCTTGATTCGGTAATACATCAATCAAACTTTAACACTTAAGAAGAAAGAGCATAGCCAAGAGAGACTATGTTGTTGATGAAGACGCCATACTTGGGTAGATTTTGATGCAGATCCATGTGAGCTAAGGTCCCCAAATCAGATTGGAGATGAAAGATGTGACCTTTCTCACTCTTGCTGTTCACAAGTATATCACCCAAGTAGATAACAATACACTTGCTAATAAGGGGCTTCAAAACCTAATTCAACAATCTCATAACAGTAAAGGGAGTGTTAGTTAGACCACGAGGTGTGACTAACCATTCATAGAGATCTTCTTTGGTTTTGATAGCAGTGTCCCCTTCTTGAATTCGAGTCTAGTTGTACCCACTTCTTAGATTAACCTTGGAGTTGACTTGGGTACCAAATAGCTCGTTCACTTGATCTTCACTTATAGGAAACCTGTACTTGGAAGTAACCTTGTTGGTGCATAGACTTTGGCTTCCTTCCTTTGGGACCAAAAGGGTAGGGATGGCGCATGGATTGAGACTTTCTAATGTATTTTGGCCCACGCCAATTGCATTCCTAAAGGTCTAAATCAATTACCAGGAAACAAGACAAGGTATGGAGGAAAGCATGAGCATAGAGGCCCATAGGCCTATACATGTTGTGTGCTCTTTATGGCAAGAGGATGTCCAAACATCCTAGGGTCTACAAAGTCACACCAAGCAAGCCCAAGAAAGGCCCCAAAGTCACGTCCAAGAGGCCCAATTTCATCACATTTGATCTTTTCGATGTACTTTTATCTTATAGCTTTTATTATTTTTGGTGTGTTTTATTTAATTAGGAGTTAGATAAATCTAGAACATTCTAAGTTGGCTTGCACGCATGTAAGTAGAGTAAGTAGGCGTGTGGTAGGAGTAGATTAGGCGCCAAGTTGGGTTGTTATCCTAGATAAGGTTGGCTAATTTTGTAACTAATCCATATTGGATTAGGAATGCCTAAACCTAATAGGATAAGATGAATGTAACTTTCTCCCCTTAGGTTAAGGAGTTCTAATCCAAGGGAGAGTAGTATAGGTAGGCGTCTAGGATTAGACGACTTGGCTTGCACGCCAAGCTAGGGTTTGATAGAAACCCTAGGTTCAAGTCTAGTATAAATAGCGTAGGCTTGTAATCTTTTCGACAACGGAATTCAGAAATATGAAACCCTTTAAAGTTTTAGCTTTCCCTCGAGTGTTTGGAGAAACCCTCAACCCCTCTTCTATTGTATCTTGGTTTGGCACCCAAGTGGTTAGGAAGAACTTGATCCTAGGTCGCGGTCTAGATCAAGAAACCCTAAGTAGTCCTTATTGTGGATTCAAGCAGGAAACCTATATCTATCCCCATTATCTTTCTATCTAATAGAAAGATAATATCTACCCTTCTCACCACCTTTCCAACACCACCCTCTCCCTCCATACTCTCTCAAATTCGTCCATCTCCTCTCCCCTCTCACAAAATAGCTCAACCAACTCCCTCTCTCCATAACAAACTCACAACAACTTTCTCTCTCCTCCAACAACCTCCCAACTCTTATCCTCCCTTTAAACCTCATGCCACTCCCCCTTTATCTTCCCTAGTTCACGTCAAACCATCCCCCTTTCACCACCCAAGAACCAACCTTTTCCCGTTCAAGACTCAACCCTTCTTGAATCTTGAAACTACAAAGCCCTCACGGCAAAATTCACTCCCTCTTTTCCCTTACCTCACGTGAACCACCCTAACCCTAGCCTCAATTTCACGTGAAGCCTCCCACTCTTAGATCGTTTGCACGTCTCCCCTATGATGTGTAATTGATCAACCATACTCTTGATCCCATTATACATCATAATTTTGGTATCAAAGCTCTAGGTTGTATTGAGTGCAAACCAAACACATGACCTTTCCAATCGAATCCTCAAACCTGCTAATCCAATAGCTTAACATGCTATTCCACAAGCCTTACCTGCAATCCAAACAAATATCTTCAAACCTTCAGTACCAACCTGCAACCCTAAACTCCACAAACAGCCCAAACACATTCCCATCCTTACCCAACGTCACTCTAGACGTTCCAGGTCCCTACCATGGCATCGGGAAGCAACATTCAAGAAGGTGGAGATCCTACGGAACAATGGAAACATGAGAAAGCAGAACTTGTAGGAAGAATCGCTTATCTTTCTGATCAGCTGAAGAGATACATGAATCTTCAATTTAGGACACTACGGGAACAAGAAGAAGAAAAAGACATCCCCAGCAGTCCTAGCGAAACTGAGCACTTTGCTAGCTCAGTCCGGAGGCCACGTCAATCTAGGCGTGCACCAAGAGAAGAAAGACTCGACTTCAAGGTCGACATTCCTGAATTCGACGGTAATCTTGATCACGAAATCTTTCTTGATTGGATTCAAACTGTCGAACGAGTATTTGACTTGAAAGATATTGCTGATGATAAGAAAGTAAAATATATTGCTCTTAAACTGCGGAAGCATGCTAGTATTTTGTGGACTAACCTACAGAAGAAGCGACAGCATGCCGGGAAAGAAAAGATCGCTCTTGGGTAAAGATGAAAAAGAAACTTCATTCAAAGTTTCTTCCTGCAAGCTACTTCAAAGACAACTACTTTCGTCTGCAGCAACTGTCCCAAGGATCTAAATCTGTTGAAGAGTTTACCAAAGAATTCGAACACCTACTCTGGAGGTGTAACTTGAAAGAAGATGAACCTCAAACTCTTGTGAAGTATCTTGCTGGCTTAAACGAAAACATAAGGTATGTGGTGGAACTTCAACCTTATGAAATTCTTGATGAATTGAGTACTTTGGCTAACAAAGTGGAACAGCAAAAGAAAAGAAGAGGCAAGGAGACACCCAACAGGAACCCTAGTTCCCAAAGAACTCCCTGCACGCCTCAAACATACACCCCACAAAAAAGCCAAACCCAATCCCATCCGTCCGCCACAAAAACGCGAAACCCTACACCCCAGACCGTGACAAGACCACCACAGGTCACGCCAATGGATAAGAAGAGGTGTTTCAGGTGTCAAGGGCTCGGTCATACTGCTTCTGAGTGCCCTAATAAGAGAGCCATCACTCTTGTGGAATTCCAAAACGCTCTCTTTGAACCTGAACCAACGGATGTAGAAGAGGAACCCCACACCACTCACAACGAATCTGAAGAAGAGGTCGTGGAAGAACCAGATCAGGGCGAGATGCTGGTTATGTGGAGAGTACTGAATAGCTCTCCAGTTCCTGAAGATCTGTAACAAGGGAAGCTATCTTCCATTCCCACTGTACTGTGCAAGGGAAAGTTTGTTCTTTGATCATCAATGGTGGAAGCTGTACTAACGCAGTTTCAACAACTATGGTGAACAAGCTACAACTCCCTACAAGCCCTCACCCTTCGCCATACACTAATTAAGTGCTCAACCAGGGAAAAGGATAGAAAGTGAATCTACGCTGTTTGGTAAGCTTTTCAATTGGAAAGTCTTATCAAGATTCAATATGGTGCGATGTACTACCTATGGATGCTTGTCATATTCTGCTTACGAGACCATGGCTATTTGACAGGGACGTCACGCACAATGGAAGAGCAAACACTTATTCTCTTATGGTGAAAGACAAGAAGGTGACCTTAGCTCCTCTAAAAGCATCCAAGCTCAAGGAAGGTGACCCGAAATGTATATCATTCATGATTGCTAAATCGCCTTGAGTTTAGTGATCAAAAGGAGGATATTCCTACATCCCCTGGTCTCATGGAACCAACGGTAACGCCTCCCTTCACCGTTTATCATGTGAATTCAGCTGGAAAGAGCTCACCTAGGTCCAAGCAACGTGAACTCCACTATGCAGGAGACTACATGAACCCTAACTCTGCTCTAGGGGTTCAAAAATTTGCTGATTGTTTCGCCAAGATTCAATATGGTGCGATGTACTACCTATTGATGCTTGTCATATTCTGTTTATGAGACCTTTGCTATTTGACAGGGACGTCACGCACAATGGAAGAGCAAACACCTATTCTCTTATGGTGAACAACAAAAAGGTGACCTTAGCTCCTCTAAAAGCATCCAAGCTCAAAGAAGGAGACCCAAAGCTCATCTCTTTCATGGTCACTGGACGCTCTGAGTTCAGTGAGTCTAAAAGGGTCACTCCAGAAGATACTAGCCACGAAAAAACGTCAGAAGAGCTCCCTCTGACCGTCCATCACGTGAGCTCAGCGACTAAGGCTACATCAAACTCTAGTCAACGTGAGGTCCAATATGAGGAATGTCACGTGAACCCTATTGCTGCTCTAAGGGTTCGAAATTCAGCTGTCTGTCACTCCAAGGGTACAATTGAGAAAGAAACTATTCATTCAAGTGCCCTAGTAGTCGCAAGGAAGAAGGAAAGTAACTTGGTTCAGATTCAGTTAGGGATTACTGCTACTCAAATCCCAAAAAGTCTCCTTGTGTGGTTAGTTTCCCCATGTTACTTAATCTATGGTCTTTCAATTATTATGATTCTTATGAATCAGGTTCTGAAGTCCTACATCAACAAGTGTGTCATGGACACATTCATGCATAGCCAGAGAGAGAAAGATCAAGTCTTTCACTACCCATAGCTCACGTGAAAGCACTGGTTCACGTGAAAAGTAATGGAGCAACCAAGACTCATGTGGAGGTCCTGATCCACGTCGAGACCGCAGTGGGGCTAATTTTTGAACTTGACCCTCCAAGTTTGGGGACAAACTTCTTCCAACAAGGGGGGAATGATGTATTTTGGCCCACGCCAAATACATTCCTAAAGGCCTAACTCAATTTCTAGGAAACAAGACAAGGTATGGAGGAAAGCATAAGCATAGAGGCCAATAGGCCGATACATATTGTGTGCTCTTTATGGCAAGAGGATGTTCAAACATCCTAGGGTCTACAAAGTCACGCCAAGCAAGCCCAAGAAAGGCCCCAAAGTCACGTCCAAGAGGCCCAATTTCATTACATTTGATATTTTGGATGTACTTTTATTTTATAGCTTTTATTATTTTTGGTGTGTTTTATTTAATTAGGAGTTAGATAAATCTAGAACATTCTAAGTTGTTCTAGAATGTTCTAGTAGAGTAAGTAGGCGTGTGGTAGGAGTAGATTAGGCGCCAAGTTGGGTTGTTATCCTCGATAAGGTTGGCTAATTTTGTAACTAATCCATATTGGATTAGGAAAGCCTAAACCTATTAAGATAAGTTGAATGTAACTAACTCCCCTTAGGATAAGGAGTCCTAATCGAAGGGAGAGTAGTATAGGTAGGCGTCTAGGATTAGAAGACTTGGCTTGCACGCCAAGCTAGGGTTTGATAGAAACCCTAGGTTAAAGTCCAGTATAAATAGCCTAGGCTTGTAATCTTTTCGACAACTGAATTCAGAAATATGAAACCCTTTAAGCTTTTAGCTTTCCCTCGAGTGTTTGGATAAACCCTCAACCCCTCTTCTATTGTATCTTTGATTGGTACCCAAGTGGTTAGGAAGAACTTGATCGTAGGTTGCGGTCTAGATCGAGAAACCCTAGGTTGTCCTTCTTGTGGATTCAAGCAGGAAACCTAGCTCTATCCCCATTATCTTTCTATCTAATAGAAAGATAATATCTACCGATCTCACCACCTTTCCAATGCCACCCTCTCCCTCCATACTCCCTCAAATTCGTCCATCTTCTCTCCCCTCTCACAAAATAGCTCAACCAACTCCCTCTCTCCATAACAAACTCATAACAACTTTCTCTCTCCTCCAATAACCTCTCAACTCTCATCCTCCTTTCAAACCTCACGCCACTTCTCTTTTTTCTTCCCTAGTTCACGTCACACCCTCCCCCTTTCACTACCCAAGAACCAAATTTTTCTCGTTCAAGACTCAACCCTTCTTTAATCTTGAAACTACAAAGCCCTCATGGCAAAATTCCCTCCCTCTTTTCCCTTACCTCACGTGAACCACCCTAACCCTAGCTTCAATTTCACGTGAAGCCTCCCACTCTTAGATCGTTTGCACGTCTCCCCTATGATGTGTAATTGATCAACCATACTCTTGATCCCATTATACATCACTTTCCCTAATCATACCCTTTGCTTGAAGATCTTCATCTTGCCCTTGAACCTCTTGGATATCACTAGGGTTCACGTGAGTTGTTGGTTCATGATGCACAACTGATCTAGGAATTGGATCGGTTTGGACTTCACGTTGGGGTAGTCTCTTGTCTAGGAACACATGAGGGTGTTGTTCTCTAAGGGGGGCTGACGAGAGGAGGGTTGTCGTGACTAGGTTCTTCAACATTGGTTGGCTCTTTGTGGCTAGGGTTTGTGTTTGGGTCTAAGGTAGTGATCTCCTTACGCTCACTAAACTCAGGGCATTCAATGGTCATAGAAGTGATGGGGTTTGGATCATCTTCCTTAGGTGGGGACGTTTGGGTTATTTAGAGTGGAGTTAGGGTTATTCTCTTGTTGTTCATCACAAGAGTGTAGGTATTAGATCTTCCGTTGTGCATCACACTCCTGTCAAATAACCATGGTCTTCCAAGTACAATATGACAAGCATCCCTAGGCAAAACATCACGCCATAAAGATTCTTTAAAGGATTTGCCAATGGAAAAGCTTACCAAACATCTTTGAGTCACTTGTAGATCTTCACCCTGATTGAGCCACTGGATGGTGTAGCGCTTTGGATGGGGACTCGTTTCCAGCTGAAGTTTGTCCACCACAGTAGTTGATGTCATATTGGTGCTGCTTCCACCATCAATGATCAACGAACAAACTTTTCCCTTGATTGTGCTACGAGATTGAAAGATGGCCTCTCGTTGTTGTTGATCTTCAGAAACAATTGAGTTTCTAAGAACTCTCCTCATAAGGAACATCTCGTGAGCCATGGTGATGGACAGTTGGGGTTTTTGTGATTCACGTATTGAGGGGATTGTGTTTGGGCTGTTTTGTGGGGCTAGGGTTGCACTCGAAAAAACCTAGAGCTCTGATACCAAAATTAAGATGTATAATGGGATCAAGAGTAGGGTTTATCAATTAAACATCATAGGGGAGACGTGCAACCAATCTCAACATGGGAGGCTTTAAGTGAACTAGGGCAAAAGGTAGGGTGCTTTGTGAGAGAAAAATGGAGTCTTTGAGAGAGTGGAGAGACTTGAGATGGAATATGAATTAGGGATGGAGAAAGGTGAGATCTTTGTGGAGTTTGAGAGAAGAGAGAAGGACGAAAACAGGGAGGCTTTTGAAAGTGATGTGAGGTCTTTGAGGAGGGAGGGATTACTTGAGAGAGATTTGAGAGAAAGAAGCGATGGACGTTGATTTGAGGAAGAGATGAGGGCGGCGTAAGTTAGGGATGAGGGAGAGAATGATTGAATGAATGCATGAGAGTATGAGAGATTATGGAAGAGATTTGGCGTGAGGCCTTTAGGAGAGTGAGAGAGAAATTGATGATTTGAGAGAGTAGGGTTTGAGAGAGAGACGTTTGGATGACAGGGGGAGAGAGTGAATTAGGGTTTGGAATTTATCTCAACTATATTGATATAGAGATAAAAGAAGTAATTATCTTAACTGTATTAACAGAAAGATAAGAACGGATAGTTCTAGGTTTCTAACTTGAATCCACAAGAAAGACAACCTAGGGCTAACTTGATCTAGACCGCAACCTAGGATCAAGCTCTTCCTAACCACTTGGGTGCCATACCAAGATACAATAGAATAAAGGGGTGAGGTTTATCCAAACTCTCAAGAGAAATCTAAAAGCTTAACTGATTTCATAATTCAAAGTTGGGTGCCTTTGATAGGCTACAGGCCTAGCTATTTATACGACTAAAGTCCTAAACCTCCTAGAACTCTCAAGATTGGCGTGCAAGCCATCTTCTCCTACTAGGACTCTATTACTTGGCATGCAAGCCAAGGACTCCTAATACTAGACGCCATCTACTCCATCTCCTGCTTCGATTAGGACTCCTCATCCTAAGGGGGGGTTGGTTACAAGAGATAATAATCCTTTTAGGACTTGGCTTTCCTAATCCAAGATGGATTAGTTACAAAATAAGCCAACCTTATCTAGGACTATATAGCTTGGCGCCTAATCTACCACACCACACGCCTATCACACACACACACCTTCTAGATCATTCTAGAATATTTTAGACTATTTTAGATTAATCTAGACTCCTACGACTTGGTGTCCAAGTTTATATATATTACTTGGCACCTCACACAACTGGAAATGTAAATAAAACCCTAGAAATGTAAAGAAATACATCTAAAGACCAAAACTATGAACTTCTTCTTGAAATGGTCAGAAATGTGAAATTCAACTCAAAATGATCCAAAATGTGAACTTCATCTTGAAATGGTCTAAACTGTGAAGTTCAACTTGGGCTTTGTACTTGACCTTTAGTGGTGGACTTGGACTTGCCATGGATAGCTTTCCATCATCTTCTATGAATCTTGGGCCTCTAAAAGCAACCCCATGGCTATGTGAGCCTCCATCTCCTTCTATGAACCTACGGTCCCCAAAGGTGAGACCTAGGTTGAGCAGTTCTCCGTCATGGGCCTCCTTTGATGTATTTGGCGTGGGCCAAAATACATCAGTGATTTCTTCCTAGTGCTCTGAATGTCAAAGTGGAGAAATTCAACCAAGCGCGGGTAAATGGCGGGAGTAACAATGACTCTCTTAAGGTAGCCAAATGCCTCGTCATCTAATTAGTGACGCGCATGAATGGATTAACGAGATTCCCACTGTCCCTGTCTACTATCCAGCGAAACCACAGCGAAGGGAATGGGCTTGGCAGAATAAGCGGGGAAAGAAGACCCTGTTGAGCTTGACTGTAGTCAGACTTTGTAAAATGACTTGAGAGGTGTAGCATAAGTGGGAGCTTCGGCGCAAGTGAAATACCACTACTTTTCATGTATTTTACTTACTCCGTGAGTCGGAGGCGGGGCATTGCCCCTCTCTTTGGACCTAAGGCTCACTTTCAAAACGAATGAATGAATCTTCCTCTCTAAGTTTTTAAGGATCAAAATGAATGAATGAAAACAAGATAGAATTCAAAAAGATTCAATGGAATGTACCAATGATGATTGATATGAATGACGATTGAATTTGATAAGGCTTGAGAACCCTTGAAGATACAGACACACCACTTCAAGAAGATCTTCAACTCTTCCTATCACCAAACAAGCTAGCCAAGCATGGAATAGAAGAAGAGATTTGGACGATTCTTCCCTCAAGAAGAAACGATTTTAGCAAAGCTAGAGATAACACAAAAGCATGATGCCTTTACTTTGTATTATTTTGTGAATGATTGAATGAATACAAAGGCCTCCCAAAGGGTCTATTTATAGTACTCTAGGCCCCTTGGTCGTGCATATCATCAAGAATACAATGGTTTTCTATCTTACATCACCTATTACAAATATTACATCAAAAATAATCAAAATGTACATAGCTAAAACATTGATATCTTGCTCAATTCTTCTCCAATCTTCAAGATTCAAAAACCATTTGAAAGCTCTTTAAATGATCTATCTTTGGCTCCAGCATGACTTTACCAATAGCTTCATAGATCTTGAGTTATAGAGCAAAGTATCGAATTGCACTTGATGAAGTCATTCATTTTTTAGAGTGATGAGAGTGATTGAAGCTCCTTTTTCCATATAAGCTTGTATTTAGTTCCCATGATGTGTATTTGATGTCTTTCTTGATGACCTTGATGTATATTACTATCAAATATACATCATACTCCCCCGGTTGAAAAAGTTTGTCCTAAAACTTTGAGCATTTCTTCTCCATGAATATGACTTCAAGTCACTTGTAAGTGATCATATGGCCCTTCTCTTCTAAGCTTCACTTTCTTCTTGTAAGAGACCTTTCCATAAGTGTTGTGAGTATCAACTCTCTTGTTCACCTTGCTTCTTCGCAAGAGATTACAAGCTCTCTTCTTAAAGGCTTTGAAGACATCATAGACTCCTTTACTAAACTTCATCAACTTCTTCCAAAATAACCCATTGACATTATAGAACTTTGATTCTCGATTATTCACCATGGATGTAGAAATCCTGTGTAACTTCACAACTTCAAAGTATAGTTTCACAACTTTGCCTTCATTATATGTAATATGACATTGTATGAAACGATCCATCCTTGAATGATCATCAACGACTATAGCCTCTTGACTTCTTTGAATCCTTGGCACTTCAACCATGAGGTTCAAGTTGATATCTTCATATGCTTTGAAAAGATCACAAGCATTGCAACGTTTGATTACATACTCAATATCCTTGATCATACTAGGACAAAAATAATACTCTTTCATCTTGAAATACGTCTCCTTAATACCCAAATGATCAAATAGAGATCCTCCATGTACTTTCAAGATCGAGACTTCACGAGTACTACCTTTTGGAATACATGGTTGATTTCCCTTAAAAAGAAACCCATGCTCAATATGAAAGAGTTGGTGGGGATTCTTCTTACATACCTCATATACTTCTTTGAAATCTTCATCCTCCTTATATAATGCTTTTGATATGCTCAAGTCCAAGCACTCTAGATTCAAGTATATGAACCAATATATACCTCCTTCATAAAGCATCAGCTCCTTTATTCAAGTGACCCGCTTGTCTTTGCATTTCATTTGTATCCAATGGATTCATTCTATAGGCCGGCTTGTTTGGTAGCATAGATCCTGGGACAAGATCTATTTTGTGTTGAATTTCTCGTTTTGGTGGCAACCGATGAGGCATCTCCTTAGGGAATATATGAGAGAATCGCTTGAAAAGAGAATTAAAGAATTGATGGTTGCTTGGGGGCATTTTGCTTTCCTCCAAGTTTGCAAGAATAAGACTCTTATGCTCTTCATACTCAATATATTCCGCCTTCATAAATGTCACAATGTTGCTTTCATTCTCCTTAAGCCGAGAGATAGAAGATAGGGCTAGAGGTGTCAAAGTGATCTTCTTTCAATTGAGGGTGAGAGTATAAGTGTTGGCTCTCCCATCATGTATGACACTCCTATCAAACAACCATGGTCTTCCCAACAAAATATGACAAGCATCCGTAGGAATAATATCACACCAAAATGAATCTTTATATCTCTTTCCAATTGAAAGACTTACCAAGACCCTTTGGTCCACACGAATGCCTTGGCCTTGGCTTAGCCATTCTATAGTGTAAGGTGTGGGATGAGGGCTAACCTCGAATTGCAACTTCTTGACCATTGTTGTAGAGGCGACATTGGTGTAACTTCCTCCATCTATGATCAATGAGCATACTTTTCCTTTGAAGGTACAACGAGAGTGAAAGATAACCTCCCTTTGTACTTGGTCATTCGGCACATGAGCTACTTTCAAGGCCCTTCTTACAACAAGTAACTCTCCATCATCCGGCTCCTCTACATATTCCTCTTCTTCTGCATTAGTCTCCTCATTTTCTTCCTCACACACATCATGAACTCCTTCGGGTTGAACAAACAATGACGTTTGGTATTCAACCAAAGATACTACCCTCTTGTTAGGACATTCCGAAGCATAGTGTCCTAAACCTTGGCAACGAAAACACTTCCTTGGAGCAAGGGTTTTTGGTTCAGGGATAGTGTGTTTGTGGCTGATTTGTGGTGCTTTTGATGTAGGGTGGTTTGGAAGATATGGGTGGTCTTTGTTATATAGGGAATGGGCGTGTAGGGTAGGATGATTTTTGTGGAGTTTGGTACTTGTTCAAGACTTCTTTACCCTTATTTCTCCTTTGCCTTTCAACTTTAAGGGATAAAGAACTCACCTCATCCAAAGTTTTGTATGGGTGCATCTCAACAATATGTCTAATCCAATCATCAAGACCAATAAGATAATGCACCAAAGTTTGTGGCTCGTCCTCTGGAAGGTCACACCTCCAAAGTAAATGCTCGAATTCTTTGGTGTACTCCTCTACGCTTCTTCCTCCTTGGATCAACTTTTGTAGCATGTAGTAGTTGTCACATAGGTAGCTAGGTGGTAAGAACTTCTCTTGAAGCTTCTTCTTCATCTTATCCCATGAACGCACCTTATCCTTTCCTTTAGCTTCCCGCTTCTTTTGCAAGTTTGTCCACCAAATGTTTGCATGTTTTCGTAACTTCAAGGAAACATACTTGACCTTCTTATCATCATTTACGTCTTTGAGATCAAAGAATCTCTCCACGGTTTGCATCCAATCCAAGAAAACCTCCGGATCAAGACTTCCTTCAAACTCCGGTATTTCCACTTTGAAATCGAACCTATCCTCCCTTCTTGGACGTTCCCTTGGAATGTCCTCTACTTCATCTTGAGATTCAACATCCTCACAGATCATCCGATGTTTAATATGCATATTTCTGTTCAATTGATCGGAGAGATATGTGATCTTTTGTTTCATTAGTTCTATATCTTCTTGGGACGTCGTAGGTGACTTTGATGGAGAGCTTCCACTAGCCATTTAGAACCAATCTTGGCAAGAAACATCCTTCAAGACTCACGGTTTGGGGTTTTGGGTGTAGGTGACATGGGGGGTTTATGTTTGGCTATGGTTCGTAAGGGAATATGTTCGGTTTTGGGGTTCTTTGTGGAGTTTTATAGGGACGTGTAATGGACGACTGTGGAGGATGGATTTGTGATAGAAAGATTGTAGAAAGATGGTGCAAGAACTAAGAGAATCAATCTCCTAAGCTCTGATACCAATTTTGATGTATAATGGGATCAAAGAGATCTCATTACACATAGAAATCAGGACCTTTATGAACAAAGATAAGAATGATGTATAATGGGATCAAGAGTATGGTTGATCAATCACACATCATAGGGGAGACGTACAAACGATCTAAGAGTGGGAGGCTTCACGTGAAATTGAGGCTAGGGTTAGGGTGGTTCACGTGAGGTAAGGGAAAAGAGGGAGGGAATTTTGCCGTGAGGGCTTTGTAGTTTCAAGATTCAAGAAGGGTTGAATCTTGAACGGGAAACGGTTGGTTCTTGGATGGAGAGAAGGGAGAGGTTGACGTGAAGATGGGAGATAGGGAGGAAGGTTTACGTGAGGGAAGGAGGGAGGATGAGGGTTGAGAGGTTGTTGGAGGAGAGAGAAAGTTGTTATGAGTTTGTTATGGAGAGAGGGAATTGGTTGAGCTATTTGTGAGAGAGGGAGAAAGGAGGTGGACGAATTAAGGGGTATGGAGGGGCGAGGATGGCGTTGGATTGGTGGGATGGGGGTAGATTTTATCTTCTATTAGATAGAAGATAATGGGGGTAGAGGTAGGTTTCCTACTTGAATCCACAAGAAGGACAACCTAGGGTTTCTTGATCTAGACCGCAACCTAGGATAAAGTTCTTCCTAAACCACTTGGGTACCAAACCAAGATACAATAGAAGAGGGGTTGAGAGTTTAAACAAAACACTCGAGGGAAATCTAAAAGCTTAAAGGATTCATATTTCTGTATTCTGTTGTGTTGAAAAGATTACAAGCCTAGGCTATTTATACTAGATTTGAACCTAGGGCTTCTAGTAAGCCCTAGCTTGGCGTGCAAGCCAAGACTTCCACACGTCTACTACTACAACTACTACTACTCCATCTTCCTCTTGGATTAGGATTCCTTATCCTAAGGGGAGATTGTTACAATCACCTTATCCTAGTTTGATTTGGCCATCCTAATCTAGGATTACATAACTTGATGCCTACTCTACTCCTGCCACACTCCTAACTTACTCTACTAGAACATTCTAGAACAATTTAGAATGTTCTAGATTTATCTAGTCCAAATTAAATAAAACACACCAAAAAATAATAAAAGCTATAAAATAAAAGTACATCCAAAAATATCAAATGTGACGAAATTGGGCTTCTTGGACGTCACTTTGGGGCTTTTCTTGGGCTGGTTTGGCGTGAGATTGTAGACCCTAGAATGTTTGTACATCCTCTTCCATAAGGAGCACACAATATCTATGGGCCTATAGGCCTCTATGCTCCTGCTTTCCTCCATAGGTTGTCTTGTTTCTTCGAAATTGATTTGGGCCTTTAGGAATGTATTTGGCGTGGGCCAAAATACATCATTCCCCTCTAGTTGGAAGAAGTTTGTCCTCAAACTTAGAGGGTCAAGTTCAAAAACTTCAGTGACCTCAATTGGGAACTTCATGTGAATCAGGACCTTCACATGAACCAAGTTTGCTTCATCAATTGCCAAGTGAATAATAGCTTCCACGTGAGATGTGATGATGTGGGCGCTTCGATCTTTCTCACTCATGCTTTTCATAAATGTGTCCAAGACACACTTGCTGATGCAGGACTTCAGAACCTGGTTCATAAGTGTCATAATAACTGAAAGACCATAGATTAAGTCACGACGTGCGACTAACCATACAAGGAGACTTCTTGGGATTTGAGCAGCAATAATCCCTAACTGAACCTGAACCAAGTTACTTTCCTTCTTCCTTGCGATTACTAGGGCATCTGAATGAATAGTTTCTTTCTCAATTGTACCGTTGGCGTGACAGACAGCTGAATTTCGAACCCTTAGAGCAGCAGTAGGGTTCACGTGATATTCAATAGACTGGACTTCACGTTGAATGGAGTTTGATGTAGTCTTAGCCACTGAGCTTACGTGTTGGACGGTTAGAGGGAGCTCTTTTGTCGTATTTTTCGTGGCTAGTATCTCCTGGGGTGAACTTCTTGGACTCAATGAACTCAGGGCGTCTTGATGTATGCTAACTCACTAAGATCAGAGTGTTGAGCTAGAACACACCATACAGTCACACAAACACACAACTGGATGCTTGAACTTTGCAATAACTGATAGAAAGCAACAAGCTGGAATAGAAGACAACCCAACAACAGAATAAAAGGGATAGACTTGCTTACAGTTGATACAGATACACTACAACTGCAATCAAGGGCAAGGGACTCTCACATACATGCCTCTACAGACACACCAAAGCATGGATGATCAAGCTCAGTTTACACTTGCTGGATTTGCCAATTTCGATGAGGCCAGAATTGAACCAAGGTTGAGAGTTATAGGACACTCACAAACTTTCAGAGGTACTAAGACACTCGAGATTACTATTGAATAAACACTGAGATGTCCTTCATTGATAGAAAACTTCAGAATATAAAGAAAGCTAATCAGTTTGATTAGTAGTTGCTTAAGCATAAGCATTCTGCCTAATCTCCCTGGAATATCTTAAGCTACAAAACCTGAAACTAATACATGTGATTACATCCTAATGATCTCAAGTACAAACTGTAAGAAAATAAAAGAAAATTACTGAGCTGAGCTAATTCCCGCGCCAATGCTAACCTGGAAGTAATCTCTACAAGTTATTATCATGCTGGAAAGACCAAAACAACCCCTGTGAACAGAAAACAAAACACACAGCCCCAGAACTGGGGTTCTGGAAAAACTGATAAACAACCCTGCTGGGATTGGTTGTTCTGTCCTCTGAATCTTACTCGTGCCATGCTTGATCATGTTGGGACTTGGCTTGGACTTGAAAAGGACATGGCAAGGAACAAAAAATTCTGAAGAAACATTGGCTGAAACTTCCTCAATCAAATGATACAACATTGAGAAAGTCAGCTGCTTGGAGTGTTGCTGCTGGGAGCTGGAATCGGTCTGGATGACCAATGTTGATGGGCTGAGTGGCTGCAAATGCCAGGGCTCGCTTTACAATGGTGTAACAAGCTTGGATGGATGTTGTTGGTGGTGTGGTGGCTGCTAGTGATGCTAAGAACCTCTTGCTGGAACTTTGGACTGCTGAGAAGTTTGTTGAGTGGTTGTATGTCTTTGGGTTTTGAAAGCTGTTGTTTATTTGGAAGAAATTTGGTCTAGCTGCTGAGTTGTGTCAAACATGTTCTCCTCCTCCTTGTGCTGCTGCTGCTGATTGTTCCCCTTAATGGTCTCCATCACGTCCAGTGACCATGAAAGAGATGAGTTTTGGGTCACCTTCTTTGAGCTTGGATGCTTTCAGAGGAGCTAAGGTCACCTTCTTGTTATTAACCATAAGAGAATAGGTGTTTGCTCTTCCATTGTGCGTGACGTCCCTATCAAATAGCCATGGTCTCCCAAGCAGAATATGACAAGCATCCATAGGTAGTACATCGCACCATATTGAATCTTGATAAGACTTTCCCATTGAAAAGCTTACCAAAGAATGTAGATTCACTTTTAATCCTTTACCCTGGTTGAGCCATTGAATAGTGTAGGGTGAAGGGTGAGGGGTGAGGACTTGTAGGGAGTTGTAGCTTGTTCACCATAGTTGTTGAAACTGCGTTAGTACAGCTTCCACCATTGACGATCAAAGAACAAACTTTCCCTTGCACAGTACAGTGAGAATGGAAGATAGCTTCCCGTTGCTGCAAATCATCATGGACTAGAGAGCTATTTAGGACTCTGCTCATAACCAGCATCTCGCCCTGATCTGGTTCATCTACGACCTCTTCTTCAGATTCATTATGAATGGTGCGGGGTTCTTCTCCTACATCCGTTGGTTCAGGTTCAAAGAGAGCGTTCTGGAATTCCACAAGAGTGATGGCTCTCTTTATTGGGAAACTCAGAAGCAATATGACCGAGTCCTTGACACCTGAAGCACCTCTTCTTATCTATGGGTGTGACCTGTGGTGGTCTTGCCACAGTTAAGGGTGTAGGGTGAGGCGTTTTTGTTGCGGACGGATGGGATTGGGTTTGGCTTTTTTGTGAGGTGTATGCTTGAGGCGTGTAGGGAGTTCTTTGGGAACTAGTGTTCCTGTTTGGCGTCTCCTTGTCTCTTCTTTTGTGTTGTTGTTCCACTTTGTTAGCCAAAGTACTCAATTCATCAAGAGTTTCATAAGGTTGAAGTTCCACCACATACCTTATGTTTTCGTTTAAGCCAGCAAGATACCTCACAAAAGTTTGAGGTTCATCTTCTTTCAAGTTACACCTCCAGAGCAGGTGTTCGAACTCTTTGGTAAACTCTTCAACGGATTTAGATCCCTGGGACAATTGCTGCAGATGAAGGTAATTGTCTTTGAAGTAGCTTGCAGGGGAAACTTTGAATGAAGTTTCTTTTTCATCTTTACCCAAGAACGGATCTTTTCTGTCCCGGCATGCTGTCGCTTCTTCTGTAGGTTAGTCCACCAAATACTAGCATGCTTCCATAATTTAAGAGCAATATATTTGACTGTCTTATCATCAGCAATATCTTTTAAGTCAAATACTCGTTCAACGGTTTGAATCCAATCAAGAAAGATTTCAAGATCAAGATTACCATCGAATTCAGGAATGTCGACCTTGAAGTCGAGCCTTTCTTCTCTGGGTGCACGCCTAGATTGACATGACCTCTGGGTGGAGTTAGCAGAGTGCTCGGTTTCGCTAGGACTCCTGGGGACGACCTCTTCTTCTTCATGCCCCCGTAGTGTCCTGAATTGCAGATTCATGTATCGTTTCAGCTGATCAGAAAGATAAGTGATTCTTCCTTCTAGTTCTGCCTTTTCTTGCTTCCATTGTTCAATAGGGTCTCCACCTTTTTGACTATTACTTCCAGATGCCATGGTAGGGTTTGGAACGTCGAGGGTGACGTTGGGAAAGGAACGGTTTTGTGTTTGGGCTATTTGTGGAGTTTAGGGTTGCAGGTTGGTACTGAAGGTTTGAAGGTTATGTGTTTGGATTGCAGGTAAGGCTTGTGGAATAGCAAGTTAAGCTATTGGATTAGCAGGTTACGGGATCGGATCGGAAAAGGTCATGTGTTTGGTTTGCACTCAAAACAACCTAGTGCTCTGATACCAAAATTATGATGTATAATGGGATCAAGAGTATGGTTGATCAATTACACATCATAGGGGAGACGTGCAAACGATCTAAGAGTGGGAGGCTTCACGTGAAATTGAGGCTAGGGTTAGGGTGGTTCACGTGAGGTAAGGGAAAAGAGGGAGAGAATTTTGCCGTGACGGCTCTGTAGTTTCAAGATTCAAGAAGGGTTGAATCTTGAACGAGAAAAGGTTGGTTCTTGGATGGAGAGAATGGAGAGGTTGACGTGAAGATGGGAGACAAGGAGGAAGGTTGACGTGAGGGATGGAAGGAGGATGAGGGTTGAGAGGTTGTTAGAGGAGAGAGAAAGTTGTTATGAGTTTGTTATGGAGAGAGGGAGTTGGTTGAGCTATTTGTGAGAGAGGGAGAAAGGAGTTTGACGAATTGAGGGGTATGAAGGGGTGAGGATGGCATTGGATTGGTGGGATGGGGGTAGATATTATCTTCTATTAGATAGAAGATAATGGGGATAGAGCTAGGTTTCCTACTTGAATCCACAAGAAGGACAACCTAGGGTTTCTTGATCTAGACCGCAACCTAGGATCAAGTTCTTCCTAAACCACTTGGGTACCAAACCAAGATACAATAGCAGAGGGGTTGACAGTTTATCCAAACACTCGAGGGAAAGCTAAAAGTTTAAAGGGATTCATATTTCTGTATTCTGTTGTGATGTATTTTGGTCCACGCCAAATACATCCCAAGACGCCCAAAACAATTTCAAGGAAGAGAAGCGGGTCATAGAGGAAAAGCATGAGCATAGAGGCCCATAGGCCCATACATATTGTGTGCTCCTTATGGCTAGAGGATGTCCAAACATCCTAAGGTCTACAAGGCCACGCCAAGCAAGCCCAAGAAAGGCTCCAAAGTCACGTCTAAGAGGCCCAAGTTCATCACATTTGATCTTTTGGATGTACTTTTTATTTTATAGCTTTTATTATTTTTGGTGAGTTTTATTTTAGGAGTTTAGATAAATCTAGTGTTGGGAATGTCCCAACAATGTTCGATATACATGGAGATTAAACCAAAGTAATATAGTAATTATATGTCTTGCTAGAGACCTCTATAATTAGTAATTAGATATGTTTAATTACAACTATATTATTTGGTCCTACTGGGTCACACAAGTCAGTGCCCTGGAACAATGTATGTAACCTAAATGATATTGTATCAAGTTTAGAAAAGTTGGAAACTGATTTCTGTGAGAAATCAGCCCAACACGGATCGAATTGGGCTCAACACGGACCGTGTTGACCCAACACGGTCCGTGGTGTCCTTGGGCCGAATAATTGGACTCTCTGGAGTCCAACACGGACCGTGTTATTTTAACACGGACCGTGTTGGGCCCAGAAAATGCGCCGTTGTCTTTTTCGGCCCTTTAGGGTTTTGAACCCTTTCCCTAGGTTTTCTAAACACTATATAAAGGGGTCTCTGGGAGAGATTATTCTACACCAACTGCCTTCGACTCTTAGAGAGATACCAGGGTGATTTCCTGAGTTCCTCTCTCTTTTAGTTTGCAGTTCTAGTTTCAGGAAACACTATGAGTTTCCTGAAACAATCTCACATACATCTTAGATTGAGATTCGTCTCGATCGGGTCGATCTAGCAATCGGGTTCCCGGAGTGCTGCGTGGACTTTTCAGTAGAGGGTTTCAGCATTGGAATCTGGGAGGTCAACCTCTTCTTCAGCAGGAATTAGCGATCAGGTATAATTACTAAAGCCTCTGCAATTGTTTTGATTAATTGTTTATAACTGTTATAATTTTCCGCCAATTAATCTGTATCGATTTAGGAAATAGATAACCTAAAACCTTAACATCTAGAACATTCAAAATTGTTCTAGAAGCGTGTGTTAGGCGTGTGGTAGGAGTAGAGTAGGCGCCAAGTTATGTAATCCTACATTAAGATGGCTAATCTTGTAACTAATCCGTCTTGGATTAGGAAAGCCAAATCAAACTAGAATAAGGTGATTGTAACCATCTCCCCTTAGGATAAGGAATCCTAATCCAAGAGGAAGATGGAGTAGAAGGCGTGTAGAAGTCTTGGCTTGCACGCCAAGCTTGGGTTTACTAGAAGCCCTAGGATTAAGTCTAGTATAAATAGCCTAGGCTTGTAATCGTTTCAATAATTCAATTGAGAAATATGAAACCCTTTAACCTTTTAGCTTTCCCCCGAGTGTTTGGATAAACCCTCAACCCCTCTTCTATTGTATCTTGGTTTGGTACCCAAGTGATAAGGAAGAACTTGATCCTAGATTGCGGTCTAGATCAAGAAACCCTAGGTTGTCCTTCTTGTGAATTCAAGTAGGAAACCTAACTCTATCCCCATTATCTTTCTATCTAATAGAAGATAATATCTACCCCCATCTCACCAAATCCAACGCCACCCTCTCTCCCCCATACTCCCTTAATTCGTCCACCCTCCTCCCTTCTCACAAATAGCTCAACCAGCTCCCTTCCCTCCATAACAAACTCATAACAACTTTCTCTCTCCTCCAACAACCTCTCAACTCTCAACCTCCCTCCAATCCTCACACTAACTCCCCTCTTTCTCTCCCATCCTTCACGTCAAACCCTCCCCTTTCCCCTTTTCCTGTTCAAGATTCAACCCTTCTTGAATCTTGAAACCACAAAAGCCCTCACGGCAAAATTCGCTCCCACTTTTCCCTTACCTCACGTGAACCACCGTAACCCTAGCCTCAATTTCACGTGAAGCCTCCCACTCTTAGATCGTTTACACGTCTCCCCTATGATGTGTAATTGATCAACCCAACTCTTGATCCCATTATACATCATGTTGTGTTGAAAAGATGACAAGCCTAGGTTATTTATACTAGACTTGAACCTAGGGCTTCTAGTAAGCCCTAGCTTGGCGTGCAAGCCAAGACTTCCGCACGTCTACTACTACTACTACTACTACTACTACTACTACTCCATCTTCCTCTTGGATTAGGATTCCTTATCCTAAGGGGAAATGGTTACAATCACCTTATCCTAGTTTGATTTGGCTTTCCTAATCCAAGATGGATTAGTTACAAAATAAGCCATCCTAATCTAGTATTACATAACTTGATGCCTACTCTACTCCTGCCATACGCCTAACTTACTCTACTAGAACATTCTAGAACAATTTAGAATGTTCTAGATTTATCTACTCCTAATTGAATAAAACACACCAAAAAATAATAAAAGCTATAAAATAAAAGTACATCAAAAAAGATAAAATGTGACGAAATTGGGCTTCTTGGACGTGACTTTGGGGCCTTTCTTGGGCTGGTTTGGCGTGACATTGTAGACCCTAGGACGTTTGGACATTCTCTTGCCATAAGAAGCACACAGTATGTATGGGCCTATGGGCCTCTATGCTCATACTTTCCTTCATAGCTTGTCTTGTTTCTTGGAAATTGATTTGGGCCTTTAGGAATGTATTTGGCGTGGGCCAAAATACATCAAAGAATCTTCCTCTCTAACTTCTTAAGGATAAAAAAGAATGAATGAAAACAAGAAA